>JAJJWW010002648.1:0-71149 GCA_023531295.1 Papaver armeniacum | reverse complement strand
GCAAAAATTTCTTAAGGAAAGATGGGAGTCCGCGGAAGTGTATGAATGTTCCGACAATGAGGAAGTTATTCCAACTCCGGATCATAATAACGATCCTTCACCTATTCAAAGGGAGGAGTTTGGATATCACTTGCCTATTGTTGTAAACGGTGTAACACCCGCACATGAAGATCTTACAATCTACACCGATGAAAATCATTTTTGTGAATGGCCCGATTCGATGATGAGAATGTTAAAGAGATGATGCTAGAGGATGAAACCACATTCATTGATTTTGTGGAAGACCCAATTGAACTTGCGAATGATTTTAATGATACCGAGACTTTGGTTAAGGTAGAAAACGACGAAGAATGGTTGCAAGGTTTAATAGAGGACCACGATATACAAGAGGTAAGTAATTCACTCGAATTTTTTAAGGATGACGAGGATTCTATAATACAAGAGATTGTGCAAGGTTTGTCTAACCCTTTGCATATTAATTCTTCTCCTTTACCTCTTATTGGTTTGAATGTATGTGCTTCAAAGTATTTTTGGATGATTTTGTTTCTAGATATCCACCATTGGAAACACTTGATGCTAACACTATGCAGGTTTGCCAAGAGGAATACATGGAAATTCCCAAATTCTATGTTCTTTATACACTTCAGTGTGGACGAGAACAAGTGTGGGGGAAATTTCTATCGGCGATAATTTCACTATTATTTTCTTGTGCTAATATTTGTATGGAGTTATTGTTTGCAAAACAGGTATTATGGGTGGATCCTCAAATTTTCCGATTGTTAGTATATGGGGAATGAATCTTACAAGAGCCAAGTCGGGCCGTCGACTTTAAAACAAGCGCTTCATGGGAGGCAACCCATCGGTTTTGTATTTCTTATCCTTTTGCTTTTTGTTATTTCTTTTTCTTGTTTCTTATCATGTTAAAATTTCCCACCTTGACTTTACTAGGAGGATTCAATTACATTGAGGACAATGTAAGGTTTAAGTGTGGGGGAGTGGTTAAGCATGTTTTTAAAACAAAAATTACAAAAAAATGAAATTTTTAAAAAAAAAAAAAAAAAAGTTTTACTTAAAAATTCCAACTTTTAAAGATTTTAGAGTCACTAGCATACTTCTAGGTATGTTTACATAGAGATTTTGACCGACATAATTGAACTTGGAAATGTTAGAGAACTACATTCGGATTTCTTGCTTGTTTGAGTGTTAAATAATGGATTTAATCATGCCGGTGATGCGAATTTGGTGCAGGGAGAAATGCGTTATTAGAGTTGCTGATCAATCATTAGTGGAGACTACCCGTATTCATATCATGAGAGGCACCGACCAGAAATCTTCCATCTACTAAAGAGCTTCTTTTGAGTGTGTGTCACCGTACGTTAATTCCTGGGTAGAATGGTGAGCTACCCAACCTCCCACCAATAGAAGCACTACTCTTTGATCTCTTGAGTGCTAATTTTGTCAATCATGAGGGTGACGTCCATGGATGAAAGCTTCCTTCTTGTAGTTCGATTTGCAGCTAGCACCATTCTCTCTCTCGACAACAACGGATCCATAGAAACACATTCATCATCAACAAGGAGCGACATCAAAATCTACAAGGAAAGTTGGAAAAGTTTAAGGTTTATAAGCAACAAAACGAGAAAAAGAGCAAATTTCAAATACAAGTAAAGCAACATACAAAGAGCGGATTT
Source organism: Papaver armeniacum (assembly GCA_023531295.1). Lineage (NCBI taxonomy): Eukaryota > Viridiplantae > Streptophyta > Magnoliopsida > Ranunculales > Papaveraceae > Papaver > Papaver armeniacum. Next base: position 69,458 of record JAJJWW010002648.1, on the reverse strand, counting down.
TTACATATATGTTGAGGACTTACAATACAATGAGGTAATTTTATATCCAAGTATGAAGACTTATTCATGAAAGCGAAGAAAATTAAAAGGTGAGAATTTTTGAAGTTTATGATTTCAAAGACGATACAAGTTGTGAAGAATCAAGCGGTAAAATACTTCTCCCACGGCCATGGTTGTATTTAATTTCTCTTGTTTTGAATTCAAAAAAAAAAAAAAAAAAAAAAAATGAAAAAAATTAAAAAAAAAAAAAAATATTTGTTTTGTTAATAAGCCGTGGGAAGGAAGATATATAAGGAAGTTTCAAGCGACAAGGATTTTTACGGTAAAAAGAGTTACAAATTGTTAAGGATTTATGAAATTCAAGGGTTTATCATCAATAGTTGAAACCGAAGACGAAGACTAAGGAGATAAAGACGAGGAGCGGAAGACGTTTCTATTGGATGCCGTGAGAGTGGTGTTATCATAATTAGCGATCGGATGTGAAGGTAAGTAAGTAATCTCATCCTCGATAATAATGGTTGATTTCCTTTCTTAGAGATCGTTAGAAAAATGGTTTTTCAAAATATTAAAAGATGTGGGTTTTTAAAAATATTTCGGAAGTTATCCTTCCCACCATTCAACGTGTTGCAGGAATTCTCTCTTCATTCCTACCTGCACACATGTGAGAACCATAAAAAAGCCGTCTTCTTGAGTGCAATTATCATAAAATCATATTTGGTGAGGCAGAAGTCGAGGCGAAATGCTTATTGATCGTTTCTCAAACACGCATTCTCTCATTATGGTGTGGTTATTTCTCACTCAACATTTAAGAATGAGAATATGTTCTTTAGTATTTCTAACTTCTTATTACTAGCATGCAGAAACTCTATGTCCTCATAACTCTTTGGATGCTTGGGACGCTTGAACACTTTGAAGTTGTGAGTTTTTAGTTTGATTTGCTCGAGGACTAGCAAAGTCTAAGTGTGGGGAATTTGATAGGTGTAGAATACACCTAATTTACTATCTAGTAGTTTATGCTTTCTTTGCTATTTTTCGTGTAAATTATGTATTTTACGCTTGTTTTGAGTTTTATAGCTACTTTGGAGTCGCACGGAGGAAAAGAAGAAGAAATCACTCAAATTGAGCAAAAAGGGTAAAATTGTCATTTCACGAAGGAGGGAATACTATATGGAGCCCAGCCAAGGTTAAGGGGAGGTCAAAGAGGTGTCCCTTATCCAAAAGAAGGGAGTGAAAATAGCACATTTTGGGTGTACTAATGTTGGGTGTCTGAATCCACCCACACCCTAAACCCGTACACGGATCCATACCCGCCCCATAAAACTTAAACTTGAAATCGAGAGAACTATCTCTCAATCATTCATTCACCTGAATTTAAAGCAGCGACTGCTGCTGAGAGAGATCGAGGGAGAGATCGGGAGGTAGCTGATGAGATTAGGGTTCGTTTGAGCACGATGCTGCTGCTGGTGGAGATAAAGCTCAGGGAGATGTAGAAGGTGAAATCGATACACAGAGAAGAGAATCTGTGACGAGTTGCCGCTGTTGAATACAAAGAAGAAATCGAGAGAAATCGGATGGGTTAATAGCGACGAGCTCGATTATACCAGAAATAGAAGGTTAGGGTTCGATTGGAAGATGGGTTGGTGGTGGATTGACAGAAAGGTAGAGATTGAGTTTGAGATGGTAAAGAAGATGGGTTTGTATCTGCTACAACAGATGAAGAACAGAGATGCAGATCGAGAGTGGATGATGTGAATCACGAGCTAAAATTGATTTAAGGGTTTGAAGACCACGATGCTATTGATTTGGAGATGAATAAGGAATCGAGAGAGAAGCTGGTGGTAATGATTCGGGAGATGGGTCTCTGTGGTTGAGCTTGAGTAGCAAATTTGTTGGTGCAATTTAAACTTCGAGAGATGAGATATTGATGCTGATGAGAAGGTCCAGATCGAGAATGAGTTGTTGCCGTTGAGTAAGTGAAAAATGGCTTTAGATGAATGTGTTAGGAATGTCACAGGGATGAGCCCGAGATGCTGGCAATGAATGGAAGAACTGGAGGAATAACAGATGGAGATGCAGGAAATGGCATTGCAGTGCAGTCAATTGCAAATTTGGAAGTCCTGGCAAAAAACCGGGTTGCGGTTTTGCGAGAATGAGTGGTTTGGTCTCAACATTGCAGGCTGAGCTAAAGAGCTAGCAGAAATTGGAGGCATTGTTATGGACAGTGCAGGCACATTTGGATTGTCAATTGGAGTCATGTCTGCAGTGAGATTTGGGGTTTGATGTTGGCTGATATGAGTCTTGAGATAATGAAATGCGTAGGCTGGGTGGAGATGGCCCAGGCCAAGCAAGGAATTATTGGGAGGTGGGCGGTTCTAATGCTTTGAAGCACGAGCTATGAATTGATAGAATGGTCGGGGAAGGAGTGGACTAGACTGCAAGGGAAGTCGGCGATACAAGCCAATAAATCTGCGGTGGTAATTGAGCATTTGGAGTTGAGGTTGTGAATTGGCGGAGACAACTCAGGTGGTAATTGTGAATAAGAAATGCATGTATAGATGAATGCTTTTTTTGCGGGGTGTATAGCCATTATGGTTGGATGAAGAATAGTGCGGGGCCATCTTCGTTTGGGAGCAAAGCGGTGATGCACCATCCCCGGTGCAACACAAGATGGCACGGCAAGTGGCCGATATGGACCGAAATTGGATCACGACTCGGTTCTCGACTCGAGTTGACTCAGTGAATTGGATCGTTGACCCGCTGACTAACGGTTGACTGACGGTCGACCCCTTTGACCGTTAGTCCTAACGGAGGACCGGACGGAATATTCCGTCGAATATTCTCTCGACGGAGAAATTTTCAGGTGGCCGGCGGCGACGTTTTCCGGCCGGATTCCGGCCACAATCCCAGTTTTCCGGCAAGCCAAAAATTCCAGAATTTTCTATGGACTTCTCTCATGGGTGTGAAGACTTGGGCTTGGAATTGGATGGAGAATTGGACTCAAATTTGGAAAGAGAAGGTGGAAGAGTTGAGAAAAGCTTGGATTTGGAAATTGAATTGCAAAAGGAAAAGGATTCTATTCCTTAGAAGATTTGGAGAATATTGAAGCCTATAAATAGAGAAGTTTTCTACAACTTCTACATATCTCTCTCTACATATCTTTTACACATCTCTACACACACAATTCTTTTCTTTTCTTATTCTTTGTGTGAACTTTTAACATGAGTAGTTAATTTTATTGATTGAGGATGAATTCCTAGTTTTTAAACATATGATTTAAGTTTTTGTTTTCAAATTCTATCTTGAAGTTTTTCACATAATTATCGATTGTTTTTACTAATAGGAGTGATCTTAAAGACATTCATGATTGATTGATAGATTGTTTGGGGTGGCCAACTAAATTGATTTGTTAATTCAATCTAAAGCTAGTGAAAGTTAGGGGATAAGTAATCGTTCTTTGACTCTTTACATAAGTAGCAAACACGAGACCTTGCGGAGGGATTCCGTGGAGCAATTGTGTGTAGAAACAACGTTAGCAAGTAGACCTTGAGCTAAGAGTCTAACTACTAATATCGACCTAAGAAATTCACAAAACCTAATGCATGAGCCAAGTTACATCTAGGTTGAGCTAATTCTAGGTGGCTTGGTGATTAGAATCCGGTAGTCGAGAACTTCCGTGTCCGGTGATAAAAGGGATTTAGGGGTTTAGCACTGAGCTAGCTGCTTTACCTACGGTTGGTGATAATTTGTGACTAATAACAAGTAGAAAAGAACATAACTTGATTCATTGTTTCATAACGAAGAAGGATTCCTTGATCTTGTCTCTCTTATTGTTTTCAACTTTCGATTTTAATTGTTTTGTTTATTTTTCTTTTGCTTTTTACACCCCCCTTTCGTGACAATTTTTACAACTAGAATCTCGTGCTCCTCGTGGGATCGACCTTGACTACCCTATATTACTTGTTAATTAGGTAGTAAAGTATTAATTAATTTGTTGTGGTTACGACACGCATCAAATTTTGGCGCCGTTGCCGGGGAGCAGCGGATGATTTTAGTTGTTTTTATTTTTCTTTTTGCTTTATTCTTGCTTTGTTGGATTCTATTCCGTATCTAACTTGGTTTTTGAATCGTATTTCAGGTATCGGTTTTCCATGTACGGTGGACAAGAGCAAGCATATTACAACAATCAATACGGTTTTCAACCTCAACATTATGGCAACTTCCAACCATCCATAGGATACAATCAAAACCAATCTTTTGGCTATGATAAATTTTCTACAGAACCTTATGGATATTCTCATACATATCAACAACCTTATGACGGTAATGTGCATCTAACAATTTGTTTTTCCAGAGAATTTGGAATATACTCCTCTTCATCGTGTTTTTCCTTCACTTTTTCCAAAAGAGGAGATACAGTCTAAAAACTCTATAAACGGTGGTAAGCGTGTGAACGTCAGGAAACTTGCACATAAATTATACAAATTGGAAGATGATGGAGACTCGGAAGAGCTTGTCGCAGAAATTAGTAGGATTATTCATATGGAACTTAAACGACGTCGGGATAAAGGTTATGAAACCGATGAAGATTCTTATTATGGTGAGTCCGAAAATGAAGATGATTGTGTTGAAAAGGACCAACCTTTGGAGACTTTTGATGACGCTAGTGTAGATTACTCGAGCCTTGATCTTAATAATGATCAATCACCTATTCAAAAGGAAGAGCTTGAGGAAGATGCATTTATTGCTTGGCAAAAATTTCTTAAGGAAAGATGGGAGTCCGCGGAAGTGTATGAATGTTCCGACAATGAGGAAGTTATTCCAACTCCGGATCATAATAACGATCCTTCACCTATTCAAAGGGAGGAGTTTGGATATCACTTGCCTATTGTTGTAAACGGTGTAACACCCGCACATGAAGATCTTACAATCTACACCGATGAAAATCATTTTTGTGAATGGCCCGATTCCGATGATGAGAATGTTAAAGAGATGATGCTAGAGGATGAAACCACATTCATTGATTTTGTGGAAGACCCAATTGAACTTGCGAATGATTTTAATGATACCGAGACTTTGGTTAAGGTAGAAAACGACGAAGAATGGTTGCAAGGTTTAATAGAGGACCACGATATACAAGAGGTAAGTAATTCACTCGAATTTTTTAAGGATGACGAGGATTCTATAATACAAGAGATTGTGCAAGGTTTGTCTAACCCTTTGCATATTAATTCTTCTCCTTTACCTCTTATTGGTTTGAATGTATGTGCTTGAAAGTATTTTTGGATGATTTTGTTTCTAGATATCCACCATTGGAAACACTTGATGCTAACACTATGCAGTTTGCCAAGAGGAATACATGGAAATTCCCAAATTCTATGTTCTTTATACACTTCCGAGTGTGGACGAGAATAAGTGTGGGGGAAATTTCTATCGAGCGATAATTTCACTATTATTTTCTTGTGCTAATATTTGTATGGAGTTATTGTTTGCAAAACAGGTATTATGGGTGGATCCTCAAATTTTCCGATTGTTAGTATATGGGGAATGAATCTTACAAGAGCCAAGTCGGGCCGTCGACTTTAAAACAAGCGCTTCATGGGAGGCAACCCATCGGTTTTGTATTTCTTATCCTTTTGCTTTTTGTTATTTCTTTTTCTTGTTTCTTATCATGTTAAAATTTCCCACCTTGACTTTACTAGGAGGATTCAATTACATTGAGGACAATGTAAGGTTTAAGTGTGGGGGAGTGGTTAAGCATGTTTTTAAAACAAAAATTACAAAAAAATGAAAATTTTTTTAAAAAAAAAAAAAAAAGTTTTACTTAAAAATTCCAACTTTTAAAGATTTTAGAGTCACTAGCATACTTCTAGGTATGTTTACATAGAGATTTTGACCGACATAATTGAACTTGGAAATGTTAGAGAACTACATTCGGATTTCTTGCTTGTTTGAGTGTTAAATAATGGATTTAATCATGCCGGTGATGCGAATTTGGTGCAGGGAGAAATGCGTTATTAGAGTTGCTGATCAATCATTAGTGGAGACTACCCGTATTCATATCATGAGAGGCACCGACCAGAAATCTTCCATCTACTAAAGAGCTTCTTTTGAGTGTGTGTCACCGTACGTTAATTCCGGGTAGAATGGTGAGCTACCCAACCTCCCACCAATAGAAGCACTAATCTTTGATCTCTTGAGTGCTAATTTTGTCAATCATGAGGGTGACGTCCATGGATGAAAGCTTCCTTCTTGTAGTTCGATTTGCAGCTAGCACCATTCTCTCTCTCGACAACAACGGATCCATAGAAACACATTCATCATCAACAAGGAGCGACATCAAAATCTACAAGGAAAGTTGGAAAAGTTTAAGGTTTATAAGCAACAAAACGAGAAAAAGAGCAAATTTCAAATACAAGTAAAGCAACATACAAAGAGCGGATTTTTACATATATGTTGAGGACTTACAATACAATGAGGTAATTTTATATCCAAGTATGAAGACTTATTCATGAAAGCGAAGAAAATTAAAAGGTGAGAATTTTTGAAGTTTATGATTTCAAAGACGATACAAGTTGTGAAGAATCAAGCGGTAAAATACTTCTCCCACGGCCATGGTTGTATTTAATTTCTCTTGTTTTGAATTCAAAAAAAAAAAAAAAAAATGAAAAAAATGAAAAAAAAAAAAAAAATATTTGTTTTGTTAATAAGCCGTGGGGAAGGAAGATATATAAGGAAGTTTCAAGCGACAAGGATTTTTAAGGTAAAAAGAGTTACAAATTGTTAAGGATTTATGAAATTCAAGGGTTTATCATCAATAGTTGAAACCGAAGACGAAGACTAAGGAGATAAAGACGAGGAGCGGAAGACGTTTCTATTGGATGCCGTGAGAGTGGTGTTATCATAATTAGCGATCGTATGTGAAGGTAAGTAAGTAATCTCATCCTCGATAATAATGGTTGATTTCCTTTCTTAGAGATCGTTAGAAAAATGGTTTTTCAAAATATTAAAAGATGTGGGTTTTTAAAAATATTTCGGAAGTTATCCTTCCCACCATTCAACGTGTTGCGGAATTCTCTCTTCATTCCTACCTGCACACATGTGAGAACCATAAAAAGCCGTCTTCTTGAGTGCAATTATCATAAAATCATATTTGGTGAGGCAGAAGTCGAGGCGAAATGCTTATTGATCGTTTCTCAAACACGCATTCTCTCATTATGGTGTGGTTATTTCTCACTCAACATTTAAGAATGAGAATATGTTCTTTAGTATTTCTAACTTCTTATTACTAGCATGCGAAACTCTATGTCCTCATAACTCTTTGGATGCTTGGGACGCTTGAACACTTTGAAGTTGTGAGTTTTTAGTTTGATTTGCTCGAGGACTAGCAAAGTCTAAGTGTGGGGGAATTTGATAGGTGTAGAATACACCTAATTTACTATCTAGTAGTTTATGCTTTTTTTGCTATTTTTCGTGTAAATTATGTATTTTACGCTTGTTTTGAGTTTTATAGCTACTTTGGAGTCGCACGGAGGAAAAGAAGAAGAAATCACTCAAATTGAGCAAAAAGGGTAAAATTGTCATTTCACGAAGGAGGGAATACTATATGGAGCCCAGCCAAGGTTAAGGGGAGGTCAAAGAGGTGTCCCTTATCCAAAAGAAGGGAGTGAAAATAGCACATTTTGGGTGTACTAATGTTGGGTGTCTGAATCCACCCACACCCTAAACCCGTAGACCCATACCCGTACCCGGATCCATACCCGCCCCATAAAACTTAAACTTGAAATCGAGAGAACTATCTCTCAATCATTCATTCACCTGAATTTAAAGCAGCAACTGCTGCTGAGAGAGATCGAGGGAGAGATCGGGAGGTAGCTGATGAGATTAGGGTTCGTTTGAGCACGATGCTGCTGCTGGTGGAGATAAAGCTCAGGGAGATGTAGAAGGTGAAATCGATACACAGAGAAGAGAATCTGTGACGAGTTGCCGCTGTTGAATACAAAGAAGAAATCGAGAGAAATCAGATGGGTTAATGGCGACTGAGCTCGATTATACCAGAAATAGAAGGTTAGGGTTCGATTGGAAGATGGGTTGGTGGTGGATTGACAGAAAGGTAGAGATTGAGTTTGAGATGGTAAAGAAGATGGGTTTGTATCTGCTACAACAGATGAAGAACAGAGATGCAGATCGAGAGTGGATGATGTGAATCACAGAGCTAAAATTGATTTAAGGGTTTGAAGACCCTGATGCTATTGATTTGGAGATGAATAAGGAATCTGAGAGAACTGGTGGTAATGATTCGGGAGATGGGTCATGTGGTTGAGCTTGAGTAGCAGCTGTTGGTGCAATTTAAACTCAGAGATGAGATATTGATGCTGATGAGAAGGTCCAGATCGAGAATGAGTTGTTGCCGTTGAGTAAGTGAAAAATGGCTTTAGATGAATGTGTTAGGAATGTCACAGGGATGAGCCCGAGATGCTGGCAATGAATGGAAGAACTGGAGGAATAACAGATGGAGATGCAGGCAATGGCATTGCAGGTGCAGTCAATTGCAGGCAAATTTGGAAGTCTGGCAAATGAATCGAATTGCGGTTTTGCGAGAATGAGTGGTTTGGTCTCAACATTGCAGGTGAGCTAAAGAGCTAGCGAGGAAATTGGAGGCATTGTTATGGACCAATGCAGGCACATTTGGATTGTCAATTGGAGCCGTGTCTGCCAGTTGAGATTTGGGGTTTGAGGTTGGGTGATATGAGTGCTTGAGATAATGAAATGCGTAGGCTGCGGTGGAGATGAAACCGAGCAAAGCAAGGAATTATTGGGAGGTGGCGATTCTAATGCTTTGGAAGCACAGGAGCTATGAATTGATAGAATGGTCGGGGAAGGAGTGGACTAGACATGCAAGGGAAGTCGATACAAGCCAATAAATCTGCAGTGGTAATTGAGCATTTGGAGTTGAGGTTGTGAATTGGCGGGAGACAGCTCAGGGTGGTAATTGTGAATAAGAAATGCATGTATAGATGAATGCTTTTTTGTGGTGTATAGCCATTATGGTCTGGATGAAGAATAGTGCAGGGCCATCTTGGTTGGGAGCAAAGCAGTGATGCACCATCATGGTGCAACACAAGATGGCCTGGCAAGTGGCCTGGTCTGGACTGAGCTGGATCACTGACTCGGTTCTGACTCTGAGTTGACTCAGCCGAATTGGATCGTTGACCCGCTGACTAACAGTTGACTGACGGTCGACCCCTTTGACCGTTAGTCCTAACGGAGGACCGGACGGAATATTCCGTCGAATATTCTCTCGACGGAGAAATTTTCAGGTTGCCGGCGGCGACGTTTTCCGGCGGATTCCTACCACAATCCCAGATTTTCCTAAAGCCAAAAATTCCGAATTTTCTATGGACTTCTCTCATGGGTGTGAAGACTTGGGCTTGGAATTGGATGGAGAATTGGACTCAAATTTGGAAAGAGAAGGTGGAAGAGTTGAGAAAAGCTTGGATTTGGAAATTGAATTGCAAAAGGAAAAGGATTCTATTCCTTAGAAGATTTGGAGAATATTGAAGCCTATAAATAGAGAAGTTTTCTACAACTTCTACATCTCTCTCTACATATCTTTTACATATCTCACACACAATTCTTTTCTTTTCTTATTCTTTGTGTGAACTTTTAACATGAGTAGTTAATTTTATTGATTGAGGATGAATTCCTAGTTTTTAAACATATGATTTAAGTTTTTGTTTTCAAATTCTATCTTGAAGTTTTTCACATAATTATCGATTGTTTTTACTAATAGGAGTGATCTTAAAGACATTCATGATTGATTGATAGATTGTTTGGGGTGGCCAACTAAATTGATTTGTTAATTCAATCTAAAGCTAGTGAAAGTTAGGGGATAAGTAATCGTTCTTTGACTCTTTACATAAGTAGCAAACACGAGACCTTGCGGAGGGATTCCGTGGAGCAATTGTGTGTAGAAACAACGTTAGCAAGTAGACCTTGAGCTAAGAGTCTAACTACTAATATCGACCTAAGAAATTCACAAAACCTAATGCATGAGCCAAGTTACATCTAGGTTGAGCTAATTCTAGGTGGCTTGGTGATTAGAATCCGGTAGTCGAGAACTTCCGTGTCCGGTGATAAAAGGGATTTAGGGGTTTAGCACTGAGCTAGCTGCTTTACCTACGGTTGGTGATAATTTGTGACTAATAACAAGTAGAAAAGAACATAACTTGATTCATTGTTTCATAACGAAGAAGGATTCCTTGATCTTGTCTCTCTTATTGTTTTCAACTTTCGATTTTAATTGTTTTGTTTATTTTTCTTTTGCTTTTTACACCCCCCTTTCGTGACAATTTTTACAACTAGAATCTCGTGCTCCTCGTGGGATCGACCTTGACTACCCTATATTACTTGTTAATTAGGTAGTAAAGTATTAATTAATTTGTTGTGGTTACGACACGCATCATTGACCGTGCTGCTCGTCACATGGGTTTCGATCAAGGGGTGCCTCTTGCTTACCAGCTGGTGGTTCCTAAGGATTCATTGCGTGCCGCCCTCAATGCCAGTGCCCTTGATCCGGGTATCCGCCTTCCCTTCTTTCAAACGGGAAGAGTAACTTCGACGACTTTTGGCTATAATGAGTTCTGGTACGATGAGTTCATTATGATCCAAGATTTTGTAAATAACGTGGTGGAGAATGTTCGTTGTAAACCTTCCCCAGCAGTTTTGAAGAAGTATCCAATGTTGAGAGATCTCAAGCGAAAGTTTCCTGGCAACTCGGAAAGTCCCCAGGCAAAGGAACAGAGAATGAAGAATCGTGCTGGCGGGTTCCGGCGGTTTCAAAAGATCCTCCCGCAGCTCTCGTGTCTTTCAGTTTTCCAATAACTGTGTATGTGTCGCCTCCTTGTTGGTTTGTCTCAAAACACGTGAATTTTTGCCGAAAACATGTGTCTTGTTTCTTCCAGGGCTTTAGTGTTAATGCTTTCACCGCCCTTGCACGTTGCCGGAGACGGCGGTTTCTTCGAAGAATTCGGCGGCACTGAGCCTTCTCATAACGGTGATGAGCCAGAGAAAGAAGAAAGTTCGACAAGTGAGAGTGATTCTTCGACAACACTGGTTCTTTTTCGGGAAGTGGTTCGGTGAGGTTCGCGCTTATTTTTCTTCTTCTTCCGTTTTTTTTTTTTGAAAAATGTCTAACTCAAGTTCGCAGGAGGAATCCGTTGGAAGACGATTCTCGGCGAGCCACACGAAAACTTGCCTTTTGTGACCACCGCCGGTGACTTGGAGATGGGAGTTAGCCAATCGCCGGCACGATGTGGTTCAAACGGTGGATGATTCACCGATGGTTGCTGCCGTATACATGGAAAAAGACCCTTTGCGAGTCGTGAGGCCGGTTATGAGCGCCATTTTCGATCCCCGTACTTGGTTCCTTATCCGAGTCATGTCTTTGGTTGGCGGTTTCAGCGTGCTGGCTAAGTATGAGGCATTGTACACCATAATCCTGGGAGAAGTATGTACATATGGCCACAACCAAGAAGATCACTAGTCGATTTGCGCTGGTTAGCGTGTGGAAGAGGCTTTATATTTGTTTATGGGTGAAAAACTACTCTGCAGAATTTGGTAATTTGGGGTGTGGATGAGGAATGAATCTAAACCCTAAACAAATGCACTTTACACGATGAGTGCTTGTAGATTCGAGAGATCAATCATGCAAGTCCGGCCTAAACCAAGAAATGGCCGTTCAGACTTGTTTCGGTCACAAAGTGAAGGAGATGGGGTTGATCTTAGGGAGGGAAGCGAAGAAGGTGTTGAGATTGTGAAGGTGTTGGCTTGCTTATGACTTGTAACAGAAAGGTGAGCAGGCTTGTGATTGATGTAAGCAAGCTCTGGGTGTTTGAATACGTTTTTGTATTAACACTTGGTTTTCTGTCTTGTCTGGACTTGTGTTGTTTCTCCTTGTCTCCTATTTTTTCTTGTCCTTGAAAATAAGGAGGAGAAGCTATTTATACAAGTCATTGAGCCTCATTCACGTCTCTCGTGGGAAGTGGAGGAAGTGGAGTGATGGAGTAGTGGAGTTGTGCGTCGGTGCCACCACGACCAGTCTTGCCCACTTCTCCTGTTCATATCTAACCGTCCATGACTTCGACACGTTCTTGTGATGGCGCGTTGCACGCCGCACGCCGTAAACCGCCGGACCAATACCCCAAGTATGTATCCCCTCGCCAGACATGATTGATGTCCTGAATGTGTGGATCGTGGATCTACGAAAGATAGCATGTAATGCTTTGAAGTCGATACTTGTGAAGTATCGTGTGTATTTTATGCAGGTACTGCATTATGGTGTGGTAAAGTGATGGGTAATGACGCCTCACTGTCCAAATAACTCGACTGTGGTTGTATAACCAAGTTTGGTGTAGTTGGACGGATGAGATGATCTTTGAGACACTCATCTGCGACCGTTAATGAATATTAGGGTTTTTGAAGAGGTGCGCAAGCATCACTCTTCAGCTTGGTCGAAACCAAGCATGTAAAGGGATTTGGAGAGGACCGACCGGGCATGTGTGTAGACGACATGCCGGTGTGCACGTCCATACCTCACCGTCCCATGAAGGCGCGATCTAAGCCACTCAATTTGACCGGTAAAGTTGAGTGGTTGAGATATAGGAAATTGATGCCGCAAAAGGCCGCGCATCATGCTTTTTCCGCGGCTACGTTTCAAGACGACCTAATTTGGTCGGTCTTGGTCGATGGGTTTGACGTGAAGATGGCAGGCGGGTGTTCATGCATATACCCGAATATCCCATGAAAACGTGATCTAAGCCATTCAAATCATCCGGTGAAGTTGAGCGGTCGAGATCAGTTTGTGGTTTGGGAGGCGTGGCCATGCTAGTTTGGACACACGTTTTGGATTGACCAGGCATGATATGCCTTGGCCGAACACATGAGGAGGTAGATGGGCCCACGGTGGTCATGCTGGTATGACCGACCCTTGCTTAATCTAATCTGTGACCCTCCATTCGTGCCGAGAAGATGGACGTGCGTGATGGCTTGAAACCCTAATTTTGGCTTTCAAAGCCACACATGCCATCTCTTGTTTGGGTGACGATTTTGTCACGGCCAAACATTGTTGGTCTTGACCGATTGGTCAAGTGTGTAGGCGGTCCCACGGTGATCGTGTTGACATGCTCGGGCCCTTTGAATCTACATCTACACCCTCCATCTATACCGCGAAGATGGATGGTTGAGATTGTTTTGCGACACATGTAATATGCCTCAAACCCTTATTTAGGGTTTTCCGTCCATAATGCTTGGTATGAACGTCTTTTGGCAAGCAAAGGCCAATGGCCGACCATGCGGGGTCGGCCGTGGGTATTCCATACCTGCTTGGGGGTGATGGAATTGATCCGGGGTCATCCAATCATGCTTATGGAGTTGGATGACTGCGATCGAATCATATCCGGACCGATACGGTCAGTCCCGAGATGCTCAATCGGGCTAGTATAACACACCGAGAGGGGCTCAATCGGGCTAGTACAACACACCGAGAGGGGCTCGGGCTAGTATAACACACCGAGAATCAGCCTGTACGGGTATTTCGTACATGGTTTCATTATAGTGCTTGGAGGTTCGTGTTATTCTGTAAGAGTAACACTCAGTCGTCATGCCACACTGAAAATGAGTACTGAATTACAAAGGCTGATATGAAATTCACAGGAAGGGATTGTTGCCACATGCTCCAACCTGGAGGAATTTCATGTATTCACAGAATGGGATTGTTGCTACATGCTCCATTCTTGGTGAATTAAGTGAAGGAGTATCCAACACTTATAAATGGCTTTATCTTTTACAAGATGTCAGCGCATGATTTTTTCCGTTTTTTTACAAATTTAACCTTAAACGAAAATCCACCATCAACATTAAGTCCCCTGCCTAGCACATAATGGTTACACTATTGTGTGGTAGGCATGAGATGGTGACATACATATATATTGAAATGACCAGGCTAAAGTAGATACATATTTACCGGATAGTCAGGCGTTGCCCTGGAACTGGTTGATTCTGATTAAGGATGCGAAGGAAACAGGACTTGATCTGGTGAGTCGCTTTGGTTCCTCTTGTACATATTTGAGCTCGGCCGCTTCTTCAGGTGTGGGTGCTTTACACACTGCCGGTTGAATCGTTAGAATCCGGATGACCTTCTGATTCTCGATTAGGGTTCACAAGAAAATCTAACTCGGTCGGTGTTGAATCCTCATTCATCGGGCGCCGTAATCATTTTAGGGTTTCCTCAACATATATGTAGGTGTAGAGATTTTTGAACCATTTTTACGTTTTTACAGTAGAGCTTCCTTGCAAAAACTTTGTTTCCCCATCATGTCTAACAACAGTGGATCGTCTTCTTCATACCACCCAGGATCTTCCGTTGAACGTGCACGACCTGCGTCTGAGCTTCATGATCAATCCCCTGTTCGTGTTCTCCGAGTCAAGAAGATCATACCGGTTTGTCTCTTCTTCCTTTTCTGGACCATTGTTTGTTCTTCATAACGGTCAGGTAAATAATCCCTTCATTCTTGCAGAGATACCCTACCGGAACATGTGTGACGGTTATTGATGACGATGACTTAACCATTCCTCTTCCTTCAAACTCAAACACGCTTACTCCTGTGAACCTCGAAGACGCTGACCTGGGTATTTCATCTTATGAATATCCAAATGCAGGTCTTTCATTCGATGTTCGCATGGAATGCTTATCCTCCAGCTACCAAGATGTCGGTGGATTTCTGGTGCGGAAGGAGTTTGTGTCTTTGTACACCAAGTTGTGGAGGAAGTACGGTCATATCGCAACCAGGAACGTGGTCCGACATTGTTCCTCTGCTTTGGTTACCGCGGTAAACTGCCTTCTTCCCATGATTGCTGAGATGGAGAGTATTTCTATCCGCAACGTTGCTGAATCAAGTCTTGAAAAGTGGGAGAACATGGTATCTACTTGTGAATCCATGAAGTTCAATGTGGGCTAGCTGCGGCAACGTCTTGATGTCATCAAGATTGATCGAGTTGGTATCCTCACAAATGTTGTTCCTGCTACGAAAGCTATCTTGGAAGAGAAAAAAGCTCGGCGCGAGAATCGAGAAGGTGGAGCAGGCTGTGCAGGACTTGAAGAAAAGAACAGAAAGATATCGAGCTAGGCTGGAGATGATGCTCTCAAGAAATTATAATCTTCTAGATGGCCTCTTCTAAGCTGCACTCGACGTTTATGTCAAAAGTTTTTAAATGTCTTTGCTGAATAAACTGCATTGGTTTTTTTGTTTTTGTTTTGGTGAAACAGGTTTTTTCATTGGCACATCTCTGAATATAATTGATGATTCAAACATGTAATGAAAATAAATTCCTGTATTGTTGACATGGTGGACAGTGGTCAGGCATGATATGCCTTGAGCCACTTTCCATTGATAACTGCTTCCATCTTGCCTCCGTCTACCTTAATGATCTTGTAGTAGCCGGTATTGTAAGCCTTGGTGACTGCGTAGGGACCTTCCCATTTTGGTGAGAATTTTGGTGCGGACATATCTTGCTGGATATGTTTGACCGTTTTCAAAACCAAATCTCCCACTTTGAAAACGCGTGGTTTCACAATTTTGTTGTATGCCCTGGAAATTCGATTCCTGTACACCCGAGCGTTCTTCCGCTTTATTCCTTCAAATCCGAGTGTCTAACTCTGCTATTCTAGAGTCGAGACTTGACCCTCGTTCCAATGGATCCGGTTCTTCTTTGCAATCCTGGGCCGATGGGATTCGATCTCTCGCCGGGAGAATTGCATCCGCTCCGTAGACGAGTGAGTATGGCGAAACCCCAATGGAGCTTCTGGGTGACGTACGGTACGCCCATAGTGCCATTGGTAACTGATCATGCCATTCCCTAGGATTGTCGTGTACCGTTCGACCGATGATCCGGATCAATGTCTTGTTGGTACTCTCAGCTTGCCCATTCCCTTGAGGATAGTATACGGTGGAGAAGATCTGTTTAATGCCATATTCCTCAAGTAACTCCCGTACCTGCTTGTTGGCGAAGGGAGTGCCATTATCAGTGGTGATATGCTTGGGCACGCCAAAACGACAAATGATGTATTCTTTAATGAAAGCCGCAATTGTTGCTCCTGTAGTTCCCTGTAGGGGAATGGCCTCTACCCATTTGGTGAAGTATTCCGTCGTGGTTATGATGTACTCGTCTTTGCTTCGATGACGGTGGATTGATTTTCCCGATAATGTCCAGTCCCAGCTTAAAATGGCCATGGGCCGCTTATAGAGTGCGAGAGGGTAGAAGGCGCATGAACAAGGTTCCCATGAATTTGGCATTTGTGACAACTTTGAACAAAACGGCTGCATCGTCCTCCATGGTCGGCCAATAGTATTTCTCGTGTATTTGGAGAAACAGTTTCCTCTTCCCTTGATGTTCTCCTTCGTGTGTGCCTTCGGCATGACGGGATTTCTTCTCCCGGCCAGGCAATCGTAGCAGATTACCTCCGAAGCTCTTGCGATCAGATCCCTTCATGGAATACGAACCGCTTGGCTCTTTGCTTCATCTTAATAGCGTCCTTTCGACCGGCAGGAATTATCCCATCACGAAGATAGCTGATGTAGGGTTCTCTCCAGTCCCCAGTGCGGTTCACATTAAAAATCTCCAATTGGTGCGGTGGTGCACAGCGGTTTGAGCAAGACTTCTGAAGTAGTCTGGATTGAGCCTCCATCTCTGGCCAGTAATAACCCAGGCGTTGAAGTCGCCGGTAAAGCGTTACCACCAGTGATTGTCCACAAATTTTATTGTGAACACGATCCAGCTGTAGTTGTGCTTCGTCACCTCCCAGACATCTTGACAGGGAGCCATCTGGATTCCGATAATACAGCATACCATGAAGCATGAAGAAGTTTTGCGGGGGTTTTGAGGCCGACCTTTCCTTGGGAGAGTGAGGCTGTTGAGCTCTCGGATGATCGGAGTTCGCCAATCGTCGGTCTTGGTGTCTTTGTATTGCGGTAGCCACGTCGATTCTATGGTTCTCCTCTTCACCGTCGGGGTTTTTCCGCCCCTTCAAACTTCCGCTTGGAAGCCAATGTTGCTAGGCAATCGGCGTGTTTGTTGTTGCTGCGACCAACATGGGTTATGGTTGCATCGGCAAAGTAGTTTAGTAACCTCTGTGCTTCTGATCGGTACGGGGCTAGTGTTACTTCTTTCAATGCATATACTCCATTCATTTGATTCACCAGTAACTTGGATTCACCTCTTATCTCCAGACGTGCGACTCCTGCTTGTTTAGCTATTGAAAGCCCTATGAGGAAAGCTTCATATTCCGCGGAGTTGTTGGTGCATTCAAGTCTAACTTGAAGGAATGTGAAAATACTTCTCCTGGGTTGGAGAGACTAACACCACGCCTGCTCCTCCAAAGATACTGCTAGGGGTAGCGGAGCCGTCAAAATACAAGAGCCACACTTCTTCTTCCAAATAGAGACGTCCTGGATATTCTCCAGGGAGTTCTTCATGTAGTCCCGTAGTGCCTTCTCCAGAAATGCCGGTAAGTCCGAAATCGCTTGGCCCTTGATAGCTCTAGGCGATGCACATGTTATGTCTAGTTCGACATTTGGAGAAGCCATTTGCCTGTCCTCCCGCCGGACCGGCTTTGAAAGTAAAAACTTTGCTTTGGATCGGTTTATACACGAGTATCACCCTATTAGATAGAAGGTAATGCCTAAACTTCGAATGGAATGGATTAAGGCTAAACATGCTTTTTCCGCTCCAGGGGTATCGAGTTCGTCTCTCAATATCCGGTTGAAATAGTATATGGGACGTTCGATTCCCTCATCGTCTTCCTGAGCGAGTAAAGCCCCTACGGCGGTGTCACTGAAGGCGGTGTAGAGGACCAGTGGCTTCCCTTGTACAGGAGACTTCATGACGGTTGGAGATGATAGTATTCGTTGAATTTTACGAAAAGCTTCCTGTTGGGTTGTGGTCCAAACAAAGCTGGCTCCTTTCTTCAACAAGGTGGTGAATGAGGCAGTAAGTTGGGCTAGACCAGGTATAAAACGTCGAATGTAGTTTACCTTGCCCATGAAACTCTGGAGTTCTTTCACGGTTCGGGGAGGCGGCATTGTGAGGATAGCCTGAGTTTTGGACGGGTCTACCTTTATTCCTTCTGCGGTCACCTGGAATCCCAGAAATTTACCTGAAGAGACACCGAAAGCACATTTCAAAGGATTCATCTTCAACTTGTATTCTCGACACCTCTCAAACACTTTCCTCAAGACATTTGTGTGGTCTGCTCGAGCTTTTGATTTGACCACAATATCATCCACATAGTCTTCTACTTGTTTATGCATCATGTCGTGGAAGATTTCCGTCATAACACGTTGATACGTTGCGCCGGCATTCTTTAAACCGAATGGCATAACGGTATAATAAAAATTACCAAGAGGGGTTCGGAAAGCCGTTTTACTCGCATCGTGCTCATACATCCTTATCTGATTGTATCCGCTATAACCATCCATGAAGGAGAACATGCCGTGTCCGCTGGTGGCGTCCACTAACATGTCGATGTTAGGTAGAGGAAAGTCGTCCTTGGGGCAGCACTTGTTCAAGTCTCTGAAATCTACGCAGACCGGATCTGCCCGTTTTCTTCTTTACCGGGACCACATTGGCTAACCAGGTTGGATGATGAATAGGCTTTGATGAAGCCAGCCGACTAGCAACTTCGAATTTCGTTCTTGATTTGATCCTCTACTTCATGTCCGAATTGCCTCGGAGATTGCTTGATTGGCTTGGATCCGGGTATGACATGTAAGTGATGGGTGACCAATTTTTCATCCAGACCAGGCATTTCCTCGTATGTCCAGGCAAATACATCTTGGTACTCCTTGAGTAGTTGAACAAGACTCGTACGTTCGTCTGTGGATAGAGTCGAACTAATAGAGACCGGCCTGGGGAGATTCTTCATTCCCGATGTTAACGCCTCGAGCTCGTCGGTTGTGGAATTGGTTCCATCTTGTAGTTCTTGCGGGCGTCTCGATACCTCATCTTGCGTTTCGTCATTCTTGCAAAGATTCAATTGGGCGGAGAGGTGGGTTCCGTCTCTCCTGCTAATTGCTAACGGCGGCGCCGGTATATTGTTCTCCCCTTCTGATCACGTTTCACCTCGAAAGTGCGTCCCCTTTTGGTGTGAGCATGAGTTGGAGTCTCACCCTGGATAGAGATGGACGCCTCGTTACGTAACGTGTCTTTGTAGTGTTTGGCCTCCAGTGGTGTAAGTCGGTCTCCTTCCTTTATTGACGCCCACGTGGGTAGTGGGGTGCACAGGACTTTGTCTGACCTTTTGGCTCGAACAGCTCCACTCCGCATATTGGTGCATACGGAGACAATGATGCAGGAATGCGGATGACTTTCTCGTCTAGCATGGTCTTCAGGCACTGGTGATACGTCGAGGGAATGACTTTTTTTTCATGAAGCCATGGTCTCCCTAGTATCATATGGTAGTCCTGGCTCCTTTCTATGACTTCAAACCTTGCTTTTGATCGGACAGTCCTACTGATAAATTCGATTGACATACCCGTATGTGTCTTTGGTCTGTTTCCTTCAAGTCCGTCATCGTGGTAGGCTGCCGTACAATCTTGCATGGGTTAACCTTGGCTGTCCTGAGAGTCTTGAGAGTGATTACGTTCGAAGATGCTCCTGTGTCGACGAGGGCTCTCCTGAACTCTGAACCCTTGATGTGCGCGGTAACATGTAGGGCCCGGTTGTGACCTTCTTCTGCCATCATGTCGTCTTCTGTAAATGTAACATTGTTTACAGATGCTTCCGGCGCAGTTAGAATTTCTGGACGAGAAGGAGCCAGGTGTACATCCAAAGCTATTTTATTAATTGCGAACGTCTCGCCCGTTGATTCCTGGAGAGGTGCGGGAGTTCGCACAAGCTTTCCACTAGAGATGTCGCTTCTCGGTCCACTTTGGTCTGGTTCCACGATAAAATTGTTGACCCGAGGGGAATCGATCCCTGTAAAGGTCTCCGGTACACTCATTTCGACGTCATCTTGATGAGGAGATCAAGTATGTTGTTTACCGCTTCTTTGATAAGCTCCATGTTCCTCGTGTGAATCTCCATGTACCAGAGCTAACTCGATTATCATTGGGATTCTTCCTGTTGCGCCAGCAGGTACACCGTTGGGAAGAGGGGTATCCTCATTGGAGGAACTTCGACCGGGATTTGAATTTGTTGGGGAAGTCCTAAGACCAACCATCTCGAACTTAGCCAAACAGGATTGGGTATTGAAGAAATTGATTTCACAACCGAGAGATTAATCTCCCACTGTGGTCGCCAATTGTTTATGGGTGAAAACTACTCTGCGAAATTTGGTAATTTGGGGTGTGGATGAGGAATGAATCTAAACCCTAAACAAAATGCACCGCACGATGAGTGCTTGTAGATTTGAGAGATCAATGCATGCAAGTCCTACCTAAAAACCAAGAAATGGCCGTTCCGGACTTGTTTCGGTCACAAAGTGAAGGAGATGGGGTTGATCTTAGGGAGGGAAGCGAAGAAGGTGTTGAGATTGTGAAGGTGTTGGCTTGCTTATGACTTGTAACAGAAAGGTGAGCAGGCTTGTGATTGATGTAAGCAAGCTCTGGGTGTTTGAATACGTTTTTGTATTAACACTTGGTTTTCTGTCTTGTCTGGACTTGTGTTGTTTCTCCTTGTCTCCTATTTTTCTCTTGTCCTTGAAAATAAGGAGGAGAACCTATTTATACAAGTCATTGAGCCTCATTCACGTCTCTCGTGGGAAGTGGAGGAAGTGGAGTGATGGAGTAGTGGAGTTGTGCGTCGGTGCCACACGACCAGTCTTGCCCACTTCTCCTGTTCATATCTAACCGTCCATGACTTCCTGACACGTTCTTGTGATGGCGCGTTGCACGCTGCACGCTGTAAACCGCCCGGACCAATACCCCGTATGTATCCCCCTAGTTTGTGACATGATTGATGTTCGAATGTGTGGATCGTGGATCCACGAAAGATAGCATGTAATCTTTGAATTGAATAACCGTGTTATTCGGGAAGTCGATACTTGTGAAGTATCGTGTGTATTTTATCAGTGCGCATTATGGTGTGGTAAAGTGATGGGTAATGACGCCTCACCGACCAAATAACTCCCGACCGGGTTGTATAACCAAGTTTGGTGAAGTTGGATGGATGAGATGATCTTTGAGACACTCATCTCGCGACAGCCCAGTTAATGAATATTAGGGTTTTTGAAGAGGTGCGCAAGCATCACTCTTGACTTGGTCGAAACCAAGCATGGAAAGGGATTTGGAAAGGACCGACCCGGGCATGTGTGTAGACAGCATGCCGGTGTGCACGTCCATACCTCACCGTCCCATGAAGGCGCGATCTAAGCCACTCAATTTGACCGGTAAAGTTGAGTGGTTGAGATATAGGAAATTGATGCCGCAAAAGGCCGCACATCATGCTTTTTCTGGGGCGCGTTCCAAGACGACCTAATTTGGTCGGTCTTGGTCGATGGGTTTGACGTGAAGATGGCGGCTGGTGTTCATGCCTATACCGAATATCCCATGAAAACGTGATCTAAGCCATTCAAATCATCCTATGAAGTTGAGCGGTCGAGATCGGTTTGTGGTTTGGGAGGCGTGGCCATGCTAGTTTGGACAAACGTTTTGGATTGACCAGGCATGATATGCCTTGGCCGAAAACATGAGGAGGTAGATGGGCCCACGATGGTCATGCTGGTATGACCGGCCCTTTGTTTAATCTAATCTGTGACCCTCCATTCGTGCGGAGAAGATGGACGCGCGTGATGGCTTGAAACCCTAATTTTGGCTTTCAAAGCCGCGCGCCGTCTCTTGTTTGGGTGACGATTTTGTCACGGCCAAACATTGTTGGTCTTGACCGATTGGTCAAGTATGTAGGCGGTCCCACGGTGATCGTGTTGACATGCTCTGGGCCCTTTGAATCTACATCTACACCCTCCATCTATACCTGCGAAGATGGATGGTTGAGATTGTTTTGCGACACATGTAATATGCCTCAAACCCTTATTTAGGGTTTTCTGTCCATAATGCTTGGTATGAACGTCTTTTGGCAAGCAAAGGCCAATGGCCGACCATGCGGGGTCGGCCGTGGGTATTCCATACCTGCTTGGGGGTGATGGAATTGATCCGGGGTCATCCAATCATGCTTATGGAGTTGGATGACTGCGATCAGATCATATCCGTCTTGACACGGTCGGTCCAGGATGCTCAATCGGGCTAGTATAACACACCGAGAGGGCTCAATCGGGCTAGTATAACACACCGAGAGGGCTCGGGCTAGTATAACACACCGAGAATCGGCACATGCGGGTATTTCGTACATGGTTTCATTATAGTGCTTGGAGGTTCGTGTTATTCTGTAAGAGTAACACTCGGTCGTCATGCCACACCGATAATGAGTCTTACAAGGAAATACAAGGCTGATATGAAATTCACAGAAGGGATTGTTGCCACATGCTCCAACCTCGGAGGAATTTCATGTATTCACGAGAATGGGATTGTTGCTACATGCTCCATTCTTGGTGAATTAAGTGAAGGAGTATCCAACACTTATAAATGGCTTTATCTTTTACAAGATGTCAGCGCATGATTTTTTCCGTTTTTTTACAAATTTAACCTTAAACGAAAATCCACCATCAACAATATTCCATCGAGGACATGCGTGAGGTGACTGGCCACACCGTTTCTGAAGACGTTATTGCCGACTGGGAGCACCATCGCGACGTGTGTGTGTAAAAAAGGAGTTCAACGCTTCGTGGTTTGTCGAAGGCCTTCTGAGATCCGAAGTCGAAAGATGCGGCGATCAAAGCCTTTCTGCAGAGGAGATTGCACGACAGGAGGTAGAACTCGAAAAGCTTTATAAGATGTTGACTATGAAGAGAGCGACTCTTGAAGATGCAAAGTTGACTTTCTCCAAGAAGAGCAGACCTCTGTTGGATGATTTTCCTTGAATGTTTCTCTGTTAAACTTTCATTTAGGTTCTTTTTTTTTTTTTTTTGAAAAACATACTGGATGTTTGGTTCAAAGTTCGACCGGTTTTGATAGACAGCTGGTAGCTTTTGAGGATATTAGATTATTTCTGGGATGAATGGTTTTGATAATATAACTCTGATTATGTTTTGTCAAAGGAATATTGCTTTTATGAAAGTGTGTGCTAGCAATCGGCACAAGACGCAATAATATGACGGTTTTACTAAGAACCTAAAAACAGATCGTATATCTTGCCCAGTCTAAATTTACTCACTTCATAGGTTATTTTTTTTTCTTCTTATAAACACGCCCCTCTCCATGTAAAAGGCGGCTTTGCTGGTAGCATCGCCAGCAAGTCCCCAATCGCTGGTAGCATCTTCAGCGAGTCCCCAGTTTTCTTGTGTAGTCTTTACGACTGGTAACCGGTTGTCCGGGTAGTTGATTCGGATTGAGTCGCCTTCCCCTACCATCTTGACATATGGGTCGAAGAACGAGATCGATGATCGACATTGTAGCCGATAGATCAATCCTCCCGATTTGTGGTCGCCAATTGTTTATGGGTAAAAATCGTTTCGCCGATTTTGGTAAATTCGGTAGGTGAGTGAGAAACTCGGTTTAAACCTCTAAACAAATGTGCTTTGCACGTGAGCACTTTCTATATTCGAGAGATCAATCGTACAAGTCCGGCCTAAACCAAGAAATGGCGTTCCGGACTTGCTTCGGTCACAAAGTGGAGGAGAAGGGTTGATTTGGGAAGGGAAGCAAAGAAAGGTGTTGAGACCAGAATAATTCTGGGAGAGTAGTGTCTCGACTTGTATCAGAAAGTGAAAGCTACGGAAGCTTGCAAGATATGTGTTGATGGGTGAAAATTACTCCTGCAGAATTTGGTAATTTGGGGTGTGGATGAGGAATGAATCTAAACCTTCAACAAATGCACTGCGCGGTGAGTGCTTGTAGGTTCGAGAGATCAATCTCGTGCAAGTCCGGCCTAAACCAAGAAATGGCCGTTCCCAGGACTTGTTTCGGTCACAAAGTGAAGGAGATGGGGTTGATCTTAGGGAGGAAGCGAAGAAGGTGTTGAGATTGTGAAAGTGTTGGCTTGCTTATGACTTGTGACAGAAAAAGTGAGCGGCTTACGGTTAATGTAAGGAGGCTCGGGATGTTGATTTTCTCACTCTCTCGTCCGAACTTGTGTTGTTCTCCGTTATTCCTTGTTGTTGGAAAATAGGCGAGAACCTATTTATACAAGTCATTGAGCCTCATTCACGTTTCTCGTGGGAAGTGGAGGTAGTGGAATGATGGAGTAGTGGAGTTGTGTGTCGGTAACACACGACCAGTCTTGCCCACTTTTCTGTTCATCTCTAACCGTCCATGACTTCCTAACACGTTCTTGTGATGGCGCGTTACGCCGCACGCCGTAAACCGCCCACCAATACCCCGCATGTATCCCCGCCTTGTGACATGATTGATGTGCTGGAATGTGGATCGTGGATCCACGAAAGATAGCATGTAATGTGAATTGAATAACTGCGTTATTCAGAAAGTCGATACTTGTGAAGTACGTGTGTATTTTATGCAGTGCGCATTACGGTGTGGTACAGTGATGGGTAATGACTCCTCACTAACCAAATAACTCCCGACTGTGGTTGTATAACCAAGTCGGTGAAGTCGGACGGATGAGATGATGTTTGAGACACTCATCTGCGACCGTTGATGAAATCAGGGTTTTTAAAGAGGTGCGCAAGCATCACTCTTCAGCTTGGTCGAAACCAAGCATGGGAAGGATTTTGTAGAGGGGCCGACCATACATGCGTGTTGACGGCATGATGGTGTACACGTCCATGTCTCACCGTCTCATGAAGATGTAATCTAGGCCACTCAATTTGACCGTCAAAGAGGAGTGGTTGAGATCGGCTTGCGGCGAAATCCCTTGCCGCAAAGGAGTTGGAAACCGCATGACATCCCAAGTTTGGGCGTGCGTTCCAAGAAGACCCATCTTGGTCTGGTCTTGGTCGATCATACCAAAGCGTGTAGGTGGTAGGCTAGTGTTCACACCTATACCCGATTATCCCATGAAAACGTGATCTAAGCCACTCAAATCATCCGGTGAAGTTGAGCGGTCGAGATCGGTTTAGGATTTGGGAGATGTAACAGCGTGAGTTTGGTCGGGCGTTTTGGATTAGCTGGGCATGGTATGCCTTGGCCGACCGCAAGAGGAGGTAGATGGGCCCACCCGGTCATCTTTGGTATGACCGGCCTTGGTTAATCCAATCAGTGACCCTCCATTCGTGCCGGAGAAGATGGACGCGGCGTGATGACTTGAAACCCTAATTTTGGCTTTCAAAGCCGCGCGACCATGCTCTTTGGGCGGACGAATTTGTTGTAACCAACCATGGTTGGCTTTGACCGATTGGTCAAGTGTGTAGGCGGTCACACGGTGATCGTGTCGACATGCTCCGGGCCCTTTGAGTCTACATCTACACCCTCCATCTATGCCTCGAAGATGGACGGTTGAGACCGTTTTGCGGCACATGTAATATGCCGCAAACCCTAATTTAGGGTTTTCCGTCCATAATGCTTGGTATGGACGGTTTCTTGGCAAGCGAAGGCCAATGGTCGACCATGCGGGGTCGGTTGTGTGTATTCCATACCTGCTTGGGGGTGATGGAATTGATCTGTGGTCATCCAATCATGCTTGTGGAGTTGGATGACCGCGATCGATCATATCCGGCAAGCTAAGGCCGTGGGTATTCCATACCATGCTTAGGGTGATGGAATTGATCCGTGGTCATCCAATCATGCTTGTGGAGTTGGATGACTGCGATCGATCATATCCTAAACCGATACAGTCAAGTCCGGGCGCCAATCGGGCTAGTATAACACACCGAGAGGGGCTCAATCGGGCTAGTATAACACACCGAGAGGGCTCGGTCTAGTATAACACACCGAGAATCAGCCCATGACGGGGCATTTCGTACATGGATTCATTATAGTGCTTGGAGGTTCGTGTTACTCTGTAAGAGTAACACTCGATCGTCATGCCACACTGATAATGATTCATTATAGTGCTTGGAGGTTCGTGTTACTGTCGCAAGAGTAACACTCGATCGCCATGCCACACCGATAATGAGTACAGAAATACAAGACCGATATGAAATTCACAGAAGGGATTGTTGCTACATGCTCCGTTCTTGGTGAATTAAGTGAGGAGTATCCAACACTTTATAAATGGCTTTATCTTTTACAAGATGTCACGCATGAGTTTTCTCGGTTATTTACAAATTTAACCTTAAACGAAAATCCACCATCAACATTAAGTCCCTCGCCTAGCACATAATGGTTACATTATTGTGTGGTAGGCATGAGATGGTGACATACATACGTGAGAAAGGCAGGATAAAAGGAGTTTACCCTAAGAGTGTTGGTCGACCGCTAGTTTCCCACGCCGTTACGCTTGTATGGAATCCTTTGGTGGGGCCTTTCTTTCTTTAGGTATTTGAATCAAAAGAGGAAACCGAATAAGAGAGGAATCCTTCTTCTATTGGGATTCTTCTAATTTTTTGTCTATAAAAGAGACAAAAACCCCTTTCTTTTCCTCACGAGTTTTTTTTTTTTTTATTGTTGAAGCAGCTCCCGGGTCTTCACTGCCGTGTCAATTGCTGCCGCCGCGTTGCTCGCTACCGTGGCGCTGCTGTTTAATCGTGGGTCTTAGTGCGCCGCCCGAGGTAAGTTCCGCTCCTTCTTTTTTTTTTTTAGAAAGCAAAACCCTAGTTTGTTAGGTAAACACTTTTTTAAGACATGTGCATGCTTAGCTTTTTCCGCCATCTAGCTTGAATCCCGTAGACACAATTCCCATGAATAAAGAAAATTGTGTTGTGATGTATGCGATGAATGCGGGCCCGCCGTGTATGCCTAACGTGGGTCTTATTCACATATGCTTGACTGAAATTTGAAACTTATACCGACTTGAAAGTTATACCGGGAGAACTTGAAGTCAATACTGCATCGAAACTTGTACCGGACTAAAATTGTACCCGATCGAAATCGACCAATTTTGTGCCTGGATTTGAATGGTATTTGGACCGGCTATTGCATGCTCCGCTCGTGAGTTGTGTCTTGCCGTGTGTGACTACACTTCTCACGTGCTTTCATACAAGTTCTAACTCCTGTCTTTTATCTCATTGCGGTAGAAAGAAGAGAACTCCTATCAACATGTCTTCCAAGATAATCTTTGGTGCCAAGTCAGGAAGTGTTGACAGCTTCAAGGATATGCCGAACATCAATGATGAGTTGTTCACCTCGCCTTTTCCAAATATTAGGAAGCATCCTTCTCATAAGATAGTCTTGCTTTCCGATTCAGAAAATATGGATGCTGACCCATTTTCTTCTTCCGCACTTGTGATGAGATTTTGTCTCCAAAGGAACGAATATCCGCCTTCTCCTATTGACTTCAAGATTTGCCATGCTCCACTGGGTTCTTATGAAGGATGGAGGAGACGCATGTTGAGTAATGAGGGCATTAAGGACAATTTGACCAAAGCACAAATTCTTGATGCGGTCATGGCATCTGCTACCCTCGAAATTAGGAAAGACACCGCGGGCTTGATCACCTTCATTTCTCGGTGGCGTATTTCTACTCACACAACCATATCTAGATGGGGAGAGATGACTATTACTTTGGAGAGTGTTGCTGCATTAATGAACTCCGCCTCTGTTCTTTGGAAGTCTTTCTTACGAACTCTCCGACACGAGGAGAGTAATTATGCCGCTATACTTCAAAAGGTGGCGGAATTCGACAACTGGAGAAGGAGGAGAAAAAAGACACGAAATGCTTCTACACCTGGTGGGTTTCGGAGTGGTCTTACTGCAGAGTTGGAAAACGAGCTCGGCTGATCGCGTTCTGTCTCTATGGCTATCCAGAGATATATTTGATGACGGTTCCTAAAGAGGACAATTAGACGTGACCTTGTCAAAATTGCTATAAAGTCAGCGCAGGTGACGTTCTTCCTCTAGGTGCATTGTTCCTTGGATCGTTGTATTCTCACCTGGGCGCTTTAGCAATGGATATGCATGTTTCTAACGGGTACAAGAAGGTGGAGTCGCACGTTCACTTCTCTTTTCTTGAGGGCGTTCTTATGGGAACACTTGGAAGTTATGCTCCTACTCCTGCACCTTCACTCGTTAACTTGTACGGCGGCTCGAGAATACTCCGATGGAATAAGAAGCGTCCTAAAGCCGTGTCGAAACTTGTGGAGGTATTTGACAACATTTTTTCCGTAGATTTTCGTCCATGGGGCCGATTCACTCTTCCATCGTTGACCAAAGACCTTCGCCGACGATCCTGGCGTTGGTTGCGTCACCGATGTCAAGATCATGAGATCTCGGGAAATTATTTACCTGCCAATTGCATTCGAGGATATGTCCCGTCTCTATTCGACGGAGAATTTTTGTGACTCCGTACAACATTGACAGGCTGCTCGCCAAATGGGATTCGATCGGGTGTCCCATTTATCCGTCCACTAGGGGCTCCTAAGAATTCCTTCCACAAATTCTTAACGCCAATGTGTTCTTAGACCGGTTGAGCCTTCCCTTCTGGCCTATTGGGAGAAACCCGGTGGTGGCCAGAGAGTATAAAGAATTTTGGGGGAAACAACTGATCTTCCGAAATTTTCGAAGAGTGTTGTGACGAATTCCCGTAGTGAGCCATCTTCTGACATCTTGACGAAGCATTTCCGGTTGAAGCCACTTCCAGCCAAACGGACAAGAGCTGAGGATTGCGTCCCAAGTAGGAGAGAGACCTAAGAGGCAAGCATGCGGTCCCAAATCCTCAATTCTTCCAATATGCGTGTATTTAAATCTCCTCCCATCGGTTCTTTCATTTCTCCAAACAGTAAGTTCTTCTAAAACGATCCTTGTTTTAAATCGTGGAATTTCGAAGGATAATGTCTTCACAAGGTTGGCACGCATTCAAAACGGGAAGGCTTGACAGATCTTGGTCTTCATCTTGAGAAGTCTGCGGTACGGACCTTCATGCTTGAGAAGTTCAGCGGATGCCGACTTTCATGCGAGTCGAGAAGTCTCGGAGAAACCGCTCTTTTCCGACCACGGCGAGATAATGCAAGCTCGGTTGAACAAGGCGCTTTCCTTAGTGATCTTGTCGACGGGGGTCGTGACGGAAATCAACACCCGAGTGAAATAGATGCCGTAAGGAATGCAAGAGAGACGGTGGCCGCCGTAGTTGAGACGGCTCCCTTGACATCCATCCCGAACAGGCTTGGACCGTATGGCTATTGTGGTGACCTCTTCAAAGGCCTCCCCGCAACCGACAAGACTCCCGCGGTCGCCGAATGCCGGTGATGCAGCACGGGGCTTTGTTCGATCCTCCTTTTCTGTCCCTTATCCAGGTCATGTGTTGGTTGGTGGATTCAGCGTGTCGGTTGATTTGAAAAGTTGTACACGACAATCTGGAAGAAACACGGCCATATTGCTACCACCGCCAAGCTCGAGTCGTCTTGCATTGGTCAACCGCGTCCAAGAAGCTTTAGTTTCCATCCGTGGATGAGCGCTGCGACTGGTGGAACAGTCAAGAGGTGATTGAAGATTGGAGGTGCCATCTGGACGTGTTTGCGCAGCATCTGACTTCAATGCTCCTTGGTTCTTCAAAGGGTTCTCCGAGATTCGGGAGCTCCGAAACTACATGATGAAGTCCCTTCCGCTGACCGTGTTGCTCGCCCGTGGGAAGAAGAGGTTGAGAGGTTGTCTAAAGAACTGGAGCTGAAGCAGGCCGTGCTTCAAAGGATGAAAGTCTCTCTTGCCCAGAAGGATGAGTTGTTGCTTAAAGACTTTCCTTGAAGTATTCGTGCTATATACTGGCGTTTTCTCTTATATGCTTTTCTTTTTTGAGTGATAGTGAGGATTTTATTTGACTTCCGGTTTTGGATTAATAGGTAATTGAATTGGCTTATTTTTGAGATAGTTTTGTGAACAACCCTTTTGAAAGAGATTATGTTAAATGAGATTTGCATCTTGGTCATGAATGATTGCGCATGAAATTGCAAATGTTATGTAAAAGGGAGGTACGAATGGAAACAAACATGGCGTTTGATCACCGAGCCTCTTTTTCCACATGCGGGATGCTAAGTCCCCAGTGAATTCTAAACTATCTCTCTTGTAAAGTTGTTGAGTAAAACTTACTTGCTTTTGAAGCCTCACTATATCAAACCGGAGTAGCCTCTCTAAGAAAAATCCTCCGCAAGCTATCTTTTTCCAACCGAGCTTCTCCCGAACAATGCGCTTCAAAGCGCCGCATTCACCGGTGGGGTGATGAAGGAACCGGTGGTAATGACAGTACCTGGGTCTATTACTTCTTGATCGCAGGCGGGCGCCATACCGGGTAGCTTCACCTCTTCATTTCGCACCCATGTCTCCAAGAGCTCCGGCATCTTCTTCATTGGGAATGGGAAATGTAAGTACCTTGAGTCTGGCTTTTCCTGTGTTAGTGGGCGTTGTAACGTCTCTCCACGGCTTTGACGTGGAACAGGAGATGAAGTTGGAAGATTTGCGAGTGCCATCGTATCTGCGGATCGCTTGCCTAAGTAAAGGGATGTAGAAGGTGTCGTAACGTCACTGCTGAGTGACCGGATTGAACGTCCCCATCCTCCGTATTCAGGTATTTCCTGATTGATTTCTCCTTCCTCAAGCGTTCCTTGGTGGTTGGGAGGCCGACGTGGATTGGGCAGGTCTTCCGTGATTCAATAAGAGTTTTGAGATACAAATCTTTAGTAGGGCTCCAGGCGGCGGGTTCCCTTTTCTTTATCCCAAGCAGACATTGTAGTACTCCTGTAAGTCTCTTCTCCCGTGGTTGCGCGCCCTTTTTGCCTCTTCACCGGTAAAAGGTGTGACTCTGCCTAATGATTCAACATTTCTTGTGCTTGCCCGAGTAGATGCTCGTCGGCCCTTCTTGTAATTGTGCCGCTATATCATTCAAAAGGCGAAATGTCTCGCTTTCCTCCCTAAGTGATACCGGCTTGATTTGCCAAGATGTCCTCCAAAGATTCCGCTATGCTTCCCATGATATCTGAACCGCTTTGTAGTTTCCTGGATACATTGCGAGATGGAAACCGAAAATTGAGGATTCAATTTTATGCAACCGATAGATCAATCTCCCACTGTGGTCGCCAATTGTTGATGGGTGAAAATTACTCTGCGAGAATTTGGTAATTTGGGGTGTGGATGAGGAATGAATCTAAACCTTCAACAAATGCAATCGCGCGGTGAGTGCTTGTAGGTTCGAGAGATCAATCTGTGCAAGTCCGGCCTAAACCAAGAAATGGCCGTTCCCGATTTTGTTTCGGTCACAAAGTGAAGGAGATGGGGTTGATCTTAGGGAGGGAAGCGAAGAAGGTGTTGAGATTGTGAAAGTGTTGGCTTGCTTATGACTTGTGACGAAAAGTGAGCGGAGCTTACGGTTAATGTAAGGAGGCTCTGGATGTTGATTTTCTGTCTCGTCTGAACTTGTGTTGTTCTCCGTTATTCCTTGTTGTTGGAAAATAGGGCGGAGAACCTATTTATACAAGTCATTGAGCCTCATTCACGTTTCTCGTGGGAAGTGGAGGTAGTGGAATGATGGAGTAGTGGAGTTGTGTGTCGGTAACACACGACCCAGTCTTGCCCACTTTTCCCTTCATCTCTAACCGTCCATGACTTCCTAACACGTTCTTGTGATGGCGCGTTGCACGCCGCACGCCGTAAACCGCGGACCAATACCCCAAGATGTATCCCCCCGCCTTGTGACATGATTGATGTCTCTGGAATGTGGATCGTGGATCCACGAAAGATAGCATGTAATGCTGAATTGAATAACTGCGTTATTCGAAAAGTCGATACTTGTGAAGTACCGTGTGTATTTTATGCGATCGTCTTGCATTACGGTGTGGTAAAGTGATGGGTAATGACTCTCACTAACCAAATAACTCCCGACTGGGTTGTATAACCAAGCCGGTGAAGTCGGACGGATGAGATGATGTTTGAGACACTCATCTGCGACCGTTGATGAAATTAGGGTTTTTAAAGAGGTGCGCAAGCATCACTCTTGACTTTGGTCGAAACCAAGCATGGGAAGGATTTTGTAGAGGACCGACCATACATGCGTGTTGACGGCATGATGGTGTACACGTCCATGTCTCACCGTCTCATGAAGATGTAATCTAGGCCACTCAATTTGACCGTCAAAGAGGAGTGGTTGAGATCGGTTTGCAGCAGAAATCCCTTGCCGCAAAGGAGTTGGAAACCGCATGACATCCCAAGTTTGGGCGTGCGTTCCAAGACGACCCATCTTGGTCGGTCTTGGTCGATCATACCAAACGTGTAGGTGGTAGGCTAGTGTTCACACCTATACCTCGATTATCCCATGAAAACGTGATCTAAGCCACTCAAATCATCCTATGAAATTGAGCGGTCGAGATCGATTTAGGATTTGGGAGATGTAACAGCGTGAGTTTGGTCGGGCGTTTTGGATTAGCCAGGGCATGGTATGCCTTGGCCGACCGCAAGAAGGAGGTAGATGGGCCCACGACGGTCATGCCGGTATGACCGGCCTTGGTTAATCCAATCTCAGTGACCCTCCATTCGCATCCGGAGAAGATGGACGCGCGTGATGACTTGAAACCCTAATTTTGGCTTTCAAAGCCGCGCGACCATGCTCTTTTGGGCGGACGAATTTGTTGTAACCAACCATGGTTGGCTTTGACCGATTGGTCAAGTGTGTAGGCGGTCACACGGTGATCGTGTCGACATGCTCCGGGCCCTTTGAGTATACATCTACACCCTCCATCTATGCTGCGAAGATGGACGGTTGAGACCGTTTTGCGGCACATGTAATATGCCGCAAACCCTAATTTGTTTTTCCGTCCATAATGCTTGGTATGGACGGTTTCTTGGCAAGCGAAGGCCAATGGTCGACCATGCGGGCTCTGTGTGTATTCCATACACGCTTGGGGGTGATGGAATTGATCCGTGGTCATCCAATCATGCTTGTGGAGTTGGATGACTGCGATCGATCATATCTCGGCAAGCTAAGGCCGTGGGTATTTCATACCATGCTTAGGGTGATGGAATTGATCTGTGGTCATCCAATCATGCTTGTGGAGTTGGATGATCATGATCGAATCATATCCGGACCGATCTGATCAAGTCCGGGCGCTCAATCGGGCTAGTATAACACACCGAGAGGGGCTCAATCGGGCTAGTATAACACACCGAGAGGGCTCCGGGCTAGTATAACACACCGAGAATCGGCTATCACGGGTATTTCGTACATGGATTCATTATAGTGCTTGAGGTTCGTGTTACTCGTAAGAGTAACACTCGCCGTCATGCCACACCGATAATGATTCATTATAGTGCTTGGAGGTTCGTGTTACTCTGTAAGAGTAACACTCGGTCGTCATGCCACACTTGATAATGAGTACAGAAATACAAGATCGATATGAAATTCACGAGAAGGGATTGTTGCTACATGCTCCGTTCTTGGTGAATTAAGTGAGGAGTATCCAACACTTTATAAATGGCTTTATCTTTTACAAGATGTCAACATGAGTTTTCTGGTTATTTACAAATTTAACCTTAAACGAAAATCCACCATCAACAATATGAAAGCTTTTTTGGAGAGCTTGCAAAGTTGCCTTTTATGAGAGTGTTGTGTTTTTCTCCTGACCGAGACTTGTTGTCTGGTGGAAATAGGTAAGACCTATTTATACAAGTCGAGATTGAAACGTACCCTGCCTCATGAAGGAAGAGTGTAAAGGGTGAAATAATGGGAGGAGGTGGTAACCGCATGGTGTTTATGGGTGAAAACGTTTTCACCATTATTTCCTCATTTATTTGACCGCTTTATTCCTATTCACGCTTTCTTAATGTGAGCGTAGTGTACGCTGCATCTTTGTGACCGCCAAACCAAGACCACCCAAGCATCCCCGGTTTGTGTTGATGTCTCGAGTGTTGGTTGCACCTTGAGTGCAAGTGGCGCTGCTAGTGGCGCGTGTGGCATGTGCGGAATGCCTTTGTTGCGGGTTTCACCTTGAGTGCAAGTGGCAACGCCAGAGCTGCTAGTGGCGTGTGTGGCATGTGCGGAATGCCTTGGTGGTAGGTTGCACGTTGAGTGTAGTGCAATGCGTAGCCTGCTAGTGGCGTGTGGCATGCGCCAATGGCATGTGCGGAATGCCTTGGTGGTAGGTTGCACGTTGAGTGTAAGTGGCAATGCCAGAGTTGCTAGTGCCGTGTGTGGCATGTGCGGAATGCCTTGGTGGTAGGTTGCAGGTTTGAAAGTTAGGCTACCAGCGTGGGTTTTGGCATGTGCCAATGGCACGTACGACCTAAGTTAGCCTAGGTTGCCGGCTTGCAAGTTAGGATACCAGCATGTGTGTCAATGGCACGCATGGCCATTAGGTCACGGCTAGGTAATGAAAGCTACCAGCGGCGTGTTGGCATGTTCCAATGGCATGCTTTCGACCATTAGGCCATGGCACTGGTAAGAAAAGCTACCAGCGATGCGTGTTAGCATGTGCCAATGGCATGCTCGGCCATTAGGGCCACGGGCCAGTAAGCAAAGCTACCAGCGAGCGTGTTGGCATGTGCCAATGGCACGCTCGGCCATTAGGGACACGTCCTGGTAAGAAAAGCTACCAGCGATGCGTGTTGGCATGTGCCAATGGCATGCGTGGCCAATTTGTCCTAGGTTGCACGGCTTGCAAGCCTAGGCGCGGGCGCTACTTTGGCATGGCGCGGCTAGGGCCAAGGTAAGGGTGTTTGGCTTGGCGTGGTGTGACCAGCGTAGCTAGGGCCAAGGTAGAGTGCGTTTGGCATGGCGCGGCTAGCTTGGGCTAGGTGTGGATGGCATGATTTGCCATTGGCACAGAGGTACGGCTAGCATGGTTGGCATGATTTGGCGCGTTTAGTGTGACTAGCATAGCTAGGGTCAAGGCAGAGTGCGTTTGGCATGGCACAGCTAGTTTGGGCTAGGTGTGGCTGGCATGTTTTGCCATTGGCACGGAGGTGCGGCTAGCATGGTTGGCATGCTTTGGCGCGTTTGGTGTGACTAGCATAGCTAGGCCAAGGCAGAGTGCGTTTGGCATGGCGCTGCTAGCTTGGGCTAGGTGTGGCTGGCATGATTTGCCATTGGCACGAAGGTGCGGCTAGCATGGTTGGCATGCTTTGGCGCGTTTGGTGTGACTAGCATAGCTAGGGCCAAGGCGAGTGCGTTTGGCATGGCGCGTCTGGCTTGGGCTAGGTGTGGCTGGCATGATTTGCCATTGGCACGGAGGAAATTAGGGTTTTGTTCATTGTAACCCTAATTTGAAAAAATACCCTATTAATTACCGACTACATGCATTGAATGTTCTAATAAATGTGTCACCGGTGACATTAGGTTATTCTGGGGTTTCTGATTTTACCCTTTGTCTAAAAACCACCATCAACAGTTTCATAAACCTGAATCTGGCATTACTTTAATTAAGGGTGATTTTTATGTGTGTAAAATCCTAGCCATACGACAGTAAATTGTAGGCAACATAAAAACCTTAATTAGTAGATAGTTAATGCTATTGTAGTTAAAACAAACTAGTACGAGTTCAGTGGCATGATTTCGGAAGTTATTTTAATAACTAATGTGAGAGACCAGTAGGTGGACTTTGGAGCCACTTATCCTGGAAAGGCATAACCAAGAGCTCTGCGAATCAGGGCGACGACTCGGCGACAAAATCGGGCGACGACTCGTTCATTAAATTCGTGGATTTTTCGATTTTTGATAGGTTTCCAGTATAACTTCAGGTGATTTTCCATTAATATCAGATGATTGGTGTTGATTTTAAACTCTATTATTTCTTTTATTATGTCTGAACAAGAAAATAGTGGATCTGGTTTTCGATCTACTTCAAAAACTTTGAATTCTGATTTTGCTTCTTCATCAATGACTTCTGAGGATCCTCCATCCATGTTTATACCTGATGAGGTTATTGAAGACAGTTTAAATGAATGGAAAGTTAGCTTGATTGGGAGACTTGATTTTGTTAAACTTAAGATGAATACTGCAGCTACCTTGTTAAAGCAACAATGGCCTATTAAGGGTTCTCTACAATTTATTCCTTTAGGAAAAGGTTTTTTTATCATAAAATTAGATAATAAAGAGGATATGAAACTTATTTGGCAGGGTTTATGGATGGTGGAAGAACAAACTCTGAAACTTCGTCCATGGGAACCTAATTTC
Organism: Papaver armeniacum; assembly: GCA_023531295.1. Classification (NCBI taxonomy): domain Eukaryota; kingdom Viridiplantae; phylum Streptophyta; class Magnoliopsida; order Ranunculales; family Papaveraceae; genus Papaver; species Papaver armeniacum. Next base: position 33,152 of record JAJJWW010002648.1, on the reverse strand, counting down.
AACCCTGAAACACAGAAAACTTCTCTAGCTTATGTTTGGGTCACTTTTCCTGGTTTAAGTATTGAGTATTGGAAAGAAAGTATTCTTCTACAGATGGGAAACAAATTGGGGAGAGCAATTAAAGTTGATGAAGTCACTCTAAAACGAGAAATTGGATATTATGCAAGTGTTCTAATTGAAGTGGATTTTGCAAAATATATTCCAAGCAAAGTGGTTGTAGAACACAAGTATGGGAAATTTGAACAAGCTGTTCAAATCCTGAAGAAACCTAAGTTATGTAATCATTGTTCTATAGTGGGATATCTAACTGCTAAATGCAGAATCAAAAGAAGTGAAAATTCAGAAAAACAAAATGAAGTTGTGAAGGATAAGCCAAAAAAACAATGGAAAAAAAAAAGAATATTCAAGTTCCTTCTGGTTTTGATATAAGTGGTATTCAAGCTGAGAAAGAAGGTGAACATATAATTGATCAAATAAATGACCATCTCTTAAGTGATAATGAAGAAATTGATGCAATAATCCCTCCTATTCAAGGTGAGGCATCTTCAGGAAGATTTCATATTTTGCAAAACCAATCAAGAATTCAGGGATCTATTAATTCACATGAAGAATTCCCTACTCTTTCAAATGGATAAAATAATTACAATGGTTTTAAGTGCTCCCCAATACAAAATGTGGTAAACATTCAACCTCCTATTGGAACCCCGATAATGCAACTTCAATGTTCTATAAATGCTAATTCAAAGGAAGGTGAAGATCGTGTTCATGTGAAACATACAGATTCTGTTTCAATCCAAACTAATACAACAAGTACTTCTGGTACTAAGAATGAAGATGATTTTATTCAAGCTAGAGCTAAAGTTGGGAAAAAGCCAAATGTTACTACAAGAAATCGTGTCACAACTTAAATGCAAATTTTAGTAAAAATGGTCAAGGTAAGAGAAGTACCTTATCTTCTCACCCCCCTAAATGAAAGTTCTATATTGGAACTTAAGGGGCTGAGGAGAACAAAGGCCAAAGACAAATTAAGAGAAATAGTCAATTTTTTTTGTCCTTCTTTAGTTATTTTAGCTGAGCCAAAAGTGTGGGCTTCTTCAGATTTCATTAAAAAACTCAGACTTCAAGGGATGCATTATCATTTTATTCATAATTCTTGTGATGTCAACAAAGGAAATATATGGATTCTATGGAGATCCTCAATAAACACTCCAAAGATTCTTTCATGTACTAAACAAGCAATAACAGTGGAAGTGGGTGAGGCTGTAATTACTGGGGTTCATCTTTACTCTCACTATAAATAGAAGAGAATTATGGCAAGAAATGGAGATTGTAAGTTCAATAAATAAGCCATGGCTTGTCATAGGAGATTTCAATACTATAACAAGTGTTGATGAAAAGAAGGAGGTCTCAATCCTCTGAAAATATCCATGAGAGAATTTAACGATTGTTTGAATAATTGTGGGCTAATTCAAGCTCCTAAAACTGGATTGGAGTTCTCTTGGTGCAATAACGAGAAGAGAAAAAAAGAATTCTTTGTAATTTAGATAGAGCAGTCTTTAATGACAAATGGTTGGATTTATATCCCGATTGGAGTTACAAAGTAGGTATTAGAAACATATCGGATCATGGAGTTCTTTATGGGGCAAATCTTTGAGATCCCTAAGCCTAAGAATACTCCTTTTAGAGCTCTTAAGGTTTGGAAATCTCATCCCGACTTGTTCAAACTAATTCAAGCTTCTTGGTCTGCAATGATTAGAGGTAATCCAATCTTTATCTTTCTAAGCAAATTAAAAATATTAAAGAAAGAGATTCAAATTTGGAATTGGAATATATTTGGGGATGTTTCCAAAAACTGAAGCAAGCCGAGGAAAATGTCTTTAAGCTACTTTGTTATCGACAAAATCCCGAAACAATGTTACGTTGAATAATTTAGTTACGACTAGAGGTAAGCAAGAGGTTCTTATTGAACAACAAAAATCAATAAATCAAACGAAGTCAAGAGTAAAGTGGCTAAAAGATGGGGCATCAAACTCCAATTTTTTTCATGTTAATATGAAGTGAGACAATCTAAAAATGCAATTGTTGAATTAGAAGATGAAAATGGAAGTATAGTAGTTGATCAAATGAAAATTGCGAGACTTACTTATTAATCACTTTGAAGAGAAGTTCAAATTCCAAGAAGTAAGATATACTTAAGATTTTTTTCAGGATATTCCTTAGTCAAGTTAGTGAAGAAGAAAATGTTTTGTTAGATGTTGTTCCTTCGATGAAGAGGTGAAAAGAGCGGTTTTGAGCTTGACCCCGGATAGTGCCCCTGGACCGGATGGTTTTGCGGGGTGGTTTTGAGATATGCTTGGAAATAATAGGGGGTGATTTAACAAAAGCCATTCAATATTGTTGGAGAGGTGGATTCATTCCTCAAGGTTTCAATGCAAACTTTTTATTACTTCTTCCAAAGGTTAGGAATGCAAAAAAAAGCTAGTCAATTTAGACCAATTGGTTTAATGAACTTCAGCTTTAAAGTGATTACAAAGATTATACCCTCAAGATTTGGAAAATTAATTCAAAGAATTGTATCTCCTCAACAAGGTGCATTCATAAAAGGGAGAAACATACAAGAACAAATTGTGATGGCCTCTGAATTGGTGAATGAACTTGAGATTAAAAGAAGAGGTGGAAATTTGGGAATGAAACTGGACATTTCTCAAGATTATGATTCACTCAGTTGGAAATTCTTATTTCAGGTGATGAGGAAGTTTGGCTTTTCAGAAAAAGGTATAAATTGGATTCATATCTTACTGAAATCTGCAAGAATATCAGTCTTCTTGTCAATGGTGGCCCAAAGGGGATATTTTCGGGTTAGGAGGGGTCTCAGAAAAGGAGACCCATTATCTCCCCTTCTTTTTGTTATAGTTGAAGATCTTCTAAGCAGAGCAATTTCAAGAATGGTTCAGACAAAACAACTCCTTCCTATGATTTCCAGAAATGGAGTGCAACCTTCACATATCTTCTTTGCAGATGACATCTTTTTGTTCTGCAATGGAGATAAGAGAAATGTTAAAAAGCTAGCAACTCTGCTTGAGGACTACCAAGATGCTTCAGGTCAAATTTTCAATCTTGCAAAAAGTAAGTGTTTCATTGGTGGTACTAGTGAAATGAGAAAACAACAAATTGCTAATGAATGCAGAATGCCTCTTGCTACTTTTCCAGACAAGTACTTAGGTGTAATACTAACTCCAGGAAGAATCAAATCTCAACATGTTTGGAATTGTGTAGAACAGATACAAGCTAGTTTAGCTGGTTGGATGGGTAAGCTATTATATTTTCAAGAAAGACTGATATTAGTCAAGCATGTTCTCTGTAGCATCCCCATTTACTGTATGTCAGTATATAAATGGCCACAAAGAGTATTAAAGGAGTGTGAAATAATTTTAAGAAACTTCCTATGGACTGGTGACCCTGCAAAAAGGAAAACTATTGTTCTGAAATGGGACAAGGTTTGCTCTCCATTTGAATAAGGAGGTCTTGGTCTGAGAAGATTGGAGATCATGAATAAAGCTCTTCTTATGAAACTTTGGTGGAAAATGCTGAATAGCAATGAAGAATGGGCTAGATACTTTCAAGGAAAATTCTTAAATAAGAAGGGTGAGTGGATTGGATACTATAAGAAATCTTCTATTCTTCTAGGTCTGAAATGGGTCTCAGAAGATGTAGAGAATTTCACAAGATGGATAGTTGGTAATGGATCAAAGATTTCAGTTTGGTATGACACATGGATAAAAGAAAAACCATTGTGTGAATTATATCTAGAAAATGCATATATAAATCAATTCCTTGATATGAAAGTAGAAAACTTAATAATTGAAGGTGAATGGGTTATGCCTACTTGAATTACTAGAAATGATTTCAACAAATGATCTCCCTGTTCTCAGCTTGGAGGAAGATAAAAGGATATGGAGTGGCACTATTACAGGAGAATTTACTGTATCTTCTGCAGTGGAGTGTATCGGAACAAAGCACTCTAAAGTGAGCTGGGCATCTCAGGTATGGATCCATTCAATTCACCTAGTTTGTCAAGCAATATCTCGGAAAACCATTAGAAATATTTGCTCTACGATGAAAATTTAAAAACCAAAAACTTCCAATTAGATTCTAGATGTTGTTTAAAAACAGGAGAGGAGGAATCTATGGATCATATGTTGTGGAAATGCAAAATAGTGATGTAATTTGGAAATGGTTAGGAGGGATTTTCAATTTCAAGAAACCAAAATCTTTTGAAGAAGTCTTTAGTTACCGCTAAACACAAAAGCCCCGCTTGGTGAAATCTGGAGATATCTTTGCATTCACAACTATCAAAGAATTATGGTTTCAAAGAAACATATGTGTTTATGAGGATGATATTTTCAATGAGCACAACATCAAAACAAGAATATTAAAGTTTACTCAGAAGGTGAAGTTAGAATGAAGAAGTTTATGTGGAATACAGCTTATGACCTGCAAATTCTAAAAACATTTGGTATGAAATGCGAAAAGTCAAACTAGTATAGTTAAATAAATTTTCTTCAGTTGCCTCACAAGAACCAACTTCTTTTATCTTTGTGATGGAGCTTCAAGGGGGAATCCGGGTAGCTCGGGTTATGGAATTATAGCTAGAAATGAAACTGGAGAGGTAGTGATAGCCATTGAAGGAGGTCTGGGTATAGCAACAAATTTCTTTGCAGAAATAATGGGAATTTTATGTGCAGGTGAATGGGCTATTCACAATGGGTTCATAATTCTTCTCTTCAGTTCAGATTCAAAAGCAGCTATTGCAGCTTTTAAACAATCAAAAGTTCTATGGCTTGTAAAATCTATATGGGAGTATATCTGCAATTCAGCTATCAAATGTGAGTTTCTTCATAATTACAGGGAAGTGAACTTCTCAAAGAAATGACTTAGCCAAAGAGGAGCTCAAATGCGGAGAGGAGAACAAAGATATTTACACCCACAAACCTTCTTTCCTTATAAATCTTGAAAATGACAAACAAAAGTACTTTAGGACAATTTAATTTGTAATTTTTGTTTTATTTTTTGCTTGTTGAGTTTGTTACTTTGTAATTTTTTGTAACCTTCTTGGTTTTTGGTTATTAATAAAATTATTACTTAGCAAAAAAAAAAAAAGACTTTGTAGCCACCAAGCATGTTTGTTGAAAGAAAGACCTGTTCACCTCCTATCAGAGGATAGGAGATGTCGAGAAACTCTGTATGAGTAACTCACCTCGCGACGAGAGGTTGCATAAAAGGGAAAGGTCGAGCGAAGCTCATATCTGTAATATTCTCACATGAATGAAGTTTTCATGTTCCTAATGCAAGAATCTTGTATCTTGTTACGTTGTAGATGGTAAAAGACTTAAGATATTAATTGAATATGGAAAACTTGTCGTACCTAAGGGCATGTGATTTTGAAGGAAACGTTATAAGACTTAAGGTCAATATAAGTTTAACGAAAAATTGATGAAGTAGTTGATTCTTGTGTTTTCTTTTGTGTGATTGAATGTTATGCATGGTAGACATGGAACCATAAACTTATATAAGTCAATGCATAAACTGGGAAGCATAGGCTGCATACCCAAATTTAGTTTGGATATTGAACACAAAAGTTAAATATTCGTAGAATCAAAATATGCTATAAAACCTTTTAGCAAAATTGCTCAGAGTAATTCTAAGCCCTTATAATTAATTCAGTTAGACCTAGTTGACATGAAATCAACCCAAACTAAGGTGGTAAAAGGTGTTTTTATAACTTTCATAGATGATTGTACGAGGTACTGTCTTGTATACTTACTTAGGGGTAAGGATGATGCCTTAGAAGCCTTAAGAGTATAAACTTGAAATTGAAAGCAAAGTATATGTTACCACTAAAAGGGTTAGGTCCAACATGATGGCAAGTATGAAATTCATATAGGAGAACTTTACTTGTTAAATGGCATTATTGATGGGATCACACCTCCTTATTCACCGTAGTCTAATGGTATAGTTGATCGTAAGAACATAACCATTAAGGAGATGATTTATGCCATGTTGATAAAAGGATTAACCGCCAACTTGTGGGGGGGAGGTCGTCCTCTGATTTTGTTATATCCTGAATAGAGTAACCTTTAAAGGATTAGATAAAACTCCATATGTTTATGAAAGATAGACAACCTTCTTATGCATACGTCAAAGTGTGGGGTGTTTAGATAAGATATCCTGAGTACCCTACGCATATAGTTTTTTGGTTGTGAGTTTTGCTTTTTACGACTTTGGTGTGAATACTATTATGGAATCTAGGGATGTTTGAGTTCTTTGAACATGTTTATTCTTAATCATGTACCTCATTAAAGATGTGATGTTGATCCCTAGATTTATTTTCAAATAGTCGAACTTATCTTTAAGGAAGATGAATTAGAGTTGATCCTAGGAGAAGTAAAAGATTAGAACCGAGACTTCTTGTGAACCCGACTTCTTAATAAGCCTAGCTTAATTCGAGCTCAGATTCTTAAAGAAGCCATAACATCTATTGAAACCCCATTCTGGTAAGAAGCTTCATTTAGTGAAATGGACTCAAATCGTCGGAACCGCACTTGGGAGCTTGCTAGTTTACCTCTATGGAGTAAGACCATGGGATGTAAATGAGTCGAAACGTTAGATATATGGAAATATGGAAAAATATTAGGCTAAGTTGGTAGCTAAAGGATATAAACTAAAAGAAGGTGTAAATTTCCTTGATTCTTATTCACTTGTGACGAGAATTACTTCTGTTGAGATGCTAATTGATATTGCTGCCATAAACAACTTGGAGATACATCAGATGGATGTTAAGACAACTTTCCTAAAACCGTGAATTAGATAAAGAAATTTACATAGACCAACCTGAGGATTTTGTAGTGAAAGGTTATGAATAAAAAGTTTGTAAGTTGAACAAATCTTTGTATGGTTTTCAAATAAGCACGTAAACAGTGACATGGAAAATTTGATCATGAGATAATGTGTAGTGGATTTAAGTGAATGAATCTGACAAGTATATTTATAAGTAACTTGTTAAGGATGCCTGTGTGATTGTATTCTTGTATGTTGAGATATGAGATATGTTTATACTTGATACAAACATAGATGTGATTAATTACACTAAAACCATGCACTGAATGAGAACGTTGACTTGAAAGACTAAAGCTTTTTGATGTAATCATAGGGATGAGGATTAAAAGATAATCAAACATTTATAGTCTTAGTCATACTCATTATGTTGAATTTGTGCGTAAGAGATACAATCAATCGATTGTAAGCCTGCTTGTACTTCATACGATTCTTCTTGTAGACTCAAGAAAAATAAGGAAAATGGAGTATCTTAACTTGAATACTCAAGAGTTATAGGATGTCTGATGAATTTAATGAACTGTAAGAGTCCAGACATTGCCTATATTGTGAGTAAGTTAAGTAGATTTACTTGTAGTCCATAGCAAGAGCATTGGGATGCACTTAGTAGAGTATTATGGTACCTAAAATACTCTATTACCTTTTATTTGATTTATGAAAGGTATCTTGCAGTCCTTGAGGGACTTTATGATGCAAACTGGATAGTTTACTCAGAGGAGTCTAAGTCTACGAGTGGATATGGTTTCACTCTATCATGAGGGTTTGTTTTTGGAAGATTTCCAAACATACATATATTGCTCAATTCATTATGGAATCTAAGAGTATTGCGTTAGATAAAGCACGAGAGGGGACGAGTGCCTAAGATGCTTTTTAGAAGACATTCCTCTCTCGGAATAGGCCTCGTGCCGCCTATATCTATACATTGTGTTAGCCAAGCTATAATAGTTAAAGCTAAAAATAACTAATCTCAATCTAGGCGTTATTTCAATTGATTGGATAAAGTCCAAGGAGAATATCGCGCAACCTTTGATGAAAGGTTAATCTAAAGAGATAGTTAGAAATGCATCGAGGGGGATGGGGCTTAAGCTCATAAATTAAACTTGCATGAAGGATACTCAACCTTGCCGACTGGAGATCCCATGATCAAGGTTTCGAATGAGATAACTAATTTGTGGTGGGTAAAGGTAAACACTATCAGAGAATTTCATTCTTTGTCTCTTCCCTATGGTGTAGACGTGTGTTGATGGTGGATTTTCATTTAAGGTTAAAATTGTAAAAACCAAAAATTATGCTACCGACATCTTGTAAAAGATAAGGCCATCAATAAGTGTTGATACTCCTCACTTAATTCACCTAGAATGGAGCATGTGGCAACAATCCCATTCTCGTGAATACATGAAATTCATCCAAGGTTGGAGCATGTAGCAACAATCCCATATAACTTTGTGAATTTCTAGCATTATTAATTAATCCGCAATCATCCTTGTATTTCCCGTACTCATTATCGGTGCGGCATGACGTAGAGTGTTGCTCTTAAAGCAACACGAACCTCCAAGCATTATAATGAAACCATGCACGAAATACGCGTATAGGCTGACTCTCGGTGTGTTATACTAGCCCGATTGAGCTCTCGGTGTGTTATACTAGCCTCATTGAGCATCCTGACCGATCAGACAGTCCTGATATGATCACAAATCATCTAACTCCACAAGCATGATTGGATGACCCCGAGATCAATTCCATCACCCCCAAGCAGGTATGGAATATCCACTGGTCGGCCTCCCGAGATTGCCTAGCTTTCCAAAATGTCCAAACCCGGAGAGCGTATGGGTGGAAAACTCTAAATTAGGGTTTGCGGCATATTACATGTGTCGCATCTCAACCATCCATCTTCGCAGGTATAGATGGAGGGTGTAGATGAGATTCAAAGGGCCCCAGCATGTCAACACGGGGGCCGCCTAATATCTCGACCAATCGGTCGGGACCAACCATGGTTGGTCATCCCATTCGTACCCGAATCAAGCATTGACGCACGGCCTTAAAAAAAAAAAAACCCAAAATTAGGGTTTTGAGCATCACGAGCGTCCATCTTCTCCGTCGAATGGAGGGTCCAAGATTAGATTAGCCCCTATCATACCAAAGATGACCACCGTAGACCCATCTATCCCCTCACCCGACGGCCAAGGCATATCATGCTCGGTTGTTCCAAGACGCGCGCCCAAATTAGCATGGTCACACTCTCCCAAACCAAAACCATCTCAACCGCTCAACTTCTCACGACGATTTGAGTGGCCCGACACGTTTTCATGGGATATTAGGTATAGGCGTGAACACCAGCCTACCACCTTCACACTGCATCGGCCAAGACCGACCAAGATTGGTCACCTTGGAACGTGCGCCCGAAGTGGGCATAACGCGCGGCTATTGCGGGCACTTTTTTCTGTCAAATTGATCTCGACCATTCAACTTCACCGATCATACTTTCGTGAGGTAATGGGTATAGGCGCCACCGTCATGCCGTCTTCTACACGCATGTACGGTCGGCTCGGCCAAAGTCATATCCCAGACTGAAGTGAAGAGGGATGCTTGCGCACCTCTTCTAAAACCCTAATTCCACCAACTGATCGCGTGAGTGTCTCAAAGATCATCTCGTCCGTCCAATTCACCGGCTTGGTTATACACCAACTCGGGAGTTAATTGGTCAAAGGAGGCGTCATCTCCCCCGTCACTTTACCACACCATGATGCAAGTACCTTCATAAAATACACACGATACTTCACAAAAATCAACTTTCAATAACGCGAGTTATTCAACTTAGCATTACATGCTACCTTTCGTGGATCCACGATCCACATATTCCGACATCAATCATGTCACAAACTGGGGATACATATCTTGAGGTATTGGTCTGGCGGTTCTACACTTGCAACGCGCCATCACAAGAACGTGTTAGAAGTTATGGACGGTTAGTGATGAAACGGAGAAGTGGGCAAGGCGATCGTTCCACTACTCCATCACTCCACTTCCTCCACTTCCCACGAGAGATGTGAATAATGCTCAATGACTTGTATAAATAGGTTCTCCTCCCTATTTCCACCAACAAGAGCAAGTCCGACAAAAAAACAAAACCAAGTGTTAATACAAAACACCCGATAGCTTGCATCATGTAAGCCGGTTCACTTTCTTCATTACAAGTCATAAGCCAACACCTTCACAATCTCAACACATTCTTCGCTTCCCTCCCTAAGATCAACCCCATCTCCTTCACTTTGGACCGAAACAAGTCTGGAACGACCATTTCTTGGTTTAGGCCGGACTTGCAGATTGATTTCCGAATCTGGCATTTGTTTAGGGTTTAGATTCATTCCTCATCCACACACCCCAAATTAACAAATTCCCATAGAATAGTTTTCACCCATAAACAATTGGCGACCACACATTCTCTTGGTTGCACAAAATTGAATTCTCAATTTTCGGTTTCCATCTCGCAATGTATCCGGAAACCACAGTGGTTCGAGATATCATGGGAAGTGTATCTAGAATGCTGGAGGATGTCTTGGCAAATCAAGCCGGTATCACCGGAAGGCAGAGCGAGACATTTCGCCTTTTGAATGATATAGCAGCACAATTACAAGAAGGGTCGGTAGGCATCTACTCAAGCAGTGCCAGAAATGCTTTAATCCTTAGTCGAGTCACACCTTTACCTAAGTGGAGAGGCAAAAGAGCGCGTAACCGCAGGAGACTCGAGAAAGATAACAACATGGTCCGTCAACAATGAAGAACCGAGGCAACCTACGTAGGAAAGGACTTGTACGGAGTACTACAACGTCTACCAGATAAAGAAAGGGAGCCCGCAGCCTATGGAGCCCTGTTAGAAGATTTATATCTCAAAACTCTTGTTGGCCCTAAGACTGTCCAATCCGATCTACTTTCATCCAAGGGAAGAAATGCTTGAGGAAGGAGAGATCGATCAGAAATACGTGAATACGAGAGGATGGGAGCGTTCAATCACTCGGCCAGCTTATTACGACACCTTCCACATCCCTTTACCTGGCAAGCGATCCGCGAATATGATGGCACTCGCAAATCTTCCAACTTCATCTCTAACGTGCTCACATCAAAGCCACGTAGAGACATCACAACGCCCACTAACGCAGAAAAGCCGGACTAATTAAAAGATTTTGGAGTTGCTGGAGATGTGGGTACGAAATAGAGAGGTGGAACTACCTCCCGTATGGCGTCCACCAACCGATCAAGAAATAATGGACCCGAGCCACCGGTTCATTCACCACCCTACCAGTGAGTCCAACGCTTTGAAGCACATTGTTCAGGAGAAACTTGGTTCAGAGGGATAGCTCTCACTCTCTAAAAAATTAATGCGAACGACTTCCTTGGAGAGGCTACTATGGTTTGATACAAGTGAGACTTCAAAAACAAGTAAGTTCTATTCAAGAATTTTACAAGAAAGATAGTTTTGGAATTCACCGGGACTTAGCATCCCACACATGGAGAAAGAGTCGTGATCAAACGCATGTTTGCTTCCTTCATACCTCCTTTTACACGACATTTGCAATTTCATATGACATGTGCAATCATTCATGACCAAAATGCAAATTCCATTTAAAATAACCTCTTTAGAAAAGTTATTCACAAAACTATCTCAAAATAAACCAATTCAATTACCTATTAATTCAAAACCGAAGTTATGAAAAGAGATCTTCACTATCACTCAAAAAAGAAAAGAAGAGACAAGTATATGGCACTAATCCTTCAAGGAAAGTCCTTCAAAAGAACTCGTCCTTCCTCGGGCAAGAGCGACTTTCATCCTTTGAAGTACAGATGCTTCAAATTCAACTCCTCGATAACTTTTCAACCTCTTCTTCCCGGCGAGTAACACATTCTGCGTAAGGGGCTTCACCTTGTAATTTGCGGAGCTCCCGAGACTAGAACCCTTTGAGGAACCAAGGAGCATTGAAGTCGTACTGCACAAACACATCTCGATGGAACTTCCAGTCTTCAATCATCTCCTTAGAAACTGTTCGACCAGTCGTGACGCTCATCCCATGGATAGAAAATAAAGCCTCCTGAACGCGGTTGACCAATGCAAGACGACTTTTGAGCTTCGTAGTGGTAGCAATGTGGCCGTGTTTCTCCCATATTGCCGTGTACAACTCCTTGAACCGAACCGGCACACTGAATCCTCCAACCAACACATGGCCTGGATAAGGAACAATGAAAGGAGGATCGAACAAAGCTCCAGGTTGCGCTACCCATACTTCACCCGATCCACAGAGCCTTGTCGGGGCCAAGTGTGAGGTCTTTCGAAGAAGTCGCCACGACAGCTTTATTGATTGGAACATGCTCAGAACATTCTTCAGGGAGCCACCTCACCAATAGCGGATGTTGCCTCTCTTACATTCCTCCCGATATCTACTTCGCTCCGGGTGCTAATTTCCATCACTACCCCATCAACAAGATCACTTAGGGAGGCGCCTTGTCCAACCGAGCTTGCATCATCTCTGTCATGTTCGGGAAAAGGAGCGGTTTCTCCAGACTTTTCAGCATGAAGATCAGTACTGCCAGACTTCTCAGCATGAAGATCGCACCGCCTGGACTTCTCAACATGAAGGCCAACATTAATTTGAATGCGCGACCTTGTGAAGACATTCTCTTCGGAATTCCTTGATTTCAAGAAAGGATCACTCTTAGAAGAATTTACTCTGGAGAAATGAAGGAACCAACAGGAAGAGATTTAAATACCGCATATTAGAGGAATTGAGGATCACCGAACCACATGCCTCGCCTTTTGGATCTCTCTCCCGGCTCTGGGACCGCAATCCTCGGCTACGGTCCGTTTGGCCGAAGTGGCTTCAACCTGGAAATGCTTTTTCAAAACGTCAGAAGATGGTTCACCACGGAACCTGTCACAACACTCTCTGAGAATTCATGGAAAATCACGCTGTCTCCTCCAAAATTCCTTGTACTTATCTGTTACCACCGGGTTTCTCCCAATAGGCCAAGGAAGGCTCTCCCGTTCTAAAAACACGTCCCCGTTAAGAATATTTGGGAGGAATTCTTTCGGAACCCTGGTGGATCTGGATAAACGGGACACCCCGATCAAATCCCATTTGACGAGCCGCCCGTCAATATTGTACCTGAGTCACAAAGAAATTCTTCGTTAAATAAAGACGGACATATCCTAGATGCATTTGTCAGGTAAACAATTTCCCAAATCTCATAGTCTTAACATCGTGCAACACAAATATCGGGTAGCAAAAGTCTTTTGGGAACAATGAAAGGGTGGATCGGCCCCCATGGACGAAAATCTACGAAGACACATTGTCAAATATGTCTACAAGTCTCACGGTCTCTGGGATGCCTCCTATACCAACGGAGTATTCTCGAGCCACCATACAAGTTGCTGAGCGAATTTGCAGGAGCAGGAGTAGGAGCATAACTTTTGAAGTGTTCCCATAAGAATGACTGAAGAAAAGCGAAGTGAACGTACGACTCCACCTTCTTGTACCCGTTAGAAACATGCATGTCCATTGCTAAGGCGTCCGGATGAGAATACAACATCCAAGGAACAAAGCACCTAGGGAAGAACTTTACCTTTTGCCGGCCTTTATAGCGATCTTAACGAGGTCACCTCTAATGGTCTTCTTTCCCAACCTCAGTCGAATATATCTTTGGATAGCCATAAAGACAATCACGAAGCTCATTTTCCAACTCTTGATCCGGCTGGAGTCGCAAGAGACCACTCCGACACCCACTAGGTGTAAAAGCATCTCGTATCTTTTTCCTCCTCCTTGTCCAACTCCACCTTTTGAGGTATAGCATCATAGTTACGTTTGTTCCGTATCGAGCTCGTAAGAAAGACTTCCAAACAACAAGCATGTTCATAATGCGCCTACACTCTCGTAGTCATCTCTCCCCACCTGATATGGCTGTATGAGTAGAAGGACGCCATCGAGAAATGAAGGTAATCAAACCCGATGCCATGACCGCATTGAGGATTTGCGCTTTGGTCAAATTGTCTTTAATGCCCTTATTACTCAACATGCCTCATCCATCCTTCATAAGAACCCAAAGGGAGTATGACAAATCTTGAAGTCAATAGGGGAAGGCGGATATTCGTTTCTCCTGAGACAAAATCTCATCACAAGTCTTTGAAGAAGAAAATGGATCAACATTCATATTTTCTGAATCGGAAAGCAGGACTATCTTATGAGAAGGATGTTTTCTAATATTTGGAAAAGGCGAGGTGAACAACTCATCATCGATGTTTGGCATATCTTTGAAGCTGTCAACACTTCCCGACTTGGCACCATCATTATCTCCGTAAGACATCTCAACATGAATTCTTTTCTTCATTCCACAATGAAATAAAATACAGGAGTTAGAACTTGTATGAAAAGCGCATGAAGCGTGTAGTCACGCACGACAAGACACGTTGAAATGCACAAAAGTCGGGATCAGTCCAAACACCGCATTACTCAAGTTTCAAGTCTGGTATTGGTTTCACCTCAGGTATAAGTTTCAGTCTGGTATTGGTTTCAAGACCTACAAGTTTCAGTCTGGTATTGGTTTCAAGTCCTAGTACAAGTTTCAACTCTGGTATTGGTTTCAAGTTCTACACAAGTTTCAAGTCCGTATAAATTTCAAATTGGTTTACTCAAGTTTCAAGCCGGGCACAAGACTAATATAAGGTCGAATTTAGGTCAAGCATATGTGGGGTGAGACCCACGTTCAATCAAGCATACACGGCGGCCCGCGTTCATCCGCACACATCATAACACGATTTTTGTTTATTCATGGGAATCGTGTCCTACGAGAGATTCAAGCCAAGGTTTTTTTCTTTCAAGATACAACCTAAAAGCTAGGTTTTGCATGCAATGGTGTAAAGAAGCAAAAAACAACATGATCATGGATTCACGGGGTTGTTTTACTAAGCAATTCTAGAAAATATTGGCGTATCAACCTCGGTGGAAAACTAAGCATATGCACATCTTACAAAAGGTGTTTACCTAGCAAACTAGGTTTACCTTAAAAAAAAAAAAAAAAAAAAAAAAAAAAAGAGCGAAACTTACCTTGGACGGCAGCAACTCCGGCAACGACGGCGGCAACTCCGGCAGCAGCAACGGCGGCAGCGCTGGCGGGAGCGGCAGTCACGGACAGGAGCTGCTCAACAACAAAAAAAAAAAATTTCATGAGAAAAAGCAAAGGGGTTGGTCTCTTTTATAGACAAAAAATTAGAAGAATCCAAATAGAACAAGGATACCTCTTTTTTGGATTCCTTTTCTGATTCAAATACCCAAAGAAGGAAACCGGTCCCACCAAAGGATTCCATACAAGCACAACGGCGTGGGCGACTAGCGGATCCAATGGTCAATACTCTTCCTGTAAACTTCTTTTATCGTCTTTCTCACATATGTATGTGACCATCTCATGCCTACCCCACAATAGCGTAACCATTATGTGCTAGGCAGGGACTTAATGTTGATGGTGGATTTTCATTTAAGGTTAAAATTGTAAAACCGAGAAAATTATGCGCCGACATCTTGTAAAAGATAAGGCCATCAATAAGTGTTGATACTCCCTCACTTAATTCACCTAGAATGGAGCATGTGGCAACAATCCCATTCTCGTGAATACATGAAATTCATCCAAAGTTGGAGCATGTAGCAACAATCCCATATACCTTGTGAATTTCTAGCATTATTAATTAATGCGCAATCAGCCTTGTATTTCGTACTCATTATCGCGCGCATGATGATCGAGTGTTGCTCTTACGAGCAACACGAACCTCCAAGCATTATAATGAAACCATGTACGAAACCCGTACAAATGGACTCTCGGTGTGTTATACTAGCCCGATTGAGCCCTCTCGGTGTGTTATACTAGCCCGATTGAGCATCCGAACCGATCAGACGATGCGGATATGATCCACGTCATCCAACTCCACAAGCATGATTGGATGACCTGCATCAATTCCATCACCCCCAACTGTATGGAATATCCGCGCCGAACCAACGTGGATCCCGCATGGTCGGCCTCCCGAAGATTGGCCTAGCTTGCCAAAATGTCCAAACCGGGCGTATGGGAGGAAAACCCTAACTAGGGTTTGCGGCATATTACATGTGTCGCAAAACAAGCCTCAACCATCCATCTTCGCAGTATAGATGGAGGGTGTAGATGTAGATTCAAAGGGCCTAGAGCATGTCAACACAGTCACCGTGGGCCCGCCTACATACCTGACTAATCGGTCAGGACCAACCATGGTTGGTCATCCTGGTCGTACCCCGAATCAAGCATTGACGCACGGCCTTAAAACCCAAAATTGTAGGTTTTGAGCATCACGAGCGTCCATCTTCTCCGATGCGAATGGAGGGTCCAAGATTAGATTAGCAGCTGTGTCCTTTCCACCCGGCATGACCACTGCGGGACCCATCTATCCCCTCACCCGATCGTCCAAGGCATATCATGCCTGGTTGTTCCAAAGACGCCCAAACTAGCGTGGTCACACCTCCCAAACCGCAACCGATCTCAACCGCTCAACTTCACGGATGATTAGAGTGGCCTGTCACGTTTTCATGGGATATTCAGGTATAGGCATGAACACCATCCTACCATCTTCACCGGACGCACGGCTAAAGATGGCCCAAGATTGGTCACCTTGGACGTGCGCCCGAAGTGGGCATAACGCGGCTATTGCGGCACCGGTTTTACGTCACAAATTGATCTCGACCATTCAACTTCACATGACCAATTGAGTGGCCCGGATCATACTTCGTGGTAGTGGGTATAGGCGCCTAGAAGTCATATCCCACGCATGTGGGAGGCCAAAGTCATATCCCAAGTTGGGATTCGACCCGAGTGAAGCGCACCTCTTCTAAAACCTAATTCCACCAACTGCTCAAAGATCATCTCGTCCTTCCAACTTCACCGGCTTGGTTATACAACCATGGTCGGAGTTAATTGGTCGGAGGCGTCATCTCCCGTCACTTTACCACACCATGATGCATTACCTTCATAAAATACACATGATACTTCACGGTATCAACTTTCGAATAACGCAGGATTCAACTTAGCATTGCTACCTTTCGTGATCCCACGATCCACATATTCTAGACATCAATCATGTCACAAATCGGGGATACATACCGGGGTATTGGTCGGTTTTATAGCGTGCAGCGTGGCAACGCGCCATCACAAGAACGTGTTAGGAAGTTATGGACGGTTAGTGATGACAGGAGAAGTGGGCAAGACCGATCGTGTGTAGCACCGACACACAACTCCACTACTCCATCACCCACTTCCTCCACTTCCCACGAGACGTGAATAAGGCTCAATGACTTGTATAAATAGTTCTCCTCCCTATTTCCACCAACAAGAGCAAGTCCCGAGAAAAAAAGAAAACCAAGTGTTAATACAAAACACCTGAATCGATAGCTTGCATCCTGTAGCTTCTGCCTGACTTTTCTACAAGTCATAGGCAAGCCAACACCTTCACAATCTCAACACCTTCTTCGCTTCCCTCCCTAAGATCAACCCCATCTCCTTCACTTGTGACTCAAAACAAGTCGGAACGGCCATTTCTTGGTTTAGCCGGACTTGCACAGATTGATTTCTCGAATCTACAAGCACTCACCGCGCAATGCATTTGTTTAGGGTTTAGATTCATTCCTCATCCACACACCCCAAATTACCAAATTCGGCAGGAATAGTTTTTACCCATAAACAACGTGATAGTGTGACTGCATGTGAAGGATGACTTTTAAGAAGTCTTAATGAGTTCTATAGTTTCAATTTAAGATTGTGGGGTGTAAAGAACACTCTTTATGGAAACTCATCTATGTGAATGAGGAAGTGGGCCGCATCCTATGAGAATATGAGCTTTTATCCTCTAGAGCATTCTGAGAAACAGGATATGTCCAGGGCCAAATTGGACAAAACGACACGAGCTTGGCAACACCCTTGGAGATATCATCCGTGGTTGTTATCATCGAATTACATCAAACGCTAGCAGTTCAAGACATAGTTCACTTGTCTCTAGCAAGTAATTCCTGCAATATCTCACTAAGCAAAGGTTCAAGACCTCATGGACACCTCTCGCCTAAAATGGTATTTCCTACGCTTTTTATGGGATTTTCATTTTGATGGTCTTGGTATTATCGGAACTTAGGACCTAAGGGTCTCTAAGGGTTCACTAGTTCATGCTTTTTCACTTTGGTGAAAGGAACCTTTAGTCTCACTTGTAAGGAACTAAATATAAAAACTCTCTATACTATATGATTTTAGAAATCCATAGTATGATCCGGGGTCAAAGACACCGTTGTGTGAGGGAGATGACGTTGGAATGGCTAGTATGACTTCAACATGCACGATCTATCCGTCTCGTTCAGTCAGTTCGGTCGTGAGATTGGGTTGTTGATTTACCAAAATCTATCTCGTGTTTTCATGTTTTATTGACTTTTCATTCATGTGGGGATTGTTGGAAAACGATTACTAAAAAATAATTTTTAAGGTTTTAATAAAATTATAATTTATTGTTTTCTTTTTTGTGAATGAAAAAACTTATTAGTCCCACATTGTGGAGTTTCCACGTTTTAGTTGTTTTAAGAGACTATATAAGCATTTTAGTCCCACATCGGGAGTTTTTCTTCTTAAGTTGTATTTATCCATTATAAAAACAAATTCACTACTTTTGTAAAATCTATGGAAAAGTGGTTGCTCCATATTTTAGAGGGACCCTAAGGGAAAATATTTTATAGCCGTTTCTTAGCGTTCGCGATTTTCCTTAACGATTTTTTCGGAGTTGCCAAGATCAAGTTGAGCATCTACTACATATGATAGTAGTAGGTGTAGTAGGGTGTTTTATCCTGGAGATATCCGTCCCGTGATGGCTATAGCATCACTCTTGAGTGTAGCCTAGGCGCTAATGTCTTAAGGGCAATGTGTTGAACACGTGACTCACTGTTTTTCCAAAGTTTTGCCTTGTTGCTTGTTATGGAGATTTGGGGAGCTCGTCCGTTTCATCAAATCGATCACTTCCACTATAAAGGAGATAAGTATCAATAACTTTTGCTTATTTGATTTTTCCTTGTTTTTGATTATTGCACCCAACAGAATGAAGCAAACAAAAAGAAGAGATGACGGTAAGAAGAGAACGAGTACTTCAACGTAGTGATTCTTGGTATCGTCTTTATCTATCTACCGACGACGACGTTCAAGTTCTTCTTCTTAGTCCAGCGACAGTTGGTGTTGGTGGTCGTCTGTGTGAAGATGAATCTCATTATTTCGGTGATGGCTTAACGGAAATAATGGAGATAATTGGGGGTGCTGTGGTTGCATGGTGCAGAGATGAACTTACTGTGCTGGAAATAGGTTTGTTGTTGTTTTGCGTGAATGGAGAAAGATACGAAGGAGAAGCTGGTGATGCTCATATGGTCAGAAAACAAGACATGTTGCTGTCATAGTTGGTTCAGTGGCCAGGTGCTCCTTGTACAGGGGAAAGTGAAGCTCGAATGAAAAATCTTAAGAAAGTTCTGAGATGGACAGAATAGAAGTTGCCGTGGTTTGTGGGGATGTTTTAGAAGGACTGTAAGCTCGTGTAGGCGGTCAGGCAAACAAGGATTTTCAGTCAGGATTTCAAGCCGTGAAAACAAGACATGGAGTGCTATCTTTGCCGGTGTTCTGGTGATTCATGTAGCTTTTGCGAATGGTGGGAGCAAGGAAAAAACAAAGGGGTTAAAGAATGTGGTAAGCTGGGTCTGATTTTGGATATCGGCTGTTGGACTGGGCCTGGCAACTCTGCTAGGTATTCACTGAAATTCTTCGCAGCATATAGGAGTGAACAAAACTATCTTGTGGAGGCCGGATGGAGGCGACAGATAGCCGTTTGATAGAGATCCTCAAGTGAAGAAAAACTACTAGGGTTTGAAGTCTCGTTCTCCAATTTGGTTTTCCATTTTGATTTGATTAGCTAGGGATTTATTTCGATTGATTTATGGCTTTTGAGAATGTCATGTATTGTATTTAGGGTTCTATGGAGTATACCATGATTTTGGAATAGGCTATAATAAAATGAACATTTAGCAAGAGGCTTTAATGAATTGATATCTATTCCTTAAATTATTTCCATCGGTTTTGTGTTGAATATACGCTATTTCTTCATCGGCTTTGGGTATAACCCAGTTTTAAATTGTTTGATTAGTTTCACTTAATTATTTGTTTCTTGTTTGATAATTCATGCTTGGGATAATCTTATTTGATGAGTTATGTTTATGGGTACAAGTAACATTTGAGGAGCTATACATTTTTGTAGGTGTTTTCATATGGAGCATGTGATAGACATATTTAAGATTTATGATTTTATTTCTGTTCTTAATAGATACAATGGTGGAATCCGTAGACCCTGGTTACCAACTCTCTCCCGTTGCATTTAGTTACTTTAGTTTATTTTTCTAGTTATTATTCTTTTAAAAATCCAAAAACATTATTGCTGGTTAATTGATTGAGAATATTGATTATGTATGTTCCACCGCTCCTCGCGGGAACGACCTGTACTTGCCGTTGTCTACATTGTAGACGTCGTGCGATTGCGGTTTATACATATAGGGTTTTTCTAAATCCTATCAAGCTTAGTCCATACATTTCGAACGAAATATTGGGTGTGGTTGTTAGACCCACTTTTTCAATACCCACTTGGATTCCCAGTCTTCTATATTCGTTTCTCGAGCCTTTTAGGAACAACACCCCGAGATGGAGCAGAGATATAGCATCATCTGTAACTTCTTTAAGGTTAATGAAATTAGGTTCAAAACCAGGAGGGTATGTAGGAGTAGACGTGCTTGAGTTACTATCTTCGGAGAATCTTCAAGATGAACAATAAAAGTATTCTCAAAACCCATAAGGGGAGAATTTTTGATTTAGATTCCCTAATCGTGAGTTGCTTGCATTGTTTTCACTAGGATAAACCAAATGAACTGCAAAATCTTTCCTAATCTGCAGAGGATATACACCAATTGCTAGGCTTTAGAATAGGTTCATCTACAGAAACTTTTGCGAAAAGAAACCTCTTAGTGTGACTTGGCAAACACTCAAAAGAAGAACAAATTATGTTACCCATATTAATGTTGGAAACAATGTAACAATAATGAAAGAGATGTGAAGAATATACTTAGCTCAAACCCATGCTTCACTGATGTTGTTGGTGATGCTCAAACAATGGTAACTGAACAGGTAGAGGCACGTATAAATACGCTGACCTAAAGGCAATATCGCCTGCTACTCCTCTGAGATGCTATAGCGAATTGGCGAGTCACCTCCAGGATACAACTACCGCTAGTACCTCTCGATGTAGCATACAAGGAAGGTACCCTAAGAGCTTGGCAGCACTGGAAAAGTTGTTACTCCAAGAGAGAAAAACTGAAAGTTTTTATTTCTCAAAAACCTTAAGAACTCTGTTAAGAAAACAGAAGAGAGGAGGAGAAGAAGAAGAGAAGAGAAAGCTTCTCTTGGTGTGTGTTGTGAAGTGAGAAACTCTTCACTATTTATAGCAAAAATCAAAGAGAAGCAAAACAAGAGAAAAACGCCAAGGAAAACCCATGCGTATGACAAGGTTATCGGTTATGTTTTTTTGTTCTTCAAACAAACAAAACAAGCCAAAGAAATCAGACTTCAAACAAAGTGTGTAGTTTTCTGCCGAAAACAGCTTTGTCTCGAAAAGCACTTTTGCGAATCGCTTTTGAGAAATGACTTTTATTTAAAGCAAGAAACCAAACACGTAAGGACAAAAAGGGAATATTGCTTCACATATGTCACAAGCACGTCCAAACAAAAAGACACATGTGCAGAAAACATGAGTAAAATTTTCAAAAAAAGATAAGTCTTATTGAACCCACACCCACACCCACACTGGACCCGACCGACCGACCGACCGGACGGACGGGCGGGCGTCGTCTTGATCAAGGCTTGCACCGCGCGTACGGGAAAGGGACCCTAGCCATAGTCTAAGTCTTCCCAATCGCACAAAAGGCTAAGTGCCCAAAGGGCCTGCCCTTATAGCCCAATTCTATGGTATTTAAGTCTAAAATTGTTTAGATTTTCACCTATGTGGGACTAATGTTTTAACTATTCACAAGGAAAACATTTTGTGGGCAAGTCAAAGTCCTTGGTTAAACACGTTTTTTCCAACAATCCCCCACATGAATAATAAAACATGTCGACAAAAAATACGAGAAAACAGAATACATCAAAATTAGGCTAAGGTGTCCCAGATTGAACCTTAACTTAGTGAGAGGTTACTCTAATCGCTTGTTGTTACGGTGAACACAATGTCTTGAACCGACAACAGTGAGTGCAATTCGAAATAACAACCACGCTTTGATGTATCAAAGAAAAGCTGCCAAGCTCTTGCCGTTGTGCCCATTTTGGCCTTGGGCTAAATCCTGACGTAATGAATGTCTCTAGAGAATCCGCTCAAATTCTCATAGGAAGCGGCCCACACTTCCAACATTCACATAGGTGAGTCCATAAAGAGTGTCCTGCCACACCCCGCTTTAATCAAAGCCATGGTACTCATTAAGATCTCAACGGATCATCCTAAATCATGCAGGTAGCACTATCACACAGCTTGCACCATAGGGAGGGACTAAGATAGTGCTTTCTCTCTAAATTATCACCAAAAATTAGTAGTCTCATTGAACCTTGATTCTGGAGCTCCATTCACAAGGTTGAGTATCCTTCTTGGCAATTTTATTCTATGAGCTTAAGTCCCATCCCCCCTCGATGCGGAACTAACTTTCTCTCTAGGTAACCCTTTCGTCAAAGAGTCTCGCAATGTTCTCTTTAGACCCTACAAAGTCTATAGAGATGATACCTGAGAGAGTAGTTGTCTCACTGTCTTGTGTCTTCTACGAATGTGTATCGACTTTCCGTTGTACACCTTATTCTCTCGCACATCCAATAGCAGCTTTACTCGTCACAGTGGATTGCGATAGAAGGCAATGTGCTTGGGCCGAGTGGAATTCCTCCCAGGAAACCTCGTATCCATTCAGCTTCCTCTGCAGCTTTATCCAAGGCTATAAACTCAGACTCCATACTGGATCGAGCTATACATGTCTGTTTGGAAGACTTCCATGACACAGACGCACCTCCAAGTGTGAAGACGTACCCACTTGTGCACTTGCACTTGTCTGCTCCTGATATCCAGTTGGCATCACAGGACCCCTCTATCACAGCAGGATACTTCCCAAAACTTAAGCAATAGTTTGAAGTTCCTCTCAGGTACCGTAGAACTCTGTATAGGGCTTTCCAGTGATTCTCCCCAGGGTTGCAAGTGTACCTGCTCAATCTGCTCACTGCGTAGGCAATATCAGGTCTGGTACAGTTCATCAAATACATAATACTGCCAATAACACGAGAATACTCGAGTTGACGAATTCCTTCACCCTTGTTCTTTTTCAATTTACAATTGGGGTCATAAGGAGTAGATGCAGGTTTAGCATTTTCATGCTTAAATCTCTTGAGCACAGCTTTGAAGATAATGAGATTGACTAAGACTATAACCATCGTTGTCTTTCTCACTTTCATCCCTAAGATTATATCAAATAGGGCCTAAGTCTTTCATGTCAAAGTTTTCGCTTCAACATGCTTTTAGTGGCATTAATGATTTCAAGGTTACTGCCTAATATGAGCATATCATCAACATACAGGCATACAATAACATGAGAATTATCCACCGATTTAACATAAACACATTTATCAGATTCATTAATTCTGAAGCCATTAGTCATCATTACATGATCAAATTTTTCATGCCAGTGTTTAGGAGCTTGTTTTAAACCATACAGAGATTTTTTCAATTTGCATACTTTATCTTCTAAACCTTTCACAACAAAACCTTCAGGTTGTTCCATGTAAATTTCTTCATTCAATTCACCATGTAAAAATGCAGTTTTAACATCCATCTGATGTATATGCAAATCATAAATAGAAGCAATAGCAATCAGCATCCTAATAGAAGTGATTCTAGTGACCGGTGAATATGTATCAAAGAAATCTACTCCTTCCTTTTGTCTGTAGCCCTTGACTACCAACCTAGCTTTGTGTTTTTCTGTAGTCCCATCTGGTCTAAGCTTTCTTTTAAAGACCCATTTGCACCCTATGGCTTTACTACCATGAGGTAAGTCTACCAGATCCCAAGTGTCGTTATCTTGAATGGAATCCCACTCATTAAGGGAAGCTTCTTCCCAGAAGGGAGCTTCCGGACAAGTCATTGCTTCCTTATAGGTTTGGGGTTCAGACTCTACCGCAAGAGTCACAAACTCTGGACCGAAACTTTTCTCGCTCTCGACCCTCTTACTTCTTCTAGGTTCGGTTTCAACATCTAGAGTTGGGGTTTGACTAGTCGAAGGAACATCTGAGAGGTCATCGCGGACCCTTTTGCAAGGTCCGGACCTAAAAGGAAAAATGTGTTCAAAGAACACTGCATCTCTAGATTCCATAATGGTGTTATCACCAATGACCATGAACCTATACGCACTAGAGTGCTCGGGGTAACCTAAGAAAACACACATCCATAGTTTTAGGTCCTATTTTGGTTTGCTTGGGGCGAGGAATGCCCACCTTGGCCAAACACCCCCACACTTTAAAGAATGCGTAGGAAGGTGGTCTACCTATCCATAATTCATATGGGGTTTTATCAGATTTCTTAAATGGAATGCGGTTCAAGATATAACAAGCAGAGAGAATTGCTTCCCCCCACAAGTTCGAGGGTAGCCCTGAGCTAGCTAACATAGCGTTTACCATATCTATGAGTGTTCGGTTTTTCCTTTCAGCTACTCCATTCGACTGAGGTGAACGAGGTGCAGTAGTCTCGTGAATGATGCCATTAAGTTTGCAAAATTCTCCTATGGGTATCACATACTCACCGCCTCGGTCTGACCTAAGAGTTTTAATTGTAACGCCTCTTTGGTTTTCTACTTCAAGTTTATATAATTTGAAAGCTTCTAAGGCTTCATCCTTGCTTCTAAGAAGGTAAACTTGACAGTATCGGGAGTGATCATCGATAAAAGTGATGTACCATTTTTTACCACCTTTAGTTGGAGTTGATTTTAAATCTCCTAAATCCGAGTGAATTAGTTCTAGGGGAGTTGTACTACGTTCAACCTTTTTGTTAAAGGGTTTTCTTGCAAATTTAGATTCAACACAAATTTCACATTTATGACCTCTGTCAAAGTTTATTTTAGGAATGCAGCCTAGACTAGCAAGTTTTTCAATGGATTTGAAGTTAACATGTCCTAGTCTATCATGCCAAACATGTGAGGAGTCACAAACATAAGCAGAAGAAGATGCATTTTCATTCAAGTTCAAGGAAAGTACACTAAGCTTAATCATGTTCTCAGTGACGTAACCCTTTCCTACGAAGTCACCACCCTTAGAGATTACAACTTTGTTAGACTCAGCTACAAATTTAAAACCTTTCCCTAGTAAGATGGTTTCTGAGACAAGATTCTTGCATATGTCTGGGACGTGATACACGTCATTCAATGCGAGAGTTTTTCCTGAAGTAAGCTTCATCTCAACCTTGCCTTTCCCCACAACTTTCGAGGTGGAGGAGTTACCCATATACATTTTCTCATCGTCTCCTACGGTGCCATAGGAGGAGAAAGCATTTCTGAACTTGCAGACATGCCTGGTGGCTCCAGAATCTAGCCACCAGTCTCTCACATTGGTCACATTTGAGACAAGGTTGACTTCAGACACCATGCCAGAAAAATATCCAGAATTATCTACTATGTTTGCCTTATTTTTCTGTTTAGGGTCAGTTTTGGTCTTCTTAGGTGCCTTACAGTCTTTGGCCATATGGCCAGCTTTTCCACAGTTATAGCAGTCGCCTTTGATGGTGTTTTTGGAGACACCACCCCTAGGCTTAAGATTGTTACCTTTGGGGTTTCGACGTTTGTTACGTCTGTTACCATTTTTGCTGGATTCTCCATGCTTGTTCTTTGATGCCGCCTTATCGTCCAGTACATGCGCCTTGTTGGACATGTCTTTGCTCAGCATCAGGCTCTTGTTCTTGTTGCACAGAAGTTCCTCCACCTGGATCATTTTCCCTAGCTCCACCATGGTGATTTCGCGATTTTTGTGTCGCAGCCTCTTCTGGTACTCGTTCCATGAGGGTGAAGCTTTTCAATCACCTCGGCAGATACTTGTAGAGCTTCATCAAAGCGCAAGCCTTCAGCAAGGATTTCGTTGATGAGTAGCTGGAGTTCGACGAATTGATCTACAACGGGCTTTTCATCGGTCATCTTGAAATCCAGGAACTTGGCCATCAAGAACTTCTTGCTCCCAAAAGAATTTCAAGAAGATACTTATCCTCAAGGGCTTCCCACAAATGGTAAGCATTAAAATTTTCTTTTGCATTATAAAAGTCGTACAAAAAGAGTCATCCAGACAGTTAAGAATGTGGTTTTTGCACATGTAATTCTTCCTAGTCCACCTCTCTAGATCATGTTCATAACCGCGGTCATGAAGCCTTCTCGAGGGTCCTCAGAAAGGGCAACTTCATCTAACCTTTGGTCTTTTAAGAAAAACAACATTTTGGACTGCCATCGTTTAAAATCCTTACCACTAAACTTTGGGGGTTTGTCTACAGTACTCTTTCCCATTTTGTTACAGTAATAATAAAGCAGAAGCGCTATTGCCTTTAGTTTGTTGGAAACAATGTAACAATAATGAAAGAGATGTGAAGAATATACTTAGCTCAAACCCATGCTTCACCGATGTTGTTGGTGATGCTCAAACAATGGTAACTGGAACAGGTAGAGGCACGTATAAATACGCTGACCTAAAGGCAATATCGCCTGCTACTCCTCTGAGATGCTATAGCAGTTGGCGAGTCACCTCCAGGATACAACTACCGCTAGTACCTCTCGATGTAGCATACAAGGAAGGTACCCTAAGAGCTTGGCAGCACTGGAAAAGTTGTTACTCCAAGAGAGAGTTAACTGAAAGTTTTTATTTCTCAAAAAACCTTAAGAACTCTGTTAAGAAAACAGAAGAGAGGAAGAGAAGAAGAAGAGAAGAGAAAGCTTCTCTTGGTGTGTGTTGTGAAGTGAGAAACTCTTCACTATTTATAGCAAAAATCAGTAAGCAAAACAAGAGAAAAACGCCAAGGAAAACCCATGCGTATGACAAGGTTACTGGTTATGTTTTGTTCTTCAAACAAACAAAACAAGCCAAAGAAATCAGACTTCAAACAAAGTGTGTAGTTTTTGTCAGAAATAAACTTTGTCTCAAAAGCACTTTTGCAGAAACGATTTTCGAAAAGCTTTTATTTTGCAAAAACCAAACACGTAAGGACAAATATTGCTTCACATATGTGACAAAGACGTCCAAACAAAAAGACACATGTGCAGAAAACATGAGTAAAATTTTCAAAAAAATAAGATCTTATTGAACCCACACCCACACCGACCCGACCCGACCGACCCGACCGACCGGACGGACGGCGGCGTGCGTGCATCAGTGGCGAAGCACCGCGCTGACGGAAAGGGACCCTAGCCATAGTCTAAGTCTTCCCAATCGCACAAAAGGCTAAGTGCCCAAAGGGCCTGCCCTTATAGCCCAATTCTATGGTATTTAAGTCTAAAATTGTTTAGATTTTCACCTATGTGGGACTAATGTTTTAACTATTCACAAGGAAAAAACATTTTGTGGGCAAGTCAAAGTCCTTGGTTAAACACGTTTTTTCCAACAATCCCCCACATGAATAATAAAACATGTCGACAAAAATACGAGAAAACAGAATACATCAAAATTAGGCTAAGGTGTCCCATAGATTGAACCTTAACTTAGTGAGAGGTTACCGAACTGCTTGTTGTTACGGTGAACACAATGTCTTGAACCGACAACAAGTGAGTGCAATTCGAAATAACAACCACGCTTTGATGTATCAAAGAAAAGCTGCCAAGCTCTTGCCGTTGTGCCCATTTTGGCCTTGGGCTAAATCCCGACGTAATGAATGTCTCTAGAGAATCCGCTCAAATTCTCATAGAAGCGGCCCCACTTCCAACATTCACATAGGTGAGTCCATAAAGAGTGTCCCGCCACACCCCGCTTTAATCAAAGCCATGGTACTCATTAAGATCTCAACGGATCATCCTAAATCATGCAGGTAGCACTATCACACAAATTGCACCATGGGGAGGGACTAAGATAGTGCTTTCTCTCGTTATCACCAAAAATTAGTAGTCTCATTGAACCTTGATTCGAGCTCCATTCACAAGGTTGAGTATCCTTCTTGGCAATTTTATTCTATGAGCTTAAGTCCCATCCCCTCGATGCGAACTAACTTTCTCTCTAGGTAACCCTTTCGTCAAAGGGTCTGCAATGTTCTCTTTAGACCCTACAAAGTCTATAGAGATGATACCCGTAGAGAGTAGTTGTCTCACTGTCTTGTGTCTTCTACGAATGTGTATCGACTTTCCGTTGTACACCTTATTCTCTGCACATCCAATAGCAGCTTTACTGTCACAGTGGATTGCGATAGAAGACACAGGCTTGGGCCAGAGTGGAATTCCTCCCAGGAAACCTCGTATCCATTCAGCTTCCTCTGCAGCTTTATCCAAGGCTATAAACTCAGACTCCATACTGGATCGAGCTATACATGTCTGTTTGGAAGACTTCCATGACACAGACGCACCTCCAAGTGTGAAGACGTACCCACTTGTGCACTTGCACTTGTTCCAAGCTCCTCGATATCCAAATTGGCATCACAGACCCCTCTATCACAAAGCAGATACTTCCCAAAACTTAAGCAATAGTTTGAAGTTCCTCTCAGGTACCGTAGAACTCGTATAGGGCTTTCCAAAGGATTCTCCCTGTGGTTGCAAGTGTACCTGCTCAATCTGCTCACCGCGTAGGCAATATCGTCCGGTACAGTTCATCAAATACATAATACTGCCAATAACACGAGAATACTCGAGTTGACGAATTCCTTCACCCTTGTTCTTTTTCAATTTACAATTGGGGTCATAAGGAGTAGATGCAGGTTTAGCATTTTCATGCTTAAATCTCTTGAGCACAGTTTCAGCATAATGAGATTGACTAAGACTATAACCATCAGTTGTCTTTCTGACTTTCATCCCTAAGATTATATCAGCAGGGCCTAAGTCTTTCATGTCAAAGTTTTCGTTCAGCATGCTTTTAGTGGCATTAATGATTTCAAGGTTACTGCCTAATATGAGCATATCATCAACATACAGGCATACAATAACATGAGAATTATCCACCGATTTAACATAAACACATTTATCAGATTCATTAATTCTGAAGCCATTAGTCATCATTACATGATCAAATTTTTCATGCCACTGTTTAGGTGCTTGTTTTAAACCATACAGAGATTTTTTCAATTTGCATACTTTATCTTCTAAACCTTTCACAACAAAACCTTCAGGTTGTTCCATGTAAATTTCTTCATTCAATTCACCATGTAAAAATGCAGTTTTAACATCCATCTGATGTATATGCAAATCATAAATAGAAGCAATAGCAATCAGCATCCTAATAGAAGTGATTCTAGTGACCGGTGAATATGTATCAAAGAAATCTACTCCTTCCTTTTGTCTGTAGCCCTTGACTACCAACCTAGCTTTGTGTTTTTCTGTAGTCCCATCTGGTCTAAGCTTTCTTTTAAAGACCCATTTGCACCCTATGGCTTTACTACCAGGAGGTAAGTCTACCAGATCCCAAGTGTCGTTATCTTGAATGGAATCCCACTCATTAAGGGAAGCTTCTTCCCAGAAGGGAGCTTCCGGACAAGTCATTGCTTCCTTATAGGTTTGGGGTTCAGACTCTACCGCAAGAGTCACAAACTCTGGACCGAAACTTTTCTCGGTTCTGACCCTCTTACTTCTTCTAGGTTCGGTTTCAACATCTAGAGTTGGGGTTTGACTAGTCGAAGGAACATCTGAGAGGTCATCGCGGACCCTTTTGCAAGGTCCGGACCTAAAAGGAAAAATGTGTTCAAAGAACACTGCATCTCTAGATTCCATAATGGTGTTATCACCAATGACCATGAACCTATACGCACTAGAGTGCTCGGGGTAACCTAAGAAAACACAGTCCATAGTTTTAGGTCCTATTTTGGTTTGCTTGGGGCGAGGAATGCCCACCTTGGCCAAACACCCCCACACTTTAAAGAATGCGTAGGAAGGTGGTCTACCTATCCATAATTCATATGGGTTTTATCGATTTCTTAAATGGAATGCGGTTCAAGATATAACAAGCAGAGAATTGCTTCCCCACAAGTTCGAGGGTAGCCCCGAGCTAGCTAACATATCGTTTACCATATCTATGAGTGTTCGGTTTTCCTTTTCAAATTACTCCATTCGACTGAGGTGAACGAGGTGCAGTAGTCTCGTGAATGATGCCATTAAGTTTGCAAAATTCTCCTATGGGTATCACATACTCACCGCCTCGGTCTGACCTAAGAGTTTTAATTGTAACGCCTCTTTGGTTTTCTACTTCAAGTTTATATAATTTGAAAGCTTCTAAGGCTTCATCCTTGCTTCTAAGAAGGTAAACTTGACAGTATCGGGAGTGATCATCGATAAAAGTGATGTACCATTTTTACCACCTTTAGTTGGAGTTGATTTTAAATCTCCTAAATCCGAGTGAATTAGTTCTAGGGGAGTTGTACTACGTTCAACCTTTTTGTTAAAGGGTTTTCTTGCAAATTTAGATTCAACACAAATTTCACATTTATGACCTCTGTCAAAGTTTATTTTAGGAATGCAGCCTAGACTAGCAAGTTTTTCAATGGATTTGAAGTTAACATGTCCTAGTCTATCATGCCAAACATGTGAGGAGTCACAAACATAAGCAGAAGAAGATGCATTTTCATTCAAGGAAAGTACACTAAGCTTAATCATGTTCTCAGTGACGTAACCCTTTCCTACGAAGTCACCACCCTTAGAGATTACAACTTTGTTAGACTCAGCTACAAATTTAAAACCTTTCCCTAGTAAGATGGTTTCTGAGACAAGATTCTTGCATATGTCTGGGACGTGATACACGTCATTCAATGCGAGAGTTTTTCCTGAAGTAAGCTTCAGCTCAACCTTGCCTTTCCCCACAACTTTCGAGGTGGAGGAGTTACCCATATACATTTTCTCATCGTCTCCTACGGTGCCATAGGAGGAGAAAGCATTTCTGAACTTGCAGACATGCCTGGTGGCTCCAGAATCTAGCCACCAGTCTCACATTGGTCACATTTGAGACAAGGTTGACTTCTGTACACCATGCCAGAAAAATATCCAGAATTATCTACTATGTTTGCCTTATTTTTCTGTTTAGGGTCAGTTTTGGTCTTCTTAGGTGCCTTACAGTCTTTGGCCATATGGCCAGCTTTTCCACAGTTATAGCAGTCGCCTTTGATGGTGTTTTTGGAGACACCACCCTAGGCTTAAGATTGTTACCTTTGGGGTTTCGACGTTTGTTACGTCTCATTACCATTTTGCCGGATTCTCCATGCTTGTTCTTTGATGCCGCCTTATCGTCCAAGACATGCGCCTTGTTGGACATGTCTTTGCTCAAAGATCGTGCTCTTGTTCTTGTTGCACGAAGTTCCTCCACCTCGATCATTTTCCCTAGCTCCACCATGGTGATTTCGCGATTTTTGTGTCGCAGCCTCTTCTGGTACTCGTTCCATGAGGGTGGAAGCTTTTCAATCACTGCAGATACTTGTAGAGCTTCATCAAAGCGCAAGCCTTCAAAGAAGGATTTCGTTGATGAGTAGCTGGAGTTCGACGAATTGATCTACAACGGGCTTTTCATCGGTCATCTTGAAATCCAGAACTTGGCCATCAAGAACTTCTTGCTCCCAAAGAAATTTCAAGAAGATACTTATCCTCAAGGGCTTCCCACAAATGGTAAGCATTAAAATTTTCTTTTGCATTATAAAAGTCGTACAAAGAGTCATCCAGACAGTTAAGAATGTGGTTTTTGCACATGTAATTCTTCCTAGTCCACCTCTCTAGATCATGTTCATAACCGCGGTCATGAAGCCTTCTCGAGGGTCTCAGAAGGGCAACTTCATCTAACCTTTGGTCTTTTAAGAAAAACAACATTTTGACTGCCATCGTTTAAAATCCTTACCACTAAACTTTGGGGGTTTGTCTACGTGACTTCTTTCCCATTTTGTTACAAGAATAATAAAGGTAAGCGCTATTGCCTTTAGTTTGTTGGAAACAATGTAACAATAATGAAAGAGATGTGAAGAATATACTTAGCTCAAAACCCATGCTTCACTCGATGTTGTTGGTGATGCTCAAACAATGGTAACTGGAACAGTGTAGAGGCACGTATAAATACGCCGACCTAAAGGCAATATCGCCTTGCTACTCCTCTGAGATGCTATAGCAAATGGCGAGTCACCTCCAGGATACAACTACCGCTAGTACCTCTCGATGTAGCATACAAAGAAGGTACTCCTAAGAGCTTGGCAAAGATGAAAAGTTGTTACTCCAAGAGAGAAAACTGAAAGTTTTTATTTCTCAAAAAACCTTAAGAACTCGTTAAGAAAACAAGAGAGGAAGAGAAGAAGAAGAGAAGAGAAAGCTTCTCTTGGTGTGTGTTGTGAAGTGAGAAACTCTTCACTATTTATAGCAAAAATCAAGTAAGCAAAACAAGAGAAAAACGCCAAGGAAAACCCATGCGTATGACAAGGTTATCAAGTTATGTTTTTTTGTTCTTCAAACAAACAAAACAAGCCAAAGAAATCAGACTTCAAACAAAGTGTAGCTTTTAAACAACTTTGTCTTTAAAGCACTTTTGCGGAAAATAAATGCCTTTATTTAAAGCAAGAAACCAAACACGTAAGAGGCCAAGGAATATTGCTTCACATATGTGACAAGCACGTCTAAAACAAAAAGACACATGTGCAGAAAACATGAGTAAAAAGATAAGTCTTATTGAACCCACACCCACACCCGACGGACGGACGGCGTGCGTGCGTGCTTCTGCGAAGTAATCACAGACGGAAAGGGACCCCAGCCATAGTCTAAGTCTTCCCATTCCCAATCGCACAAAAGGCTAAGTGCCCAAAGGGCCTGCCCTTATAGCCCAATTCTATGGTATTTAAGTCTAAAATTGTTTAGATTTTCACCATGTGGGACTAATGTTTTAACTATTCACAAGGAAAAACATTTTGTGGGCAAGTCAAAGTCCTTGGTTAAACACGTTTT
>JAJJWW010002647.1:0-94298 GCA_023531295.1 Papaver armeniacum | reverse complement strand
ATGGAGAAGGTAAGGGAATTGGAATTATCTTGATTTAACCAAATGAACAAAGATGGCTTTTTCTTTTAGATCGAGTTCGGGATTTTACTAACAATGAAACGGAGTACGAAGCAAAGGTGCATGCTTTACGACTCGCAATAGAAATGAAATTAGAAAACGTAAGGATCACTAGCTATTTGCAATTAGTCATTTGACAAATAAAGGAGAATACACTACAAATGAACCCTCATTGAAGAAGTACAAAAGGCTTGTTGGGGAGTTGTCAAATAAAAATCCCAAAATAAAATGGAGACATATATCAAGGAGGGATAATAGGTTAGCTGATGCTTTTGCTTTTATCTCACATGATGGTAGATCCGACCGCAAGATACATAAAATTCATATTTCATTTGTTTCAATCAATCAACAAAAGAAGAAGAAGAAGAAGAAGTAGATGTGATGATAGTAGAAGGTGTGGAAAAATGAAGAGGCAAATAAAATCACACATTGGAAAATTGAACTTCATGCATACTTGGAGAGAGGAGAAGTACCAAGGAATAGATTAGAGGCACATAAATTAAAGAGTCGTGCGACAAATTATGAACTCGTAGACGGGTATTGTATCGAAGGTCATTTAATGGACCTTCTACGAGATGCTTGACACAAAAAGAAGGAGAGGAAATACTGAAAGCGTTACATTATTGAGATGCTGGTAATCATAGTGGAGGAAGATCTTTGGTATACAAAGCGAAAACACAAGGATATTATTGGCCAGTACATGCATGAGGATGCAAAAGAAGTATCAAAACGTCATAAGAGTGCCAAATACACGAAGAGAATACATGCACCAGAGCACTTTTATCATCTTCAACAAGTCTTCGGCCTGAAAATGGGGTCTAGACATTGTGGGACCATTTTTACCAAAATCAGGCAAAGGAGATATTTTATTGTCGTAATGCACTATTTCACAAAGTGCGTAAGTAAAGGCAAGACAAAGATATACGTTAATAAAGACGTTTTCACTTTTATATTCGAAACATCATTTGTAGATTTGGAATTCCTATTAACCGGTGTCCGAGTAATGGAAAATAGTCAAGGGCGTAATATAGAAATGTTTTAATGCATTTAAGATAAAGTGTGGGAAATCCACACCATTATATCCACAAAGTAACTGATAAGCTGAGGAAATAAATAAGACAACAGCGTATACATTGAAGAAGAAGTTGAGGGGGGCATAATAAAGCATGGTGTGAATGTGTACCTAATGCATTTGGGCTTATAACACAACTAGAGAGAAGCTACGTGAATGTCACCTTTCTCAAAAACATATGGAGTCAAGCGATGTTACCAACCCAAGTCATTATACCCACTACAAAAAAGAGAAGCATGGGAGAAACATCTATGGGATATGATTTTATCAAAGCTTGATGATTTAGAAGAAAAGAAGGAAAAAGCCATACAACATATGGAGAATTATCGTAGAAGATTAGCTCGAGAATACAATAAGTGAGTCAAGATAAGAGAGTTTCATCCAGTGATTTGGTTCTACGAGAAATACCGCCGTATCGAGGAAATGATGGTAAACTAGAGAAGAAATGGGATGGACCTTATATCATTAAAGAAATAGTTAGAACAGGGGCATTTAGACAATGGATCCCGAGGAGGGAATAGACACTCGGTCATAAGGTTGATAGGCCATGGAATAGATTATATCTAAAGAAATATTATCCATAAAATATTTGGCTAAAATCACCAGAAGTAGAGAAAAGAAGAAATTTCATAGTTATGAAATTATATTTACAAATGAAGAATGCATGATTTCGCGTAAATTATTTTTATCTAAACAAGTATGCTATAATTTCGCATAAAATGTATCGATAGAACAGTGAAAGATATGCGATAATTTCGCTAATTATGAATATTACAAAGAAAATAAAAGAAAATATGACAATGAACAAAAATAGAGGCACCAACTTTGGTGTAGACCCTAGTTCGCGAATAAAATTTCGCAAGAGGCAAATGTTAGACCTAAAGTGCGGTCATTGAAGGGGAGACCTATTACATGGCCTGTGGAAAGGTTACACCGCCCCGAACTGGGTCATGGAGACTTGGGGTTTTTAAACCCATCCAAGAGAGGCGCCTTGGATTCTCAGCTAAGCTTATGACTTAGGTCAAGGACTAAGGTAAGAAGGTCTCTTCTAAGGAGTGCTAGAACTCGATCAAGGAGCCGAGGCACACGGGCTGAGCCTTTGAAAGTGCCTGGGGCGTTGAAGCGCCTCGCCATTCTTGGCAAGTCTTGGCTATGATGCACTCGGCCCAAGAAAACTCCACTTAGGTGCGGGCTCAGTAACCATGAGCCATACGACGAAGGATAAAGGACGCAAAACAACTCGGGTTGTTGTAAAGAAATCGGATGAGAGGAGCCAACCTTGTATGGTAGAGGTACGCCTCCTCAAGGGCAAACTGTGATGGATGATAAGGGCGGCACTCTCCATTAGGAGAGCCGATAAGTGTCTAAAGACGCAAATGTCATGAAACTTTTGACTCATGGGAGTATTAAGGCTTGTCATATTTGTGCAACGATCCTAGAGGTAAAATACTAGAGAAAGATAAGACGAGATCAATGTGGGTTGATGCACGAAAGTGTAAAGACGCCCGCGATTTCGCTACGCAAGATGACAATATCATGGGGCTTTACGCTCGCAAGAATATTTAGGCCTCATATTGTCGCATGCAAAATATCCCGCTGAGGCAAAAATACAAGAAATGATAAGACAAGATCAAACGGGTCAATACATGAAAATGTAAAGACGTCCCGCAATTTTGTCGAAATATAAAAAGTGGCAAGATAAGACCTTTCTGTAGAAGGCAAAATAAGACCACATAACAAAACGAAATTTTGCAAAATTCAAATATATATTTGATAGCTAAATTTCTCAGAAAATAAGAACATGTCTCATATATTGACGTCCAAATGAACTTATACAAACTAACCATTTAAGTATTGTAGAGACAAATTCGGCCAAGATAGATAATGAGAGGCAAGTATGGGAATTAATAAACAAGATGCATTATCTATCTCATTGATAAGGAGTTATTAAAAAGATAAGTGAATTTCAAGATTCATGAAAGTACACCGCTTACGTAAAAGTAAGGCGAAGATAAAATAACTTAAATAACTAGAAAAATTTCGTGATTTCAACATGGATTCGCTAAAAGGGGCAAAATGGCCTTCTAAAATCATTTCATCTTCACAAGCCTTTTTTCTTTTTTTGTTGGTCCATCCTAGCTTGTTCTCCATCTTGATTATCCTCAGCATTAACTTCCTTGATGGGCCATTTTCTTCATTTTCTTCAAGAATAGCGCCATCATCACTTTCAAGTCAAAATCACTATCATGATCACGAGGAACTTCATCAAAGATCTATGTCAAGAGGCATAATTTTTGTAGGAGGAAGTGATTTATCTAGTAAAATTCCATTCACAAGAACTTCATCCTTGAGATGAACTTGGCGAAGAAGTGCTCTCTCGGGGTGATTTCTACTTTCAATACCTTTGAAATGTTGAAGGTAGTCAAATCTTCTTTTCCGCACGATCACGAGAATGAGCAAGGGAAGTAGCAGTGTAGCATTTTCCTTGCATGAATCTTGGATAATTTTGATTGCAAGGAAGATATAGAAGAATGAAGACTTCTCCTTTAATCACGAACAATAAGAACACAAAAGATTGTTATAGCGAAATTCACAAAAGAAGAGTATTGCAAGATAATTAAGCGTAAAAGTTGGATGAGGCAAATAGATTCTTATGACTACCTTCCTTCATAAATAAGATATTGGCCAAAGCCAAATTATTATTCTCCAAGTTGTTCATCAGCATCATCAAAATTATCCCCAATTAAACCTTTCAAAGTAGATCGAAATTTCTTATCATTAGCGATAAAAGCATTTTCCTTCGCTAAAGAAGCATAGGAATCTTCTAAACAGTATGTTGCTCTTTAAGTTGGTTTGCCTTTTACGCCCAAAGCTATTCTACCTTGATGAGTTTATTCTTCAAAAGAATGGACGATCTGGCTTACTTAAGTTCACTTTTAACGAGCGAAGAGATCGCTCTTGTTCATCACATATTTTTTTGACGTATATTAAGTTGTTGCGTAAGATATCGCTACTTTGTTTTAGGATTCGGACAAGGTTCCATTTTCATCCGACAAAGTTTCAATCTTCAAGTTAGCTTAATTGAACAATAAGAGATTGGGATAGCTTGCTACTTGATACTTCTTGTTCTTGGATTAGTTGGGAATTCTCATTAGAAAGGTTGTTAATTGATCAACAGAGTAATGAGTAAAGATTATCTAATTGGTTGTATTGGTTTAACAAAGCTTCATTGTCGCACGAGCTTCTTCAGCGGCATATTGGAAAGTCGTATCTCTCCATTATTCGTTTCAATTGTAACTTAACGCGAAACGTAAAGTGAATACAAAAGAAGTAAAACTAACAAAGAAGATAAGTTATAAATGAAACAAGAAGATCATACCTTTCAAGCCATCATTTTTCTCAAGATTCTCGTAATCTCAGCGAAACATTCTTAAGAGTTTGATTTTTGAGACGAAGATCATCACATTTCAAAGTCATAGCTTGAGATTCTCCTTCAAAGATTCAATTTCTAAAGATGCTTCATGGGTTGTTCTTTCAAAGATTAAAATATTTACCTAGGGTTTCGTACGTTGCTTGGAGTGAGGGTCAAGAAGATCTTCGATCTTCATCAAGAACATCGACAAAACTCTAAAAGGCAATGTCTACTCCTTCCAACAACTATATCTTAACAGAAGGGTTTTATGAAGAATTAGTGATAATTGAAGGTATGGGGAAGTGAATCATCTTTCGCAATGGATATCTTTTTTTCCATGCGAAGAAGAAAAGGTTCTCAGAGGCTTAGGCTGGACAGAATCAATCTGCGGCATTCGGCAAGAGGAGAAGAAGGGGTTTCATTCGAATAAGGGTCAACCTGATAGGACGACATCTATAATGATATCCTCATGGAAGGATGCAAGTGCAAGTGGAAGGAAGATTCAATCGGGCGGCTTGCAGGAGAAGCAGGCCAAGGGTTTGAAATCAAGAATGAAACTAAGAAAAACAAAGCTTTAGTTTCGAGATTTCTTGTAGGGGTTTGTTAATTAAATTTCATCATCCTCATAATATCAACTCAAATAAGAAAAACAAAGGCAACAATATTGTTATTAAAGAAGATATGTTTCTTATTACCGTGAATTCGCAGTTTTCTTTGACCACACACAAATAATTTGCTAAGAGGTGCTTTTGCTGAAACAAAATCAATATGGGAATTAGACAAGATAATAAAATTAGTTAAAAACCTGGCGAGATTGGGGTATACCCAAACTAATTGGGGTATACCCAATGAGAAGGGGACATGGTGTGTCATTATTAAAAGTGTGATTTTACTTTTAATACCCTTGAAATAATTAAATCTTAAAATAAATTCATTTCTTAATTTCATTAACCATAAAATTAAAAACTAACCAACTATTAATCTTCTTCTTCTTCATCTTCATCTTCCATCAACCAAACCCATATAAAAATCTCAACTTTGATTTTCCAAAAAATGTTGACTCACAAATGGAAAGAAGACTATAAAATGATGTTTAAACTTAAACCCATCATTGTGTTGTGTGATTTGATTGTTATATCAAAGTTAGAAATCGAAATTTATGATTTCCTCTCGGCCGGCAAGGTCGTGACATGCATATCTTGCCGACTTTTCATACTAGCTTCATGGCGCACCTGATCAGAAAAATTTCAATGTTCTAAGCAGTGGTATTTTGAAGACCTTGTTGTTAACAATACAAATTAAGGGTATTTTGAATACCTTGCCTACTAAAAACAGCCTAAGGGTATTTTTGAATACCTTGCCTGGCCAATAAATTTTTTTTATGTCATCTCCGTATGTCAAAAAACAAAAAGTCTGCAAGGTCGACGATGAAGATCATGCCGCCACTTTTGGCTGGGCGAGGCCTGGGCGATGAAGACCTTGCCGACTTTTCATACTTTAACTAAAAGTGTTGATTTATTCTTTGATTTTGAGTATGATTTCATATAAATGTATTTGCAATCCCCTTTTTTAAGTATTTTGGTCAGGTGCTTCATTTTCGCTGCAAGAGATATTCTCAAAAAAAAAAAAAAAAAATCATCCCACAAAAGTCAATCAAAAACAAAATTTCATAACTTAAAATTCATAAGTTTTAATCTATTCAATCAATTTAAACTTAATTAATTAATCTAATCAAACTTTTTAGTGTTAATTAAACGAGGGCAATTTTGCCATTTTGAAAATATTTGGTTAAGGGGTGACCTCTTTTACTTCAAAATGACCCTATTTTGTCTCATTGGGTATACCCCAATTAGTTTGAGTATACCCCAATCTCGCCAGGTTAAAAAAGTCATTAAAGTAAGATCAGTTCCACAAAAATGAAGAAGAAAAGCAAAACTAACTCCGGGTGACTCAATGAAAACAAGAGGGCAGATAAGCTTGTAAGAACTAAAGATGAAGAAAATGGCAGAGAATGAAGATTTACAGAGAGCTCGGAGACGAGGAAGATGAACTAAAGGAAGAAAATAACATTCCCATCAATCTTCTCCTTAAATAGGCAAAAAGGATGACCGGTTGAAATTGAATGTGCCGGTAAAAAAGGGGAACAATAAACACGTGTAGATTTGTTACGCAAAATTCACTTTTAGTTGTCACTGAAAAGATAAAGGAAAATGAGGGGTCGGCATTTAGAGATAGAAATTCTCATATCATTCTCTTCTTCGCAGAGAAGACATGAGAAAAGGCAAGATGTAGGAGCAGAATCGCGCAACAGTTATACCTCAGCGAAGCTTTAACTAAAGGAAGGTTGCGAAGATCATCGCAGTGTTAAAGAAGTGATTAGCTTAGTGATGTCACTTAGCCATAAGGAAAGTGTGAAGATTCCCGCGAGATAGAGATTACCTCAAAAAAAACCCTTATAAGCTTGCGAGAACAATGCAAGTGCATCCGAAATAAAGGATGGCTTAGCTGTCATCCACTACATGTAATATCCTATATAAAGGACCAAGCAAAGACGAGAGAGGGGAGATCTTTTTGAGAGTGAGAGGAGAACAAAATAGGAGAGAGAAAGTCCAGAGCTATTTTGATTTCTCAGATTCTCATTACTTTTGTAAAATCATTAAAAAGATAAATAAAACTTTGTAAATTTATCATGGAATTTGGCTAGAATAGCATATAATCTTTGAGGGTGTGGTTGTAGGAAATCTTGCAACCACATTATCCCGTCTATTTATATATGCTTGTTTAAATTTGAGTAGCACTTAGCTTTTTTAGCCGTATTCTTCATAAGCTGTGTTTGTTTTTTCTTTACTTTTAGTGTCCTTTTGTCAATCGAGAGGGAAAGTCTCTGCCGTTATGTGAGTTTGGCACCTATACTATTTCCACCTCCAAGTTGCTCTTGGACATTTCACGAGCTGGGTGTTCCAAAGAACTTGGGTCATGTCAGAAACTATATAAAACTTGTGCAAAAATCGTGTTGGCGTCTATGTATACTTGTTGTTAGTCCCGTTTCTACGTATGCCTATTGTCTTTAACCAATTCCCTGTTCTTTTAATGCAATTTGAATGCACATCGCTGTAGTCAGTACATTTCTGATAAGCATGAAGCAAATATCTCCACTTTTAGTACTGCTTTAGAACTTTATTGAGCAAATATCTCCACTTTTAGTACATTTCTTGGATGGTTTAGCCCCACCAAACAATAACCCTGACACAGTACAAACGCCTTCTATAAAAGCCACATCTAGCGTGGGTGACCTTAATTATCCCCACGAGGTTCTTTTGCATTACTCTCGTGGGCTGATATGGGGACACTGCCCACCCCACAATCAGACACCTTTATAGAAAGCACCGGCATATTATTACATCAATCAATCCATTATAAAAGATAATTGATATGTATAAGGGATGATATGGGACACCGCCCAACACACAATCAAACACCATTATAGAAAGCATTAACATATTAACATCAATTCTTTATAAAAGATCATCTTTATACATGTATGAGTAGCAATAGGGTGTATGGGATGATCTTTATAAAAGATCATCTTTATAGGTTTTCATCTCATCCGCATCCAATCCAATGCACTACTTGATTTTAAGTTTGCATCCGCATCCAATCCGATCCAACTGATTTGCATCCAAATAGATTAAAGGTGTAAACGTAGCCTGGCACATCCTTACACGAAGTCGCGTGCTTCACATGCCGTGTGTCGTCACATCTTGCTAACGATTTAAACGTGTTGTGCCGTAATCGTGCTTTACTAGTCAAAAGCTAGGCACAAAGAT
Source organism: Papaver armeniacum (assembly GCA_023531295.1). Taxonomy (NCBI): domain Eukaryota; kingdom Viridiplantae; phylum Streptophyta; class Magnoliopsida; order Ranunculales; family Papaveraceae; genus Papaver; species Papaver armeniacum. The sequence continues at coordinate 85,930 of JAJJWW010002647.1, read as the reverse complement.
GTTTTACGGCACAAATACACGAATAAACGGTCGTGTTTGTGCGTGTTAGCACACGTGCTATAAACAATTTGAAATCACTTAAATGTATACATTGAGTGGACATTATCACAATAATTTAATTAGACAACATATCATTTGAAATTATTTCAAGTAAAATTAACAAGTTTATTCAATAAAAAGAAATAAGCCATCAAATATAAAATTGGATTATTGTCATGTAAATTAATGTTCTAGTTAAATATAGGTACAACATTATAACAACGATATTGAAATATATTTTCCAAATATTAAGGTATTATATGTGTTGTTATAAATAAGCCAACATAAATGTTAAAAAACTAGCTAGAAAAGTGACTCTTTTGTGAAATACACAAAAATGTGATGTATTATGCCTTGTTATATGGTGTATTTGTACATGTTATGACGTGCTCTCTTAACGTGTCATGGCCGCACCTAAGATATTATTACATCAATCCATTATAAAAGATAATTGATATATATATATATATATAAGGGATGATATCGGACACCGCTCCAAAACACAATCAAACACCATTATAGAAAGCATTAACATGTACGTGGAGGTGTAAATGGGTTGTGCTAACGCGAGCATAACCAAAAGATCGCTAAAATTTAAGCACATACAAAGACGTGACTTAGCCCAAAGACGGCAATCGCACGTTAGTTTTTTTGGGACGGCCGGCTTGACTAATCGACAAAGAGCCCAGCACAACACGCGGCACGGATAAACACCTAGCACGACACAACACCGCACACTAAGAAAGCACGCCGTAATATGTATAAGATACTACACAATGTGGCACAATACATCACATTTTGTGTATATTTCACAAAAGAGCCAATATTCTAGCCAATTATTGACATTTTATTATTCCAGTATGTTGACTTATTTTCATAATAACACATATAATACCTAAATATTTGGAAAACATTTATATTGGAAAATATAAAATAAATGTGCCCGACACAGCACAACACGTTTATTTTTCCGCACAGTCCAACACAAAGACGCCTTTCAAAGACGTCATAATCTCCGGCACAGCACAACACTACACATAACACGCTAAGCACGTGACTTCGTGGGCTGGGCAGTGCTGGGCCGGCACGTTTCACACCTCTACATGTATGGGCTGATACGTGAAACTGCTCCACCACATAATCAATCCTTTATAAAATATTGAACTTTATATACAGTATATTTATATAAGTTATGATAGGTTGACCATGGATTGTGTTCCGCATATTTTTAGTATAGCCCGTTGTAGATTGCTTTTTTCAACTAAACCACTTTATAATAAACTTTTTACCAAAAATTGTGTTTGGTAAATTTTTTTTTTAAAGTACTTTTGAAAAGAAGACTTTCATTTTCAAACTCTTTTAAAAGCCACTCAAGACTAACTTTTAAAAGCAGAAGCCATAATTTGATTTAAGGGATTCTCAATTTTGGAAACTGCTCAAATGGGCCCAACTACAACTGTAAGATATGCTGGGATTAAAATTCGAGCTTAAGTTACTATGAGACGCACCGAAATAAAATAATCCTCCTAATCATGTGCTTCATGTATGGAATAACTTGATTGCTAAAGACATGTACTGGTATCAGCGGGGCGGGTACCATTTCAAATAAGACACAAAACTTACAACTAGTGGCTCAACCACTTGAAATACGATTAGAGTTATCAGATATCAAGTAATTTTTCAATAATTTTCGTTATGTAACAGAAATCATAAAAACCTTTTTTGTCCAAAATTCAGTTTAAAAAGTTCAAAATATCAAATTCTGTCCAGTCGTTTTGTAAAAAATCTGTTGGGTATGAAGGTCCAGCCGTTTTATAAAAGAAAATATCAGGTAAAAAGATCCAGCCAATTTATATAAAAGAAAGTGGCGGGTAAGAAGGTCCGCCCATTTTATAATAGATACGACCGAGGAAGAAAAAGAAACCTTAATTCTCTATATTGATTCACTGATTCATAAGTGATAAAGAGAAGAGACTGGGGAGAGTCTGACCAAGACAAATTAGATTGAACAAGAAGAAGATTTAGAAGAGAATAGATAGAGGTGTAAATTGGGCTGTGCCAGCACGAGCACAACATGCTAAAATGAGCCGAGCCTGCAATTGACCAAATACAAGTTAGTTTCATGGGTTGTGTTGGGTTAGCCTAATCGGCAAAGAGCATGGCACAAAGATGCGGACGGATAAGCACGTGGTCCAAATTTCAAAGACAACACGCGTTAAGAAAGACGCTATAATTTGCGCAAGTATACAATATAATAAGGCATAATACATCACATTTGTGTATATTTCACAAAGAGTCATTATTCCAAATAGCGGCTTCTTAGTGTCTTGCGACACGTTTTACGCCTCTAAGAATATGTAAAAAAAAAAAAAAAAAAGTTTGATTTTTCTTAGTTTACGTCGAAGAAGAAGATATTATGCGCGGGTATAAAACGATAACAGATCAATATATACTATCGGTGTTACCGTAACGGAAACTGTCTCAGCTGGTTCCGTTACATTAAGCAAAAAGTTCTAATAACTTCCCGATCCCAAGATACGCTAACCGTTATGTCGGAAAAATTCTATCGTATCCAGGATTATCTGTAACGTCTATCGGATTTCGTCTGCTTGCAGGACCGTCGGATCATTCAAATGATACCAGAAACGACGTTAATGCTAGTAGTGCCTCTAACAATCACGTGGAACGTGTGTTTTTTTTCTTCTATTAACTTAGTGGGACAAACCAGGAGATTGGACCCACCAAAGCCTTATGACTAGTAGTGCTTATATATATATATATATATATATATATATATATTTGAGTTCACCATAAATATCATATCATTAAAATCTATCATCCTACATACTGTACTGGGTTGAATCATGGAGCTCCAATATTTTTCTTATTTTCAACCAACTTCCTCCGTTGTTGCTCTTCTACTTGCTCTTGTATCCATCTTATTCAGTTTCGTTGTTTTGAGGAAGACATTTTCGAATAACTACTCATCACCTGCATCATCAACAGAAACAGCGGTACTTTGTCATCAGCGGCAGCAGTCGTGTGCATTGCCAATTTCCGGTCTTCTTCATGTTTTCATGAATACAAACGGCTTAATTCATGTAACTCTTGGAAATATGGCTGATATATACGGACCGATTTTCAGTTTCCCAACAGGTAGCCATAGAACTCTCGTTGTGAGCAGTTGGGAGATGGTAAAAGAGTGTTTTACAGGCAACAATGACACTGCTTTCTCAAACCGTCCTATCCCGTTAGCTTTTAAGACTATATTCTATGCATGCGGTGGCATAGACTCATACGGTCTTTCGAGTGTACCTTATGGAAAATATTGGAGGGAGCTACGAAAAGTCTGTGTGCATAACCTCCTCTCTAATCAACAACTACTCAAGTTCAGACACTTGATAATTTCTCAAGTTGATACGTCTTTCAATAAGCTGTATGAGTTATGCAAAAACTCTGAAGACAACCAGGGAAACCATACTACTACTACCGCAGCTGGCATGGTGAGAATGGATGATTGGCTCGCCCAATTATCGTTCAACGTGATAGGAAGAATAGTCTGCGGATTCCAATCAGACCCTAAGACAGGTGAGCATTTTCCTAGAGTTTCTGTAGAAAATGTTGGATTTTATACTATGAGATCATCAAAGTCTAACTGTGCACATGTATAAACAGGTGCTCCAAGCAGGGTGGAACAATTTAAAGAAGCAATTAATGAAGCATCGCATTTTATGTCGACATCTCCAGTGTCAGATAACGTTCCAATGCTAGGGTGGATTGACCAATTGACTGGTCTTACAAGAAATATGAAGCACTGCGGAAAGAAATTAGACTTGGTGGTCGAGAGTATAATTCAAGATCATCGTCAAAAGAGACGATTCTCTAGAACTAAAGGAGGAGATGAGAAGGACGATGAACAAGATGACTTCATCGACATTTGCTTGTCAATTATGGTGCAACCACAGCTTCCTGACAACAATAACCCTCCTCATATACCTATCAAATCTATTGTCCTGGTATGCAAATATTGATCCGTGGTATGGCTGGAGCATTAATTGTATTCCAGCGGTTAATTTTGGTTGTGGTAGCTCATAGAGTGCAGAAACATGATTTGGTTTTGATTGGTATCATTGTATAAATGCAGGACATGATAGGTGGGGGAACTGACACAACAAAACTGACCACCATCTGGACCCTTTCCTTGCTGCTGAACAACCCCCATGTGTTGGACAAGGCAAAACAAGAAGTGGATGCACACTTTGGAACGAAAAGGAGATCAACGAATGATGCCGTGGTGGATTTTGATGATATTCGTAACCTTGTATACATCCAGGCAATCATCAAAGAATCAATGCGGTTGTATCCAGCCAGCCCCGTGGTGGAGCGACTGAGCGGCCAAGATTGTGTGTCGGTGGGTTTCATGTACCAGCAGGGACGAGATTATGGGCTAACGTATGGAAGATGCAACGAGACCCTAAAGTATGGGATGATCCATTGGTGTTTCGACCAGAGAGATTTTTGAGCGATGAACAGAAGATGGTTGATGTAAGGGGTCAAAATTATGAGCTGTTACCATTTGGAGCCGGTCGACGTATATGTCCAGGTGTATCCTTCTCTTTGGATCTAATGCAACTGGTACTGACTCGTCTTATTCTTGAGTTTGAAATGAAGTCTCCTAGCGGGAAAGTAGACATGACAGCAACACCAGGATTAATGAGTTACAAGGTGGTCCCCCTTGACATTCTGCTCACCCATCGTGGCACAAAGTCGTGTGTGCAGTCAGCAGCCTCTGAGAGTAGTGGTGTACCAGTAATCACTCTGAGCTCGGGCAAGGTGATGCCTGTTTTAGGCATGGGAACATTTGAGAAAGTTGGTAAAGGGTCTGAAAGAGAGAGGTTGGCGATTTTAAAAGCGATAGAGGTGGGTTACAGATACTTCGATACAGCTGCTGCATACGAAACTGAAGAGGTTCTTGGAGAAGCTATTGCTGAAGCACTCCAACTTGGCCTAATCAAATCTCGAGATGAACTTTTCATCAGTTCCATGCTCTGGTGCACTGATGCTCACCCTGATCGTGTCCTCCTCGCTCTTCAGAATTCTCTGAGGTAAATTTTTTTGATGGAAATTAGGCTTACATATATTTGCACATACCAGCAGGTACACTTAAACATCTATTTTTAGATAAATGAAATTGTGTTGTGTGATATGTACATAGGAATCTTAAATTGGAGTATCTGGATCTATATATGTTACCCTTCCCGGCAAGCTTGAAGCCAGGGAAGATAACGATGGACATACCAGAGGAAGATATTTGTCGAATGGACTACAGGTCTGTATGGTCAGCCATGGAAGAGTGTCAGAACCTTGGCTTCACTAAATCAATCGGTGTTAGCAATTTCTCCTGCAAAAAGCTTCAGGAATTGATGGAGACCGCCAACATCCCTCCAGCTGTGAATCAAGTGAGTACTCTTACTTGAAAGTTTTGATAAGACATCGGAAGATTTCTAATGCTTATTAAATTTCCAACATTATGCATAAAACTACTACTCTTTATAATGTTGATTAAGGTGGAGATGAGCCCGGCTTTCCAACAAAAGAAGCTGAGAGAGTATTGCAACGCAAATAATATATTAGTCAGTGCAGTCTCTATACTGGGATCAAACGGAACCCCATGGGGCTCCAATGCAGTTTTGGGTTCTGAGGTGCTTAACAAAATTGCTATGGCCAAAGGAAAATCTGTTGCTCAGGTTGGTCAAATTCTCTGCATATGCCATAGTGTGGTCTCTGTTCTTTGGCCATCGTATTTGCATCACATTGTATTCCTTCCTTATACGGAATGTAACTTACATTTGTATTACGTATTGATCAGGTTAGTATGAGATGGGTTTACGAGCAAGGCGCGAGTCTTGTGGTAAAAAGTTTCAGTGAAGAGAGATTGAGGGAAAACTTGAACATATTCGACTGGGAACTCACTAAGGAAGACAATGAAAAGATCGGTGAGATTCCACAGTGCAGAATCTTGGCTGCTCATTTTTTGGTCTCACCTAATGGACCTTTCAAATCTCAAGAAGAGTTGTGGGATGACAAAGCTTGAACATCGATCATTTAACTCTACACGTGCATTTATAAGAGAAGCTTCCCCTGCAGTGTGCTCAATCTTGATTTATTTTATCAAATTACATCTTACTATATGGGAGTCACAGATCTCTTTCCCTTCCTATATGTTTGAATAAATTTGTAGCGAGTGATGTAGCTAAAGAAATAAATGTAGTAAGTTTCTTTCCTAAGCTTGTTTTCCTTTACAAAAACTAGATGAGAGTCGGAGGTAAATAATGGTGAACTCGTGTTCATCAGCAACAATAGTGCGATTAGGCACAATGTATATACCTTAGCAGAAAACACTATTCCAGACACAAAGAAATGTACGAATGCGTAAAGAGTATTCTGCCGTGCATATACAGCAGCTGATGCGGAAAAAAAACAATACAAAACCTTCTGTGAAACCAGACGTATTATTGTCCATGTGAGAGTAAAATATCTAATTGCCACGTGTAAGCATCACAGGAGGTGATCATAAGATAAGATGGTAAAACAGATACACTGAATAAAGATGTAAAAGGTGATTACAACAAAACCAAGAATATCCACTGCTTCTTTTCAAGTCTAAAAGAAAGCAGTGCATTTAATGAGAATCGGAAGAGGTGCGATACAGCTGTAGAAGGAGGTACATCCCTCTCGTGAATTCGGACGAAGGGCGAGGTACTTCTACCCGAAGAAGGCGCCACACGATAAGGCCCAAAGGGCGATATATAGTATCATCCGAAGAAGGCGTCACACGAGGTAAGTCGAAGGGAGCAATGGCGAGCCAGTCTGAAGCGAAGAGGCGTATATATTGTATATATCGTCATACACCCAGGAGCACCGTATCGGACCTGAATGAGTTTACTTTGCCTATTGTTGATGGTGGTTTTTAAACAAAGGGTGAAATCGTAAAACCCCGAATAACCTAATGTCACCAAGTGACACATTTATTAGGACATTTATGCATGTAGTCGGTAATTAATAGGGGGTATTTTTTCAAATTAGGGTTACAACGAACAAAACCCTAATTCCTCCGTGCCAATGGCAAATCATGCCCAGCCACACCTAGCCCAAGCTAGCCGCACCTCTATGCCAATGGCAAAGCATGCCGGCCATACCAAACGCGCCGAAGCATTCCAACCATGCTAGCCGCACCTCTATGCCAATGGCAAATCATGCCAGCCATACCAAACGCGCCAAAGCATGCCAACCATGCTAGCCGCACCTCTATGCCAATGGCAAATCATGCCAGACCATACCAAACGCGCCAAGCATGCCAACCATGCTAGCCGCACCTCTATGTCAATGGCAAATCATGCCAGCCATACCAAACGCGCCAAAGCATGACAACCATGCTAGCCGCACCTCTATGCCAATGGCAAATCATGACAGCCATACCAAACACGCCGAAGCATGCCAACCATGCTAGCCGCACCTCCGTGCCAATGGAAAATCATGCCAGCCATACCAAAACGCGCTGAAGCATGCCAACCATGCTAGCCGCACCTCCGTGCCAATGGCAAGTCATGCCAGCCATACCTAGCCCAAGCAAGCCGCACCTCTGTGCCAATGGCAAATCATGCCAGCCACACCAAACGCGCCAAAGCATGCCAACCATGCTAGCCGCACCTCCGTGCCAAAGGCAAATCATGCCAGCTACACTAAGCCCGAGCTAGCCGCGCCATGCCAAACACACTCTGCCTTGTCCCTAGCTACGCTGGTCATGCCATGCCAAGCCAAACACCCTTACCTTGGCCCTAACCATGCCATGCCATGCCAAAATGGCGCCCACGCCTAGGCTTGCAAATCATGCAACCTAGGCCAAATTGGCCACGCAAGCCATTGGCACATGCCAACACGCTCGCTGGTAGCTTTTCCTACCAAGGCACGACCCAAATTGGCCACGCATGCCATTGGCACATGCCAACACGCTCGCCGGAAGGTTTTCCTACCCGTAGCGACCCAAATTGGCCACGCATGCCATTGGCACATGCCAACACGCTCGGCTGGTAGCTTTTCCTACCAGTGCGCGACCCAAATTGGCCACGCATGCCATTGGCACATGCCAACACGCTCGTTGGTAGCTTTCCCTACTGTGGGCGCGACCCAAATTGGCCACGCACGCCATTGGCACATGCCAACACGCTCATTTGGTAGCTTTTCCTACCGTATACGACCCAATTGGCCACGCATGCCATTGGCACATGCCAACACACATCGGGGTAGCTTTTCCTACCACGGCGCGACCCACCTGGGCCACGCATGCCATTGGCACATGCCAACCCGCTCGCTGGTAGCTTTTCCTACCAAGGGACGACCCAAATTGTCACGCATGCCATTGGCACATGCCAACGCGCTCGCTAGTAGCTTTTCCTACCAGGCGCGACCCAAATTGGCCACGCATGCCATTGGCACATGCCAACACGCTTTGCCGGTAGCTTTTCTTACTGTGGCGCGACCAAATTGGCCACGCACGCCATTGCCGTGCCAACACGCCGTAGCTTTTCCTACCTTGGCGCGACCCAAATTGGCCGCGCATGCCATTGGCACATGCCAACACGCTCGCTGGTAGCATTTCTAAACACGGGCCATGATTCAACTTGGCCACGCATGCCATTGGCGCATGCAAAACACGCATGCTGGTAGCCCAACTTGCAAGCCAGGCAACCTAGGCCAACTTGGCCGTGACGCGCCAATGGCACATGCCAAAACCAACGCTGGTAGCCTAACTTGCAAACCGTGCCACCTACCGCCAAGGCATTCCGCACATGGCATTGGCACATGCCACGCACGCCACTAGCAGCTCTATGCGTTGCCACTTACACTCAACGTACAACCTACCACCACGGCATTCCACACATGCCATTGGCACATGCCACACACGCCACTAGCAGCTCTGGCATTGCCACTTGCGCTCGAGGTGCAACTCGCAACAAAGGCATTCCGCACATGCCATTGGCACATGCCACATGCGCCCTAGCAGCACCACTTGCACTCAAGATGCAACCAACACTCGAGACATCAACATAAACCGGGGATGCTTTCAGTGGTCTTGGTTTGGAGGTCACAGCTTAGAGGCGTACACTACGCTCGCATTAAGAAAGCGTGAAAAGGAATAAAGCGGTCAAATAAATGAGGAAATAATGGTGAAAACGTTTTCACCCATTAACACCATACGGTTACCACCTCCTCCCATTATTTCACCCTTTACTCTCTTCCTTCATGAGGCCATGGTGTACGTTTCAATCTCGACTTGTATAAATAGGTCTTACCTATTTCCACCGAACAACAAGTCTCGGTCGGGAGAAAAATACAACACTCTCGGAAAAGGCAACTTTGCAAGCTCTCCAAAAAGGCTTTCATCTCTTGAAAGGTTCCAAGCTTTCACTTTACGATACAAGTCGAGACACTACTCTCCCGCACTATTCTCGGTCTCAACACCTTTCTTTGCTTCCCTCCCCAAATCAACCCTTCTCCTCCACTTTGTGACCGAAGCAAGTCCTGAACGGCCATTTCTTGGTTTAGGCCGACTTGTGCATCGATCTCTCGAATCTATAAAGTGCTCACGTGCGGACATTTGTTTAGGGTTTGAACCAGTTTCTTACTCACCTACCGAATTTACCGAAATCGCGCGAAACGGTTTTTACCCATAAACAATTGGCGACCACAATGGAGGATTGATCTATCGGCTACAATGTCGACTATCAATCTCGTTCTTCGACCCGAAGTCAAGATGGTAGGGAAAGCGACTCAATCGACTCAACCGCCAGTACAACCCTAAGTTACCGGTTGTAAAAGCTACACCCTAAAAACCTGGGACTCGTTGAAGATGCTACCAGCGATCGGGGACTTGCGACTCAATCCGACTCAACCGCGGTACAACCCTTTGTTACCGGTTGTTAAAACTACACCGTAAAGTGGGACTCGGCAAGATGCTACCGACGATTGGAGACTTGTTTGGCGATGCTACCAAAGAAAGCCGCCTTTTACTTAGAGAGAGGCGTGTTTGCAAAAAACCTATGAAGTGAGTAAATTTAGATTGGGCAAGATATACGATATGTTTTGGGTTCTTAATAAAACCGTCATACTATTTTGCGTCTTGTGCCCATTGCTAGCACACACTTTCATAAAAAGCAATAATCCTTTCCCAAAACATAACCAGAGTTATATTATCAAAACCATTCATCCCGAAATAATCCAATATCCTCAAAAGCTACCAAAATTGCCTATCAAAACCTATTCGAACTTTGAACTGGGACATCTAGTATGTTTTTCAAAAAGAAAAAAAAAAAGAACCTAAATGAAAGTTTAACACAGAAACATTCAAGGAAAATCATCCAACATAGGTCCGCTTTTCTTGGAGAAAGTCAACTTTGCGTCTTCAAGAGCCGCTCTCTTCATAGTTAACATCTTAGAAAGCTTTTCGAGTTCTACCTCCTCGTCGTGCAATCTCCTCGGCGGAAAGGCTTTCGATTCTTTGCATCTTTCAACTTTTGGATCTCAAAGAAGGCCTTCGACAAGCCACGAAGTGTTGAACTCCTTTTCTACGCACACGTCGCGATGGAGCTCCCGTCGGCAATAACGTCTTCGAAATGGTGTGACCAGTCACCTCACGCATATCCTCGATGGAAGATTAAGCCTCTTCCACACGCTTAACCAGCCGCAAATCGACTAGTGACTTTCTTGGTTGTGGCCATATGTCCGCACTTCTCCCAGCATTCTAGTGTACAACGCCTCATACTTAGCCACGCTGAAGCCGCCAACCAAAGATATGACCTGGATAAGGAACCAAGTACGGGGATCAAAATGGCGCCTCGTAATCGGCCTCACGACTCACAAAGGGTCTTCTTCCATGTCTACTGCAGCAACCATCGAGAATCATCCACCGTTTGAACCACATCTGCATTCGGCGATTGGCTAACTCCTATCTCCAAGTCACCTAGCGGTGGTCACTTAAGGCAAGTTTTTGTGTGGCTCCACCCCAATCGTCCTCCGAACCGGATTCCTCCTGCGAACTTGAGTTAGACATTTTTCAAAAGAAGAAACAAGAAGAAGAAAGAAAGAAGCGCGAAACTCACCGAACCACTTCCGAAAAAGAACCAAAGGTCTTTGCAGAGGAATCACTCTCACTTGTCGAACTTTCTTCTTTCTCGACTCATCACCGCTATGAGTAGGCTCGGTCCGCCGAAATTCTTCGAATAAATTGCCGTCTCCCCGGCAACGTGCAAGGGCAGTAAAGTATTAACACTACCGAAGCCCCTGGAAGAAACAAGACACATGTTTTCAGCGAGAATTCACGTGTTTTGAGACAAAACAACAAGGAGGCGACACATACCGGTTATTAGAAGAACCGAAAGACACGAGAGCTGCGGGAGGGTCTTTTGAAATCGCCGAACCCGCCAACACGATTCTTCGTTCTCTGTTCCTTGGCACGGGGACTTTCCGAGTTGCTAGGCAACTTTCGCTTGAGATCTCTCAACATTGGATACTTCTTCAAAACTGGGGAAGGTTTACAACGAACATTCTCCACCACGCCGTTTACAAAATCTTGGATCATAATAAACTCATCGCACCGAACTCATTATAGCCAAAGGTCGTCAAGTTACTCTTCCCGTTTGAAAGAAGGGAAGGCGGATACCCTACTCGAGGGCACTCGTCATTGAGGGCGGCACGCAATGAATCCTTAGGAATTACCTACTGGGTAAGCAAGAGGCACCCCTTGATCGAAACATATGTGACGAGCCGCACGGTTAATATTGTAAGCATTATCCGGAAAGACCCCATGAAGAAAGACGGCATATGGACCGACAAATTCAAACCTGGACATGCAGCTTTGAATAACAAGTTTTCACCAACGCTCAAATTTCCATCGAAGACAAAGACATGATCGGAGCGTAAACAAAGGTGTCAATTTGAGTCACCGACCTATGGACCGGCTCCCATGGGCGAAACGATTTCATACGACTTATCGAGAAGACTAACCAAGATCATGCCAACCCTTGGGCGCTGTTCACCCATCGAAGAATTCGGGAACCCCCAACTCGCGGGAATCGAAGACAACGGTTTGGGGCATACTTCTCAAAGTGTTCCCATAACCAAGATTGCAGGAAAGCAACGTGCACATATGAATCCACTTTCATAAAACCATTCGAAACTTGCATGTTCGCAACTAGGTGATCCAGATGCACATACATGGAACCAAGAAATAGCTTGCCAATGGGAAGAACTTCGCCTTTTGCCAACTTCACAGCAATCACTAGCAACTCTGGTCTTATCTCCTTCTTACTGGCAACCGTCGTCAAAAATGTCTCTAGACAAACCGAGAGCCAAAATGCTGCAACATGAAGATCACTGCTTTCCGTTTAGGTTCGAGCTCGTCCAGAAAACCATTGAGATATCCACCAGTCGTAAAGGCACCTTTCATCCTCTTTCCGGACGAATCCTTCGACTTCGCGGTGGAGTCTTTCCGAGCGAAATCTCCCAACTTAGCGGCAAGGTCATCCCGCATCTTCCCCTCACTTTCGGATAATTGGATGTTAAGATTCCTGATTCATCGGAAGATTCAAAGAAGAGAGCCACAGGTCTCCAAGGAGAAAGTTATCTCACCCCATCTACATATGATCGTATGGGTATCCGAACACCATCTGGAGATGAAAGCGACCAAGCCCGGGATATCCTTCCTAATCGGAGATTTCTTGAAGCTCGACATCAATAATCTGCGCTCGAGTCAGTTGGTATTTATGTGCTCCTTACTCACCATGAACTCAACCCATCTATCAAAAAGAATGCAATGGGCTTTGACATATCCTGAAATCAATGTTGGAAGAGGAATATACCCCTTTATGAAGATAGAACCGTATGGTGTTCTCTGAGCGAACCGAACGTGTCTTCTTTTCATCTTCACCACCGGTTAACAAAATTGGCACGAAACACAGGTGATTTTTCCGAGCAGAGGCAAGTTTTTGGCGAAGAATTCATCATCCGTGTTTGGTTTGGAACTATGTACATCCTTCGATGAGGCGGAATTTTGTTCGGTAACATCTTGTCGGATTTCTTCATAACAACTTAATAACAAGATATCTCGCACACGGAGAAAAACAAAATTACCTCCACCGACCGATAGACGCATTTATGTGTCTATTTTGTTCTCGATTTTCTATATTGTTAGTACCCATTTTGTATTTATTTTGGCATTTTATGTTTTTGTAGGTGTTTTGGAGAAATAAACTTTTGCGAAGAAATTGGCTCGAAAAGTGGCATTTGGACCGCCGGGAGGAATTACTAAATGCACCTCGAAGAAGTGTTATTGGCCCCCTGAGAAAGTTATAAAGGCGCCCCAAGTTTTGGTTATTTCCACCCAAAAATTACTATTTCCGCCCCAGTTGCTAAAGGGACTCCACTGTCGGATAGGGGGAATCCATCATCTTCATTTAAACTTTGAGTTTTGGCGGGAAAGTTCACAGTTCACGGCATTTTAGGGTTCGAGTTTTGGAAGATTTACTCAAGAGATTCGATCGCTGTATTTAGTTGATATGGGCCTAGTAAGCCTAAACAGGGAAGTTATGGGTGATAGTCTCGATTAAATTGGGCTGGATAGTTGTCTTGGAGCAAAACAGAGTGTGTGGAATACATCGGGTTCTGTTGGTTTATTTACGGAAATCCAGTGAGACTAAAACGCACATAAACTTTCCTAAGATTCACATATACCTTATAGAGAGTTTGGAAAGGATTGATACTTGGAAACGCGTAAACGCTTCGGCGAGAGATTGTTGCCTGACTTGCACGGAAAGGAAAGGAAGAAATTTAATCGGGTTTTGGAGGGTTTGGAGGTGTATAAAAGGTATGCTCGAGTCCCAGAGGTGGGTATTGAAGTTTAGAAGAAGTTAGGGGAAGTTTAGAACACCACATCGCCGAGAAATCAAAGTTGCAGGAATTGGAGTTCTGCTGGTATAGGAGGAAGAACACGAAGAACAAAGGCCATCTAGGACAGTCGTTTAAGGCGTCTTAAATACAACGACAATTCAACAAAGGCATAAGTCGGCCCTTGTAATGTTTCATTGTAAATAAATGCTTTGTAACTCCGATACACCGTTACAAATCGGGTTTGTGTTATTATTTTCTCATCCTTTTAATCAACTTTTGGGCTATAAACATGTATTCGAGCAAGTGATTAATATGAGGAGCTAAACCCCTTTGCTTTGGCGACGGAGGAAGCTATTTTTCCAACAAATATGTGGTAATATTTATTTAATTAATTTCTGCCAATTCTTTTTATGATTATTTGCATTGAATCGAAATTGAAATAATGATTTTTGCTAACTTGTTGTGTTTTCACTTGATGGTGCATGCTTAGCTTAGGGCTCTTGATGTTCCATGCTTGAGTTTAACAACTAGTGTTTTGAAAATCTACTATTGGCAATATTTAAGAATCAATTGAATGTATGAGTTGCATGATAATTATTAATATTGAATCACACAAAAGTTGGAAAATAGTGGAATCCCGAGTCTCAAATGCTTTCTAAAATCTTGATACAACCATCTTTGAGTTTTCTAGTTTTATTTGAGTCTAAAAATCCTTCACAAGTCTGAGAGGAACGACATCTTTCTTACCACTTTCTACAACAACATAAAAACCACATCAATTTTTGGGCGCCGACGCTTGGACTTGTTTTTAGGGTTTTAGATTTATTTTTAGTTTTTTTTATTCTTTTGTTCTATTTTACGTTTTCTTGGGTATTTGTCTTGTGGTTACAGGTGTATTGGATTTGGATCGAAAAGAAAGCCGAGCCAAAGATTTGGTGAATAATTAAAGACTTGGAGTCAAAGACAAAGCGAAAAGAAACGAGGAAGAGACAAAGAATTTTATTTTTATATTTATTTATTTTTAGGGTTTTTCGGAAAAACCGTATTAGGGTTTATAATTATTTTTGTAATTTTTCTTTTTATTTTTGGACTCTTTGGACATTTTCGGGACTTTGGACATTATTTTTAAACCCTAAAGAAGGGTAGTCTTAAATATAAACTGTTTGCAGAGAAGGAGGACAATTACGATATTTTCTTCGCACCTTGGTTCTGCATACGACATAGGAGTCGATGGCCCGAGTCGACTACAACCGATTCATCCCCGTCTCGGAACGGGAGGTAAGACTCTACACACTCGCTCGAATCTCCCATCGGCCGAGTTACTGGACTCCTTCGTTTGCATATATGCGAGGACTTGAATACTGCCGCTTTAATTTTCTAGTAAAGGGCAAGGCCTGGCCATATAAGATAAGGGTTCGGATTTCATCACCGTTCTCTTCTTGCCCGCCTTAGGAACACGTAACCTACGCGAACCTAATCTTTAAAATTTTGACTAGAACAAGACCGATAGGGTAACGAGCTTAATAGGACAAGTCGTTCGAAAAATATTGGTTACTCTTTTAAGCACACTTGAAGTTCATGAAGGTTTCGTGAGTTGAATGCGTGATCGCTAGCCGCATTGTAATTAGGTGAGGCCTTGGGTATCAAAGCTCCACCGAGCTTCCCCTCGCCTCGATTCAACTTACTTTGACTGGATTGATTCGGAGGGGTTTGCTCAAATTGTAACGAATTCCCTTTCGAAGGGTTAGAAGCTGGTCTAGAAACAATCTAAGTGGAGCCATCATGCTTTTTGTTTGCTAGAAATCTCTAGGTTTGCTTTGGTTGAGTCGGCCTTGATTTGTGATTGCATAGAATCCCTTCCTTATTCTTTTGCATGCACAACGTAAAGAGACGCCCTAGGTAGATTTGTTAAAGAGAAACCTAGTAGTTCTAAGCGTCTCGATTACCTCAATTTAGAAAGTCCGATTTTTGAAGAGTCTGTTTTGAACGTCCATTTGGGGAGACAATCCTAATATTAGATAGTGCCGAAATGGCAACTTTGAAAGCCTTGTTGAACCCGACTAGGACTACTCGTCCCTCGTGTATCGGGTTAGTGAAATGAAGCAACTTATGAACTTAAACTGGGACCTTACAACCTGCTCCCAATCTTCTTAGGGAAAGAAAATGAAAACCCTATTTTCATGTTAGGGACTTTGAGGAAATTTGTAGTACCCTAAAGATTAGAAACCTTGATGATGATGCTTTGAAACTCAAAGTTATTCCCCTTTCCTTGAAAGATAAAGCCAAATCGTGGCTATATAGTTTGGCTTCCGGTTCAATTGAAACATATGAACAACTTACATCTCGCCTTTTTGAACAAGTTTTCCTAGGCATAAAACATCGTCTATTAGGACGCAAATCTTGCACATTTTCTCAACGGGGAGGGAGAATCTTTGTATAGGTATTTGGAAAGGTTCAATGATCTATTAGCCCAATGTCCTCATCATGGTCTAGAAAAGGTTAGGTTAGTTCGGATCCTTTATGAGGGTTTAGATTATTCCACTACGACCACGTGAGAATCTATGTGTACGCAATGGGTTTGAAAACCAAACAGTTGATGAAGCGATGACATATTTGCACGAAATCGCCGAAAAGACCCAACAATGGGAAAATAGTAGGGAACCCAATAAAATAATTCTTCTAGGCGGAGGAAACGTTAATAGGGTAGAAGGAGGCTTTGAATCGGATGCCAAATTGCAAAGAATAGCTAAAAGGTTAGAAGCTTTAGAATTGGGTCACACTAGTGGTAGAGTGGAGCCTTTTTGGGAAGGCCATACTATTGAAGAGCAAGCCAATGCTCTTTATAATAATAACACTAGATTTGATAACCGTCAGAAATTTGACCCATATTCAGAAACCTATAATCATGGTTGGAGAAACCATCCGAACCTCTCATGGTCTAAGGACCAGAACCAAGGTCAGTTTAGTAATTCGAATGCTCCGCACTCAAGCATACTAAAATTCATATATAAGTCACAGAGCTCTACTCAGATAGTCGCACTATGGACATCAATACCCGGAGTCAAAACTAATCACATGGATAAATCAAGAAGATGGATATATAGAAAAACATAGATGATTTTGATGTTTATTAAGTGAACGGTGTTTCCCATATCTCGTCCAAGGCCTCCGCCAAAATGAACCTATCCTAATGGACTGAGATACTAGTCGACTAATATCAACACACTGGCATATACAAGGGAACCAAAACAATATAATCCTAATTCTAGGTCAACACAACCGGGCATATACAAGGGTTCCGCAGGTCGACTTTATTGAATTTATTCTTGGTCGATGGTCGTGTTCTCACAATTTTTTTTTTTTTTTTTTTTTTTTTTTTAGTATCTCAATCACTCTATTTCACCCTAGCATTGGTAACAACTTGATTCGTGGGCCCCACCTAATCACTTAGAGAAACATAGTTTAAAAACAAAATAAAATAAAAACAGAAGTGAAAAGGACTCAACGAGATATGGTGAAACTATCATGTTATTTCTAACACCTGAGCTCTGTGCTTTTATGAATAGACTCTTTAGATGTTGCCATCTAATCAGATTGGTTCCTCAACTCCTACAACCAAAATGCTTCCATCTACTTAGATTGGTTAGTGCCATCCTTAATAAGCATAAATTTCTAGGCTCTGGAGTTTATTAATGCAATTAAAAGTTTCTCTCATACCCCCAAACTTAAATCTAACATTGTCCTCAATGTTCTAAAGATGAAATTTAAAGCATGAACAAGGAGAAACTGTTACCATTTGAAGTAAAAGAGTTAAGGAAAGATATTACCGTGTCGCATGAGTATTGGGTTACCTCCCAAGAAGTGCTAAGTTTAACGTCTTCATCCAGGACTAACAAAGGATTAATCACCTCATAGAATCATAAAGTAATAGCCGTAATTTAAATGGGTCATCAAAACCAAATAAAGCTACCACAAATAAAAGGAATCACGCAACATGCCAAGAAAATTAACAAATAATGCACACCCTTGTCTAGTTTCTGTTTAAGAAAACTACATCTAGTTGTGGTTCAGGTTCAGGTTCTATAACTGGGTCGAGATAAAATATTTTCATGGACTGGAATTCCTCAAAGCTAAGATCTGATTCAGGTATTAGAGTCTGGAAAAACTTAAATAAAAACTTAGAAGCACATAATAATAACCTGAATAATTGCGGATCCTTAAAGTCAATCAGTTTTGACTCACACAATTGACCACGATGGCGGCGGTCAATCATAAGAAAATGTGTCGATACTAATCTCTTAAAGTACATTTGAAACTCATATACGTTCCCACAATTGGTTGAAAAATTTTTGGTGGGAAAACAAAGTCAATCTGGGTATCATAGCCTGGATAAACCACATCAACCGGAGGATGGGTTTCTAACAACTGAACCTTTCTATGAAGATACTCTTGTGAAATGGTAGAGGCATATATTCCAAGTCCCCCCCAAACTTAGAATTTTGGGTGTCTCTAAATAGACTAGTCACAATATTCCTAATTTCTAGACCATCAGGTTCCTGAAAAAGGTCAATTGCTTTATCTAAGTTATAATCAGGTGGTTCATCCTCTAAATGCATCTGATGCATACACAACGTAGGACTTCTGTCCTTAATATCCTCTATGGTCCACCCTAAAGCTTCCTTATTGTCTTGAAGCACGGTCACATCGGCCTACTCTCCCGATCACTATCCAAATGGAAGCTATAATAACGGGGAAAGTGTCGGATGGGCCTAAAAATGCATAGTTAGGGTCCAACTTAGGAGGCTCTTCTAAACAAGGGATTAAGGTAGACTCGAAAGCTAATAATGTCTCAAACCTAGATTTCCATGTATCAGTATCTAACATAGGAATAGAATCCAACAGAGCATTTACTTGTTCAATGTTGCTATCATCGTCGAAATCCATGATAAAATGGGCTAGACAACTCTCTAATGGATCTTCCAATATGATGTTTGGTAATGACTCTGAACTAAGGTTCCTATCATGTTCACCTCTTCAATGCATGTGTCATCTAGCTCGAATGCGACTTATTGACATTAAAAATATTCAACTCAATAGTCATATTACCAAAGATAGATTCATAATACCAGTTCGGCGCTTTATGATCGCATTAGACGTAGCTAAAAATGGGCGACCTAAAATCACGGGTATCTCGGTTCTCTGGGTCGGACAGGTTGGGTATCTAAGACCACGAAATCCACAGGATAAATAAACTTGTCGACCTCAATAAGAACATCTTCTATCACACCACGAGGACTTTTAACGGACCTATCATTAAGCTGCAGGTGTTATCTTGGTAGGTTTCAATTCACCAAGTCCTAGTCAGAAGTACACATGGTACGGCAAAGTAAGTTCACACTAGCTCCTAAGTCAAGTAAAGCTTTATCTACCCGATGTTTTCCTATCGTGCAAGCAATGGTAGGGGCACAGGGTCTTTATATTTAGGAGTTGTGTTGTTCAATGATCGAACTTACATGACTAGCTAAAAAGGCTTTTTAGGGACACTAAGCTTGCGCTTTCGCGTACACATATCTTTAAGGAATTTGGCATAAAGCGGAAGTTGCCTAATTGCTTCTAGTAACTAAGGTTTATGGTAACTTTCTTAAAAACCTCCATTATGTCATTAAAGTTGGATTCACTCTTTGTTGGTACTAATAACTCATGGAAATGGGGCTCTAGGCATAAAATAGGGCCTCTCGGGAACCGAATTGGCATCATCGGAGATTTTATCGGTCCCCTCGGCTATGGATGGTCCCGAGGGGTGAACTACAGTATGCTCACTATCGGGCATGGTTACCCTATTGTCTACTACTCTGCCACTCCTAAGGGTTCTAATTGAATTCAACTGATGTGATGGTTTTTCACCTACTTCATGAACTCCTCTAGGGTTGAGTTGTGTTTGACTAGGGAACCTACCTTTTTCTCTCAAGGACTCATTTATCAGACTAACCTGCGTTTTTAACTCGGTAATAGCTTGACTGTTTTCTTGCCCTATCCTGTTACTAGCTTCTACACTTTGTGAAAGTAATTGGTGCATCTTTTCAGTGTTTTGAATAAATGAGGCAAGAGTTTCTTCTAGACTCAAAATTTTCTTATCTGACTGATTTTGAAACCGAGCTACTCCTCTGAAGGATTCTTAGTATAGCCAAAACCCGATTCTTTAGTGCCTTCCAAGGTTACGCGTAGATAGTTAGGGTCTGGAGTATAAAGGTTTTGTGGGTACACCTCTTGTAAACCCTCCCGAGACTATAACTCGGCCACTAGGGCCACCTAGGGGTTTAAAGGCTTATTGCATACGCTAAATGCAATCGACGATGCCTGCGACAGTGAGTTAGGAATTTATTTTCTAGATTTGATTTGCTCGGGACTAGCAAATAATAAGTTTGGGGGTATTTGATAGACGCATTTATGTGTCTATTTTGTTCTCGATTTTCTATATTGTTAGTACCCATTTTGTATTTATTTTGGCATTTTATGTTTTTGTAGGTGTTTTTGGAGAAATAAACTTTTGCGAAGAAATTGGCTCGAAAAGTGGCATTTGGACCGCCGGGAGGAATTACTAAATGCAGCTCGAAGAAGTGTTATTGGCCCCCTGAGAAAGTTATAAAGGCACCCCAAGTTTTGGTTATTTCCACCCAAAAATTACTATTTCCGCCCCAGTTGCTAAAGGGACTCCACTGTCGGATAGGGGGAATCCATCATCTTCATTTAAACTTTGAGTTTTGGCGGGAAAGTTCACAGTTCACGGCAGATTTTAGGGTTCGAGTTTTGGAAGATTTCTGAAGAGATTCGATCGCTGTATTTAGTTGATATGGGCCTAGTAAGCCTAAACAGGGAAGTTATGGGTGATAGTCTCGATTAAATTGGGCTGGATAGTTGTCTTGGAGCAAAACAGAGTGTGTGGAATACATCGGGTTCTGTGGGTTTATTTACGGAAATCCAGTGAGACTAAAACGCACATAAACTTTCCTAAGATTCACATATACCTTATAGAGAGTTTGGAAAGGATTGGACAGCTTGGAAACGCGTAAAACGCTTGGCGGAGAGAGATTATTGCCGTGACTTGCACGGAAAGGAAAGGAAGAAATTTAATCGGGTTTTGGAGGGTTTGGAGGTGTATAAAAGGTATGCTCGAGTCCCAGAAGGGGGTATTGAAGTTTAGAAGAAGTTAGGGGAAGTTTAGAACACCACAGTTGCAGAAATCAAAGTTGCGGGAATGGAGTTCTGGGTGTAGGAGGAAGAACACGAAGAACAAAGGCCATCTAGGACGATCGTTTAAGGCGTCTTAAATACAACGACAATTCAACGGTGCATAAGTCGGCCCTTGTATATGATTCATTGTAACATTTGCTTTGTAACTCCGATACACGTTACAAATCGGTTTGTGTTATTATTTTCTCATCCTTTTAATCAACTTTTGGGCTATAAACATGTATTCGAGCAAGTGATTAATATGAGGAGCTAAACCCCTTTCCGAGGCGACGGAGGAAGCTATTTTTCCAACAAATATGTGGTAATATTTATTTAATTAATTTCGCAATTCTTTTTATGATTATTTGCATTGAATCGAAATTGAAATAATGATTTTTGCTAACTTGTTGTGTTTTCACTTGATGGTGCATGCTTAGCTTAGGGCTCTTGATGTTCCATGCTTGAGTTTAACAACTAGTGTTTTGAAAATCTACTATTGACAATATTTAAGAATCAATTGAATGTATGAGTTGCATGATAATTATTAATATTGAATCACACAAAAGTTGGAAAATAGTGGAATCCCGAGTCTCGGTGCTTTCTAAAATCTTGATACAACCATCTTTGAGTTTTCTAGTTTTATTTGAGTCTAAAAATCCTTCACAAGTCTGAGAGGAACGACATCTTTCTTACCACTTTCTACAACAACATAAAAACAACATCACTGACACATTACCACGCCCAACAAAAGGAAAACCTGAAATACAAAAAAAAAAGAGGGCGTATTCTTTACTTGCTCAAAACTGCACACTCAGTATTTTCTTCAGGGTTCAAAATTATATACGCAGTATTTTATACGGGATCAAGTGCGTCTGCAGTATCATTCTTCGGGTTCAAAATTATATATGGAGCATTTTTCTACGGGTTCAAAACTGCACGCGCGGTATTTTCTTCAAGTCCGAAATTCATATATGTAATATCTCCTATGGGTTCGAAGTCATATGAAGCACATATACGGTATTCTCTACGGGTTCAAAAATACACACCCAGTATCTTCTTCAGAGTTCAAAAATTATATACGCAGTATTTTATACGGGCTCAAGTGCGTCTGCCACGGTATCCTTCTTCGAGTTCAAGACTATATACGCAGTATTATACGGGCTCAACTGCGTCTGCAGTATCCTTCTTCGGGTTCAAAATTATATGTGGAGTATTTTTCTACGGGTTCAAAACTGCACGCGCAGTATTTCTTTCAGGACCGAGATTCATATATGCAATATTTCCTACGGGTTCGAAGTCATATGAAGCGCATATACAGTATTCTTCTTCGGGATTTATATACAATATTCTCTACGGGTTCGAAACTGCACACGCAGTATTTTCTTCAGGGTTCAAAATTATATACGCAGTATTTTATAAGGGCTCAAGTGCATCTGCAGTATCCTTCTTCGGGTTCAAAATTATATATGGAGCACTTTCCTACGGGTTCGAATAATATATGCAGTATTTCCCTTGGTTGCATACATGTAATATTTTGTACAAGAGACACGCCAAGAAATTATATGCGCAATATCATTGCAAGGATTATAAAGAAAAACGCCTACTCTTAGGGTTTGCACCGACATAGGGAAACAAGAGAAGTATTGGAAGACATACACAGAAGCCGGTTTTTCTTTGTGACTCTGCCGCTAGTAGGAAAGGATGAAA
This sequence comes from Papaver armeniacum, assembly GCA_023531295.1. Lineage (NCBI taxonomy): Eukaryota > Viridiplantae > Streptophyta > Magnoliopsida > Ranunculales > Papaveraceae > Papaver > Papaver armeniacum. Next base: position 63,010 of record JAJJWW010002647.1, on the reverse strand, counting down.
GGAATAAGGTGCAAGATGAGAGAAAGGGATTTTATATATATATGAGCATGAAGATTCTGAAATAGGGAAGGATTTCCCTTTACCAAAAATCGTGCGGGCTCACAAGAACGCCCAACTTCCCAATGCCGCCCAAGTTGCGCCGGTCCCGCCAGCAAGCACGCTCAGCTTCCCTACCTTGCGCCGGTCCCACCAGCTAGCACGCTCAGTTTCCCAACTCGCAACAACTTCCCAATGCCTCCCAAGTTGCGCCGGTCCCACCAGCTAGCACGCTCAGTTTCCCAACTCGCAACAACTTCTCAATGCCGCCCACCTTCCTGTCTCTCACGACGCTAACTTCCCAATTGTGCCAGCCTCCCAATTTGCGCAAAACAGCCAGAGGCAAGGATTCCAAATCCTATTTATAAAAAGGTCGACAAGCCTCCTCAATTCTCTTTACGATTTGCTGCTGATAATTTGTCACCATCTTATGCTTACCTCACAACAAATCTCCTTTTCCGAGCTAAGCAGAGGACTTAATGTTGATGGTGGTTTTTAAACAAAGGGTGAAATCGTAAAACCCCAAATAACCTAATGTCACCAAAGTGACACATTTATTAGGACATTTAATGCATGTAGTCAGTAATTAATAGGGGGTATTTTTTTCAAATTAGGGTTACAACGAACAAAACCCTAATTCCCCTCCGTGCCAATGGAAAATCATGCCACCACACCCTAGCCCAAGCTAGCCGCACCTCTATGCCAATGGCAAAGCATGCCCGACCATACCAAACGCGCCGAAGCATGCCAACCATGCTAACCGCACTCTATGCCAATGGCAAATCATGCCAGCCATACCAAACGCGTCAAAGCATGCCAACCATGCTATCCGCACCTCTATGCCAATGGCAAAGCATGCCAGACATACCAGACGCGCCGAAGCATGCCAACCATGCTAATCGCACCTCTATGCCAATGGTAAATCATGCCAGCCATACCAAACGCGTCAAAGCATGCCAACCATGCTAGCCGCACCTCTATGCCAATGACAAATCATGCACCATACCAAACGCTACCAAGCATACCAACCATGCTAGACGCACCTCTATGGCAATGGAAAATCATGCCCGACCATACCAAACGCGCCAAAGCATGCCAACCATGCTAGCCGCACCTCTATGCCAATGGCAAATCATGCCACCATACCAAACGCGCCAAGCATGCCAACCATCCTAGCCGCACCTCCGTGCCAATGGCAAACCATGCCGGCCATACCAAAACGCGCCGAAGCATGCCAACCATGCTAGCCGCACCTCCGTGCCAATGGCAAGTCATGCCAGCCACACCTAACCCAAGCTAGCCGCACCTCTGTGCCAATGGCAAATCATGCCAGCCACACCAAACGCGCCAAAGCATGCCAACCATGCTAGCCGCACCTCCGTGCCAATAGCAAATCATGCCAGCCACACTTAGGCCGAGCTAGCCGCGCCATGCCAAACACACTCAGCCTTGGCCCTAGCTACGATGGTCATGCCACGCCAAGCCAAACACCCTTACCTTGGCCCTAACCATGCCATGCCAAAATGGCGCCCACGCCTAGGCTTGCAAATCATGCAACCTATTCCAAATTGGCCACGCATGCCATTGGCACATGCCAACACGCTCGTTGGTAGCTTTTCCTACCAAGGCACGACCCAAATTGGCCACGCATGCCATTGGCACATGCCAACACGCTTCGTTGGTAGATTTTCCTACCAGTGTGCGACCCAAATTGGCCACGCATGCCATTGGCACATGCCAACACGCTCGGGTAGCTTTTCCTACCGGGCGACCCAAATTGGCCGCGCATGCCATTGGCACATGCCAACACGCCGTCGGGTAGCTTTTCTAAACACGGGACATGATTCAACTTGGCCACGCATGCCATTGGCGCATGCAAAACAAATATGCTAGTAGCCCAACTTGCAAGCCGTGCAACCTAGGCCAACTTGGCCGTACGCGCCGATGGCACATGCCAAAACCCACGCCGGTAGCCTAACTTGCAAACCGTGCAACCTACCGCCAAGGCATTCCGCACATGCCATTGGCATATGCCACGCACGCCACTAGCAGCTCTATGCATTGCCACTTACACTCAACGTACAACCTACCACCAAGGCATTCCACACATGCCATTGGCACATGCCACACACACCACTAGCGGCTGGCATTGCCACTTGCGCTCGAGGTGCAACTCGCAACAACGGCATTCCGCACATGCCATTGGCACATGCCACATGCGCCCTAGCGGCACCACTTGCACTCAAGATGCAACCAACACTCGAGACATCAACACAAACCGGGATGCTTTCCGGGGTCTTGGTTTGGCGGTCACATCTTGCGGCGTACACTACGCTCACATTAAAAAAGCGTGAAAAGGAATAAAGCGGTCAAATAAATGAGGAAATAATGGTGAAAACGTTTTCACCCATTAACACCATACGGTTTACCACCTCCTCCCATTATTTCACCCTTTACTCTCTTCCTTCATGAGGCCATGGTACGTTTCAATCTCGACTTGTATAAATAGGTCTTACCTTTTTCCACCAGACAACAAGTCTCGATTAGGAGAAAAATACAACACTCTCGAAAAAGGCAACTTTGCAAGCTCTCCAAAAGGCTTTCATCTCTTGCAAGCTTCCTTTCACTTTCTGATACAAGTCGCGACACTACTCTCCCGAACTATTCCTGGTCTCAACACCTTTCTTTGCTTCCCTCCCCAAATCAACCCTTCTCCTCCACTTTGTGATCAAAGCAAGTCCTAACGACCATTTCTTGGTTTAGGCCGGACTTGTACAGATTGATCTCTCGAATCTATAAAGTGCTCACGTGCAGCACATTTGTTTAGGGTTTGAACCAGTTTCTCACTCACCTACCGAATTTACCGAAATCGGCAGAAACGATTTTTACCCATAAACACCTATAAATACCAGTCCATGTAAAGGGAGATGCACATGTTATGTAATATTAGATGGTCTTTCTACAGAGAATTCTAGAGAGATATTTAGAGAAGGAAAGAGTGGGAAGTCTAAGTGATATTTGTAATTCATTCAAGGGTAAGACCTTAATCAATAAAGAAATACTTTCTTTCCCATGGATTTACCTACGATAAAAAGCTTGTAACCATGTTATACAAAGGAATTCGTGCTGATATATATCTAGTCCAAAAGTCAATTGAACTAAGTCGGAGCAAAGTGGTGGAGGCTAGTTGAAGAGTTTTTAGGTTAAATCGTTTTATGTATATGCAACAATAACGATTGAATGACAAAAATAGGAAAGAATTCAATCTTCTTTGAAACCGGTAAACTTCCACTAAAGTTCTCCATTCATCTTTAGCCCTTTCTCTTCCTCCCGAACATACCATCATATCTAAATCAAGGCTCAATCTTCTAGATGGTTACTCGAAATACACAAACACAGGTGTTGATGGTGGTTTTTAAACAAAGGGTAAAACCATAAAACCCCAAATAACCTAATGTCATAGGTGACACATTTATTAGAACATTTAATGCATATAGTCGGTAATTAATAGGGGGTATTTTTTCAAATTAGGGTTACAACGAACAAAACCCTAATTCCCCTCCGTGCCAATGGCAAATCATGCCAGCCACACCAAAACGCGCCAAAGCATGCCAACCATGCTAGCCGCACCTCCGTGCCAATGGCAAATCATGCCCCACATTTAGCCCGAGCTGGCCGCGCCATGCCAAACGCACTCTGCCTTGGCCCTAGCTACGCTAGTCACGTCATGCCAAGCCAAGCACTCGCCTTGGCCCCGGCCACACCTAGCCCAAGCTAGCCGCGCCATGCCAAATGCACTCTGCCTTGGCCCTAGCTACGTTAATCACACCACGCCAAGCCAAACACACTTACCTTGGCCCTAGCCCGAACCTCTCGTGCCAATGGCAAATCATGCCCGCCACACCAAAACGCGCCAAAGCATGCCAACCATGTTAGCCGCACCTCCGTGCCAATGGCAAATCATGCCCGACCACACCTAGACCAAGCTAGCCGCACTCTGTTCCAATGGAAAATCATGCCGACCACACCAAACGCGCCAAAGCATGCCAACCATGCTAGACGCACCTCCCGTGCCAATGGCAAATCATGCCCGACCACATTTAGCTCGAGCTAGCCGCGCCATGACAAACGCACTCGCCTTGGCCCTAGCTACGCTAGTCACGTCACGCCAAGCCAAGCACTCGCCTTGGCCCTAGCCATGCCATGCCAAAATGGCGCCCGCGCCTAGGCTTCCAAACCATGCAACCTAGGCCAAATTGGCCACGCATGACATTGGCACATGCCAACGCGCTCACGGGTAGCTTTCCCTACCAGGACGCGACCCAAATTGGCCACGCATGCCATTGGCACATGCCAACGCGCTCATTGGTAGATTTTCCCACCAGGGCGCGACCCAAATTGGCCACGCATGCCATTGGCACATGCCAAAAGCGCTGTTGGTAGCTTTCCCTACCCGAGGACGCTTTACCCAAGTTGGCCACGCATGCCATTAGCACATGCCAACGCGCTCGTCGGTAGCTTTTCCCACTAGGGCGCGACCCAGGAGTTGGCCACGCACGCCATTGGCACATGCCAACACGCTCGCCGGTAGCTTTTCCTACCCGGGACGCGACCCAAATTGGCCACGCATGCCATTGGCACATGCCAACACGCTCGGCGGGTAGCTTTTATTACTGTGCCAGGACCTAATGGACGAGCATGCCATTGGCACATGCCAACATGCATCTCTGGTAGCTTTTCCCGCTGACGCGACCCAAGTTGGCCACGCACACCATTGGCACATGCCAACACGCTCGTTGGTAGCCTTTCCTACCCGATGCGCGACCCAAATTGGCCATGCATGCCATTGGCACATGCCAACACGCTCGGCTAGTAGCTTTTCTTACCAGGCCACGGCCTAAATGGCCGAGCATGCCATTGGCACATGCCAACACGCATCGCTGGTAGCTTTTCCACCAGGCCGTGACCCAAATTGGCCGAGCATGCCATTGGCACATGCTAACACGCATCGCTGGTAGCTTTTATTACCAGGCCATGGCCCTAATGGCCGAGCATGCCATTGGCACATGCCGACACGCATCGCTGGTAGCTTTTCTTACCAGGCCATGGCCCTAATGGCCGAGCATGCCATTGGCACATGCCAACACGCATCACTGGTAGCTTTCTTACCAGGACATAGCCCTAATGGCCATGCGTGCCATTGACACATGCCAAACACACACACTGGTATCCTAACTTGCAAACCGTGCAACCTACCACCAAGGCATTCCATACACGCCATTGGCTCTTGCCACACACGTCACTAGCGGCTCACAGCATTGCCACTTACACTCAACGTACAACCTACCACCAAGGCATTCCGCACATGCCATTGGCACATGCCACACACGCCACTAGCAGCTCTGGCATTGCCACTTGCACTCAAGGTGCAACCCGCAACAAAGGCATTCCGCACATGCCACACGGGCCACTATCAGCGCCACTTGCACTCGAGGTGCAACCAACACTCGAGACATCAACACAAACCCCGGGATGCTTTCCAGGTCTTGGTTTGGCGGTCCACGGCTTACGGCGTACACTACGCTCACATTAAAAAAGCGTGAATAGGAATAAAGCGGTCAAATAAATGAGGAAATAATGGTGAAAACGTTTTCACCCATAAACACCATGCGGTTACCACCTCCTACCATTATTTCACCCTTTACTCTCTTCCTTCATGAGGCCAGGGTACGTTTCAATCTCGACTTGTATAAATAGGTCTTACCTATTTCCACCCCGGACAACAAGTCTCAGTCGGGAGAAAAATACAACACTCTCGAAAAGGCAACTTTGCAAGCTCTCCAAAAGGCTTTCATCTCTTGCAAGCTTCCTAAGCTTTCACTTTTTGATACAAGTCGAGACACTACTCTCCCGCACTGTTCCGGTCTCAACACCTTTCTTTGCTTCCCTCCCCAAATCAACCCTTCTCCTCCACTTTGTGACCGAAGCAAGTCCTGAACGGCCATTTCTTGGTTTAGGCCGGACTTGTGCAGATTGATCTCTCTAATCTATGAAGTGCTCACGTGCAAAGCACATTTGTTTAGGGTTTAAACTAGTTTCTCACTCACCTCACCGAATTTACCAAAATCGGCGGAAACGATTTTTACCCATAAACAATTGGCGACCACCGCGGGAGGATTGATCTATAAGTTACAATACCAACTCCGACTCCTGATTTTGTTTCCCGAACGTCAAATCCCAACATGGTGGAACTTAGGTCCGGAGCGGCTGCCGAGAACACCAGCATAGAATGCATCCCTGATGTTAGCGTCTCTCCCAATAACGTTGTTGCATCACCTGCTGACTACAGTAACATCGAATGCACTCCCTCAAGTGTAACACCGCCAATCACCAAGGACAGAGCCGCTGCCTCCTCTAGTATCTCTGCACAACCCTCTAATCATGGCAACGAAAATATCTCTTCGGGTGTCACACCACCAGTCACCAGGGCTAGAGTCGCCGCTACGACCCCAAATGTTTCGTCTAGCATGGCGCCTCCGACCACAACTAAGGTTCCAACTACCCGCCGACGGGACGAGAGGCCTAGAGGGATCGGAGGAAGTCGTCCTTACGTCACCATCGCTGATTTGATGGAACGACAATAGATGCTCGCCCAGATCCCGAGACGGATATGGTTTCAACGAGAAGAAGGTACTCATCTTTCTCAAGACCACGAGAGAGCGACTACCACGTGAGTCGCGTCCTCCCGAGCCGCTTAGAAACATCTCCAACAACCCGACACCAGCACCTCGGCGTAGCACGCCTCCACGGATGAGGAAACTCGCGCTAGAATCCGTTGGAAAGAAATCAGCCGCCCAACCGTCACGAGAGAATATTTGGAACAACTTCTCCGCAACCGAATCAAGAATGATGAGTTGGACGTGCATCATCACCAACCCCCTTACCCATCCGAAATGCGAGAGAATCCCTCTCCGAGGGGGTACTCTTCTCCTCAATTTACCCCCGCGATGGGTACGGAATGCACATGAGCATGTCTCTCGTTTCTGGAATCCCTAGGTGAACATGAATATAATCACGTTCTTCGTTTAAGGGAATTCTAAAAATCACTTACTTTGGAAGGGCGTATACATGGTACAATGACATCCCACCGAAAAGCATTCCCAAGCTGGAGTAGCATGGTCACTGCGTTTTACAAGAAATACTTCTTCGTGTCCGAACAAGTTGCTTTCTCGGACCTCGGAAGAATGTACCGGTGGGATAACGAACATCCGAATGATTTCGTCAAAAGGTTCGGGGTTCAAGCACTTTCACATGTCACGACCCAAACATGACCGAGCAACAACGGTGAACGCATGCATCAATGGTATGATTCCAATTTACCGCACCCCTTTAGAAAACTTGCGCTTCCAAACGTTCTCCGAACTCCATGAAGCCGCGGACGATCTGCAACAACAAGACAGCACCAAAGACATTCTTTGGAAAGAGCTAGGCCAAATTGAACCGAAGACACTCGTGAAACTCGCGGGAGTAGATGCCTCATCAAAGAAACAATTTAATGCCGGCTCATCCTCCGTGAACATAGTAAACGAAAGGGAAAAAGGAAAGCCCCAACTACGAGCCACCGGCCAAAAACGTGAAGCGGCGGGCGCAGCGGGAACCCCGCCACGAAAGGCCGTCACTAAAACTCCTATGCGACATCATGAGACCGAAGGAAATACCTATGATTTCCCGTTTCCCATCAAGGAGGTGATTGACCTCCTAGAAGCCAGGTTCAAGATGATATTATCAGGCCCGCCACCTACCCGGACGTCTACCAACCGAGGCCGAGATGGTGAACCCCAAACGCCACTACCACGGGTTCGTTCACCACCCGACCAGCGATTACAACAGACTAAAGCATATTTTCAAAGAAAATATAGAAGTGGGAGGACTCCAACCGAGGAGATGAAAGAGTGCATCGAGACCCACTCCTAATAAGAAACTGCGGGGTCCTCAGGGGACTCGTGCACGAGACTAGTACAATCCATGATGCAACATGTATGCGAAATTCTCTATCTATCTAAGGTGCAGCGCCAAGATATTTTCGCAGCTCTCAATCGTGTTGTATCCGACAGACGACTTTTTCTCTCCTCGGAAACCATGTCGGGGGCCCAAGCTTTCCAAGCAAAGGAACCAAAAAGGAGAATCGGGACTCGACCACGTCCGTTTAAGAGGTAACGAATTTAACGACACGCTCATCGACACGACCTATGACCACAACATCATTACTTTCAAGACACTAAAGGCATGATTTACAAAACAAGACGCTACCTATTCCCCGTCGTGATTAAGAGCTTGAGAGGAGAAACTTTGAACGCGCATGGCTACGTCAACCTAGAGATCAAGGTGGGAGGCGCTATAACGCATAGCAAGTTTCACATTGTCAAAGAACTAGATCATGACATGATATTGGGACGCTTATGGGTGCTCGACAACAAAGCAAAATTGGATGTACACCCTCTGCCGACGTCCACACCCGAAGGAATTCCCACGGCGGCGCCAAAAATTGATGGTTATTTTCAAGGATGTTGTAGAAAGTGGTAGTAAGGTTGTCGTTCACTCGGACTTGACGAGATTGATTTTAAGAATTAATAAAAGAAAATAAAAGAAAAAATATATACAAAAATTATCACAGGATGAAGAGTGTTACTGGGACTAGGATTTCGTCGAATTCATAACATAGGGTCCAATTTATTTATTCTCAACAATTAAAGCTCAATAAATAAAATTAACACGGACTCTGATTTTGCCAAGGTAGATTCTTAAAAGATTGGTTGTAAATCCTAAGCATGATGTATCAAAATATTTAAGCTAAGCATACCTCATCAAATTAAATGACAACCAATTAATTCAAATCATATTTCAATTAAAATTAATGCAAAAGTCTTAAAAAGAATTAAATAATTTTACCCATGTATGAAATTCGTCTTCCTCCATCGTCCAGAGTGTTGGAGTCTAGCTCATCATGTTGGAAACACGCTCAAAATATGATTTTATTGCTCAAAGGTGCTTACAAATGATGAAATGGAGAAAATGATGAAAATCGGGTGTTTGCAACGTTTATAATTGTTGCAAACACTGTTACAGAACTGTTGCTTTAAGACTGCCTCTTAACTACGACCCTCAGGAAGGACTGTCGCCTGTGGGTCTTATGTTCTTCGTGTTCTTCCTTAATGGCAGCAGCAACAGATTTTCGAACTCTCGATTATTTGCTCTGTAATGCTCTAAACTCTCCCAAACTTTCCATCTCCGTTCTATGACCTCCCAGCACCTATTTATAACCTTTTTGGAGCAAGAATAACTCTTCATTAATCCCAGAAATCTTCCCATTACTCGGCGGAATAATATTGTTCTCGGAATATATTCTTTCCATTTTTTGTAGCAGCACGCGCCTGCAGCTGTTATTTTCTTCCTCATTTACCTTCTACACTCGTCTGGCAACAACCCACACACTCCAAACACGAGCAGTGCACGTCTCAGAGCTCACAGCGATTCACGAAATACCCATGCAAACCCGTTCTTCTCTCGCTTTCTCCTAGCGAGTTATCTAGCCAAATTTAGGTCACTAATCGACCCATACCAACCTGTTAGGCTCTAACAAAGTTATCCCAAGCAATCTCGGCCATTGAGTCTCTCCAAAATGCCTTCAATTCTCGAACCAAAATTTTGGGTAAGAAAATAAGTTTTCCAGCAAAACCGGATTTTCAAACGATGAAGAAGGTCAGCCCTTATCCAACAGCTGGGGGTGCGAATATCAATTGGTTGCCCCTTAGTAATTGGGTTATCCCTTATCCAAAGTGGGAGTCCGAATATCAAATGTCCTCAGGGGTGTTAGAGCAACTTTTCGAGCCGAATTTTCCAAAAAATATTTATTTCCAAAAATACCTAAAAATACATAAAAACACAATATTAGTACAAAAATCGAGTTCCAAATGATACCAACAATGAGGACAATTCGGACACAAAAATGTGTCTATCATCAGCAGCCATTATAAATTCTCCTGTTGCAAAAAGCCGATGCAACCTAATTTTTACCCTTACAAATTCTCATGTTACAAATTCTCTTTTGCCCTTCAGGCAAGAGCCATTACAAATTTTTTTCGTGATCCGTAACAAGGTTCGGCTGTTACTAATCGTAATAGGATAATTTATTACGTGTGCTAATCACACGCTTGGTCACGTTCGGATGTAATTAATCCATTTTCACATTATTTGTAATGCATACATTCTCTTACTTGCCCTTGGTAAATAGGTATGACCTAATTCTAACATACATGGCCATCTTCATTTTAATTCATAAAAGAGAAAGGCGCAGAGGAATATGTATGAAAATGAAAGGTTGATGAGAGAGTTAGAAACTCAAAGAAAAGAAAATCAAGCAGTAGGGTAAGGAAATAGATAATGCGATGGCTGAATTGGGGAGGTTACTTATCTATGAAGCGTCAAGGACCTAGTACGTTGGCTTATCTATAGGTTACTTAACAGGCCAGAGCCTGTGTGACTACTAAACACTGATGATGAGCAATATGCTTTGGAGTACCAAGATGGTGGATCATGCATCGTTACCAGAGATGTAGATGGTTAGCATTTGAGTAGAGGAATCAGAATCACTCTCTTCCTCAAAGAAGGTAAGGTAATCAAAATAACTTCGGTCATTATTGACTGAGTCGGACCAGGTCAATGTTGACTGTCAGTAATTTTTTGATGTTACAAAAAAGTTTGTAATGGCTTAGGGCTGTTACGATTGATAGGTGTAGAATACACCGTATTTAATATCTAGTATTTATGCTTTCTTTGCGAGTTTTCTTGTAAATTATGTATCTTATGTGTGCTTTTGAGTTTATTAGGTGCAATGGAGTCATTTGGAGCAAAAAGACCAATTGGAACTCGTTCAAATACAAGATTTCTACTTTTCATTGTGTAGAGGACGAGAAGACGAAGCCAACGGCAAAGAACGAAGTCATTCCGAGTTCGTGTGGAGAAGTTACAAGCAAAACGAGAATTTGAAGGCTAAAAAGAGCAAAATGGTCGGACAAGTGCTATTGGTAACCCCACTGTACGTTAAGGGGTAGCCATTCTGTTAAGGGGTGAACTGTTCCAAAGGGACTACTACTGGGAGCCCATCCATCTGTTAAGGGGCAACTCTCTTTAGGAGGAGTGTTAAAGACAACCAGCTAAGGTTATGGGGCTATTCCTCGGGTTCACATCATTAGACCGTGGGTGCGAATAGCCATTCCCACATAAAACTCAATTGGGGTCGACTGTGTTTATACTCATTCTTCCCATTTGATGAATCGAGAGAGGATGACTCGAGTTTTGAGAGGATTAGGGTTTGAATTTGTGAGATAAGAAATCGAGAGATGGAAACAATGAGAGCTGACGATGGTGGTGACGAAGGATGGAGGCTGCTCAATCTGAGATGTGAGTATTTTTTGCTTTGAGATCGAGAAATTGGATCGAAGTAAGAATTGAGACTTGGGTTTCTCTCAAGATCGAGTCTCCGGAAGAAGATGGTGGAATTGATGGATTCGATGAGGATGATAAAGCTCTCGGATAAAGAAGAGGATGTTGCCGTGAGTTAATGAGTATAGTCCGGTTGAGATGAAGAATTCAAAGTCCGAGTTAATGGAAGGTCGGAAATGAAGATGATTATGGTGGTCACGATCCGGGGCTCGAGCTTTTAAAGGGATTGTGATATGGGCTTTGAATAATGTTCATAGCCAAGAATCAATTGTTGCCATGGGTCTTTGTGGAGGAATGGTTATTCCTTGGCAAGTGTAGCCGGAATTGAAGCTCAAGTTATGCGATTCGGTATTGAAGAAGTGATGTGTCCGTGGTACTTGTGGTTGTTTTTATTGTTATGGAGATTTGCAATGGAATATTTGCGGTGGTGGTTGAGTGCAGCAGTGACGGTGAGGGATGTTTGCTGAGTTAGAATGGATTTGAAGGTGGTGCAGAGAGTAATGAATGCTCCTGGCGATTGAAGCATCAGAGAGGATTGAAGCTTGGGTTTCTCTGGAATTGATTCAAGATAGACTGGTGGTACCTGCAATGGAGTGAGTTACTATTGTTGCAGCTGATTTGTGGCAGTGAGCTGCTGCCAAGGAAGAAGGATATTAGGATGATTCTGTAGGCATTGAGTCGATAGAGACCAGGGAATGGAATGGAAAGCTGCAGAGTGTTAATTATGAAGCTGGTGGTTTTTACAGGTCAGGTGCAGTCCAAGGATTGGTGTTGCCATGACCTGAACTGCATTGCAGGGCTGAGCAATGCTGGTGTGTTGTTTGAACTGAGCAGAAGTGGCTGAGGCTCATGGTACTGTGGTACTAGGCCTGGGATAGTGATGGAAAGGTTTCATGGCTGAAAAGGAGCAAAGGGTCTGTGGTTTGTGGTGGTACTGAGCTGGAGGTGATTAAGATGCTACTTGAGAAGTTGATGGAGTTGATGGGTCTTGAATCTGTGAAATTAAGGCTGGATTGAATGACAAGGTTGCAGGTCTGAAGGCATGTGTGCTGAGGCTTTAGGGTGTTGGCTAGAGAAACAATGTTGCAGGGCAAAGCACAAGCAAATGAAGCCCTGAGCTTAGGTGAAGCTGGGAGTGGATTTTTGTTGCGGGGGGATTTGAATCGATGAGGAGCTAAGGAGTTGAAACAATGTTTGGATGTTATGAGCCCCGAGCTTAGGTGTTTGTGTTGAAATTGAAGCTACAAAAGGTATAGCCATCATGGTGATGAAGCACAATCATAGTGCATGACCAATCATAGACACACACTGTGCAATGGCCTAGTCCCGGCCAAGGCAACTCAGACCACTCGGCCTTGACTAAGAAGCTGACTTGGCTACCTGACTCACCTGACTGGACCGGTTTGACCGATTTGACCCGACTGGTTTGACTGATTTGACCCGACTGAGTTGGACCGTTGACCGGTGACCGGGTTAACTTTGCCGGTCACCTGAGATAGTTTTCCGGCGACTTTCCGGCGGGATTCCGGCCATAATCCCAGTTTTCCGGCGAGCGTTTTTGGGACATAATTTTTACACGGGTTTCTCTCCATGGTGGGCCGGGTGAATTTCCAACTAATGGACTTTGAAGACAAAACCTAGTTTTGGAAGGAGTGGAGCTATATAAAGAGAAGACTTTTATTATCTATGGGATATCTTTTATATACAACGTTTTATTATCTCTTCTACTTTGTTCTAGGGTTTAGAACCATGAAGTCTTTTCTCTTTCTTCTTGTGATGAACTCCTTGAATATGAGTACCTAAGTTTATTATTGGTTATGGAATAGTTGGATTTCACAAAGCATGATTCTTTGATTCAATATATTAGTTTTGTCTCATAATTATCGTTTGCAATTCTCTGAAAATATTGTTTTATGATTGGTTGATTGTTTTGTCAAGTTGCAAATTGGTAGAACTTCTAATCACATCTATTGCTAGTTTAGGGTTTATTATACGCAAAAGTGATATTCCTTGGATACAAGTAGCATAATATGATTATAGTTTGTAGTGATATATTCTTATGATCATATGTGAATCGTAACCTTTGTTAAATTGAATTAGTGCGCTTTCCACGTTCAATTGCTTTGATTGGCCTGATTTCATAGAACTTAACGCATCTAGGGAATTAAACTTGATTAGTGCTTTTACACGTTAGGTTGTTCCTTTAGGTAGAATTCATATTCACATCTTTTAATGTGTTTGTTGATGACATGAGGAGATTTGCGGGATATTCTTGCGATCAAGGTATTCTAGGGTCTTTGATAAAAGTTGAGATTAAAATATCAATTCTAGTTATTGTGTTGAAAACATGTGCGTGAATGAAAACGAAATCCATGACCAATATCTTCTTATCCTTGATTTTATTCGTTTACTTTTCTTTATTTGTTTTATTTAGTTTATTATAAAATCACAAATCCACCCGGTGTTTTATATAGGAAACCATAACAATTTGACAACCTAGACCTCTCTCTCTGGGATCGATCCTTTCTTGCCCTTGCTATATTTATATTTTGAGTAGTAAGAAAGTGTAATTATATTTGTGTCGCTACGGACAGCGATCAAATTTTAGCGCCAAGTGTTTGGGAAGGCAACGGTTGTTAATTGTTTTTGGTTTCTTATTTTTGTATTTAGTTTTTTTTTGTTTTATTTTATTTTTCTTATTTTCTGGGTTCTAACTTGGTTTGAGAATCTTATTTCAGGTGCTAGTTTCTCATGGAAGGAGCATATTGGAGCAATGGATATGATTTTCAACCTCCTCAACACTATGAAAAAATTACCCACCATCTATGGGATGCAATCAAAACCAATTTATTGGCTATGATGCATATCCTAGAGAACCTTATGGTGATTTTCATACATACCAACAACAACCTTGTAGTGGGTATGTAAGTCAAGCACCTAGGTGGGATAATTCTACATCTAATTGGCTTTATTCGAGTTGTATGCAGATTATGAATGGGTTACAAAACATGCAACAAAGGCTAGACCAACTTGACCGTGATAGAGAGAACGTCGCACAAACCAATTTTTGGAATATTCCTTCTTACCCGACTCCGGATCGTAGTTATGATCATTCACCCATTCAACGGGAAGAGTCATGGGAAAGAGAACATATTGTAGTCAATGGTGGTAAGCGTGTGAACGTCAAGAGACTTGCGCGAAATTATACAAGTTGGAAGATGATGGAGCCTCGGAAGAGCTAGTCAATGAAATTAGTAGGACCATTCATATGGAACTTAAACGACGTCGTGATAAGGGTTGGGAAACCGACGACGATTCTTATTATGGTGAGTCCGAAGATGAAGACGAAGATGAATGTGTTAAAAAGGACCAACCTTTGGAGATATTTGATGACATTAGTGTAGTTGACTCAACTATTGATCCTTATAATGATCAACCACCTATTCAAAAGGTAATTGAGTATGATGAAACTAGTATTTTACAAGATTTTGCAAAAGAGTATGTGCCTTACAACAAAGAGGAGTATGTTGAGAATGAGACCGGTTTGACCAATATTGTGGAAGACCCAATTGAGCTTGCGTATGATTGTAATGATGATGTTTATGTCGATACTTGATTACGGCGAAACGGACGAAGAATGGTTGCAAGGTTTGATAGAGGACCATGATATACAAGAGGTGAATAATTCACTTGAGTTTTTCAAGGATGAAGAGGATTCCATAATACAAGAGATTGTGAAAGGTTTATCTAACCCTTTGCCTATTATTTCTTCTCCTTTACCTCTTATTGGTTTGAATGTATGTGCTTCGAAAACATTGTTGAATGACTTTGTTTCTCGTTTTCCGCCATTAGAGAAACTTGATTCTCATACTATGCAGGTTATGGAACCCGAAACCGTGGAAGTACCCGATGTCTATATTCTTTATACACTTCCAAGTGTGGACAAGAATAAGTGTGGGGGAAGCTTTTATCGGTTCATAGCTTCACTTTTGCTTTATGTTACTAATATTTGTGTGAAGCTAGTGTTTGAAAAACAGGTTCTATGGAAGGATCCCCAACTTTTCCGATTATTGGTGTATGGGGAATGAATCTTACAAGAAGCTAAGTCGGGCCGTCGACTTTAAAACAAAAGCGCTTAGTGGGAGGCAACCCACCGGTTTTGTATCTCTTATCCTTTTTCTTTTTATTTTTGTTTCGTTTATTTATTTTTTACTGTTTTTATATCATATTTGCATCCCTATGTTTAATTTCATTGAGTCCGTAATCTATCTTAGAAGAGAATTATGACGAATACCTTTTCGTCAGAAAATTTCAGACTGCGCGTAGTTCAGTCCAGAGACCATAACTGTCAGACCGTTTATCAAAACACTGTCAAATTTTGACACTGTGTAGAAAACACGTAGGTGAACAACTTTTGTGAAATGGAGTTTTCCAAATTCCTTACCAATTTGCACAGTTTTTGCGTTTTATCTGCTGTTACGTCAGAATTCAGAACTTTCGGTTTTACACATTGAGGACAATGTGAAGTTTAAGTGTGGGGAGAATTTATATGTTTGTATAGTTTGTTTTTGACACCATTAGTGGATGGAACCATTTTGAATGCAGGAGTTGAGGAACCAATTAACTAAAAGGGAAGAATATAGCTCAGAAATCACAAATTTATATGATAGTTGTTACCATATCTCGGAATATCACCATATCGCATTCTATTTTTATTTTTCCATATTTATCTATTGTTCTCTAAGTGCTTTGGTGGGTCACTAAAAATCGACGTGTTATTACTGCTAGGATGAAATAGAGTGGTTGAGTTACATGAAAAAAAAAAAAAAAAAAAGAAGAAAAAAAAAAAAAAAAAAAAAAAAAAAAAAAAAGACCGATCATTTAGACCAAAACGGAATAAAAAGACACTTGGGAATAGCGGTATGTGTGAAACGTAGTCCCCGTCTCAAAATCGCCTAAACAAGCGTGGAATGCGGGATCCAAGGCAACTATCATGTACTTGCGACAAGAAGCATGCGCTTGGATCCAAAAGATCTAATCATGCCGTCTAAAAAAAAAAAGAGAAAATTGGATCCAGTTTGATCCAATCATATAAAAAAAAAAAAAGAGAAAAAAATTATTATTGTGTTGAATAAAGTCACTTTTGGTTCCCTTGTATATGCCAATTGATTTGATGTAGCATTCAAGCACTAAGTAGCTCAATCCAATAGGATTAGGTTCATCTTAGCAATGACCTTCGAGACAGAGATATGGGAAACATCGAACACTTGTGAATATTCGCCAACATCTACATCTATATCCATCTTCTTAATCTTTTCATTGTGATTGTGGTTTGTTAGTTTCCGAGTATTGTGGCTTGTTCGACTATCTAATTAGAGTTTATTTACTAATATATCAATTGAATTTGCAAGGTACCTCCTCCTGTAGTTATTTTGGATTCGTTCATTGATTTGTCACACATAGACGGAGTTTGAAATATAGGTTTTGTAGGTATATCTCTAGTAAACCTTCACGAGACTATAACTCGTCCACTAGGGACACCTAGGGGTTTAAAGGCTTGTTATTTATGCTAAAATTAACCGTAGCCTCGACGACACGGAGTTGTTGTATTTTAGTTTTGTTTTGTTTGATTTGCTCGAGGACTAGCAAAGTCTAAGTGTGGGGGAATTTGATAGGTGTAGAATACACCGTATTTAATATCTAGTATTTATGCTTTCTTTGCGAGTTTTCTTGTAAATTATGTATCTTATGTGTGCTTTTGAGTTTATTAGGTGCAATGGAGTCATTTGGAGCAAAAAGACCAATTGGAACTCGTTCAAATACAAGATTTCTACTTTTCATTGTGTAGAGGACGAGAAGACGAAGCCAACGGCGAAAGAACGAAGTCATTCTGAGTTCGTGTGGAGAAGTTACAAGCAAAACGAGAATTTGAAGGCTAAAAGAGCAAAATGGTCGGACAAGTGCTATTGGTAACCCCACTGTACGTTAAGGGGTAGCCATTCTGTTAAGGGTGAACTGTTCCAAAGGGACTACTACTTTGGGAGCCCATCCATATGTTAAGGGGCAACTCTCTTTAGGAGGAGTGTTAAAGACAACCAGCTAAGGTTATGGGGCTATTCTGGGGTTCACATCATTAGCACTGTGGGTGCGAATAGCCATTCCCACATAAAACTCAATTGGGGTCATTGTGTTTATACTCATTCTTCCCATTTGATGAATCGAGAGAGGATGACTCTGAGTTTTGAGAGGATTAGGGTTTGAATTTGTGAGATAAGAAATCGAGAGATGGAAACAATGAGAGCTGACGATGGTGGTGACGAAGGATGGAGGCTGCTCAATCTGAGATGTGAGTATTTGCTGCTTTGAGATCGAGAAATTGGATCTGAAGTAAGAATTGAGACTTGGGTTTCTCTCAAGATCGAGTCTCTGGAAGAAGATGGTGGAATTGATGGATTCGATGAGGATGATAAAGCTCAGATAAAGAAGAGGATGTTGCCGTGAGTTAATGAGTATAGTCTGGTTGAGATGAAGAATTCAAGGGTCTGAGTTAATGGAAGCTGGGAAATGAAGATGATTATGGTGGTCACGATCTGGGGCTCGAGCTGTTTAAAGGGATTGTGATATGGGCTTTGAATAATGTTCATAGCCAAGAATCAATTGTTGCCATGGGTGCTGTGGAGGAATGGTTATTCCTTGGCAAGTGTAATGGAATTGAAGCTCAAGTTATGCGATTCGGGTATTGAAGAAGTGATGTGTCTGGTGGTACTTGTGGTTGTTTCTGTTATGGAGATTTGCAATGGAATATTTGCAGTGGTGGTTGAGTGCAGGCAGAAAGCAGCTGATGGATGTTTGCTGAGTTAGAATGGATTTGAAGGTGGTGCAGAGAGTAATGAATGCTCCTGGCGATTGAAGCATCAGAGGCGATTGAAGCTTGGGTTTCTCTGGAATTGATTCAAGATAGACTGGTGGTACCTGCAATGGAGTGAGTTACTATTGTTGCAGCTGATTTGTGGCAGTGAGCTGCTGCCAAGGAAGAAGGATATTAGGATGATTCTGTAGGCATTGAGTCGATAGAGACCAGGGAATGGAATGGAAAGCTGCAGAGTGTTAATTATGAAGCTGGTGGTTTTTACAGGTCAGGTGCAGTCCAAGGATTGGTGTTGCCATGGCCTGCATTGCGGGCCGCAATCTTTGGTGTGTTGTTTGAACGGTGAGCAATCTTTGGTGTGTTGTTTGAAAGCATGGCTGAAAAGTGGTGAGGCTCATGGTACTGTGGTACTAGGCCTGGGATAGTGATGGAAAGGTTTCATGGGTGAAAAGGAGCAAAGGGTCTGTGGTTTGTGGTGGTACTGTGCTGGAGGTGATTAAGATGCTACTTGAGAAGTTGATGGAGTTGATGGGTCTTGAATGCACGTGAAATTAAGGGTGGATTGAATGACAAGGTTGCGGGTGTTCTGAAGGCATGTGTCTTTGAGGCTTTAGGGTGTTGGCTAGAGAAACAATGTTGCGGGGGCAAAGCACAAGCAAATGAAGCCACAGAGCTTAGGTGAAGCTGGGAGTGGATTTTTGTTGCAGGGGGATTTGAATCTGATGAGGAGCTAAGGAGTTGAGCTGGATGTTATGAGCTGTTTGTGTTGAAATTGAAGCTACAAAAGGTATAGCCATCATGGCTGATGAAGCACAATCATAGTGCATGACTGACACGGCTGTGTCTGTGGCCTAGTCTGGCCAAGGCAACTCAGACCACTCAGCCTTGACTAAGAAGCTGACTTGGCTACCTGACTCACCTGACTGGACCGGTTTGACCGATTTGACCCGACTGGTTTGACTGATTTGACCCGACTGAGTTGGACCGTTGACCGGTGACCGGGTTAACTTTGCCGGTCACACCGAGATAGTTTCCGACTTTCCTATGGGATTCCGCCATAATCCCGAGTTTTCCGGCGAGCGTTTTGGGACATAATTTTTACACGGGTTTCTCTCCATGGTGGGCCAGGTGAATTTCCAACTAATGGACTTTGAAGACAAAACCTAGTTTTGGAAGGAGTGGAGCTATATAAAGAGAAGACTTTTATTATCTATGGGATATCTTTTATACACCACGTTTTATTATCTCTTCTACTTTGTTCTAGGGTTTAGAACCATGAAGTCTTTTCTCTTTCTTCTTGTGATGAACTCCTTGAATATGAGTACCTAAGTTTATTATTGGTTATGGAATAGTTGGATTTCACAAAGCATGATTCTTTGATTCAATATATTAGTTTTGTCTCATAATTATCGTTTGCAATTCTCTGAAAATATTGTTTTATGATTGGTTGATTGTTTTGTCAAGTTGCAAATTGGTAGAACTTCTAATCACATCTATTGCTAGTTTAGGGTTTATTATACGCAAAAGTGATATTCCTTGGATACAAGTAGCATAATATGATTATAGTTTGTAGTGATATATTCTTATGATCATATGTGAATCGTAACCTTTGTTAAATTGAATTAGTGCGCTTTCCACGTTCAATTGCTTTGATTGGCCTGATTTCATAGAACTTAACGCATCTAGGGAATTAAACTTGATTAGTGCTTTTACACGTTAGGTTGTTCCTTTAGGTAGAATTCATATTCGCATCTTTTAATGTGTTTGTTGATGACATGAGGAGATTTGCGGGATATTCTTGCGATCAAGGTATTCTAGGGTCTTTGATAAAAGTTGAGATTAAAATATCAATTCTAGTTATTGTGTTGAAAACATGTGCGTGAATGAAAACGAAATCCATGACCAATATCTTCTTATCCTTGATTTTATTCGTTTACTTTTCTTTATTTGTTTTATTTAGTTTATTATAAAATCACAAATCCACCCTGTTTTATATAGGAAACCATAACAATTTGACAACCTAGACCTCTCTCACAGGATCGATCCTTTCTTGCCCTTGCTATATTTATATTTTGAGTAGTAAGAAAGTGTAATTATATTTGTGTCGCTTACGACAGCGATCAACGATGTGTTACAAAATAATTTCGTAACGGTTGTTACGAAATTGCCACATAATAACAAATAGCGGCCGTTACAACAGCCGTTACAAAATAAATTCGTAACGGCCATTACAAAAAATTTGTAGTACCCCTTTTCATTACAACAGAAAAGCTTTACAACCCAGATTCGTAACGCGTACTTGCGTAAGGTACAGGTCCGGGAATTTTTGCTGAAGTTTGGAAGTGTTAAGGTATGCGTACACGTTCGCATAATGGCGAACCTAAACACAGTCTGGTCACTAAGGTATGCATACCCGTTTGCAGACCTAAGTGAATCATGTTCTAAAATCGCCTTGCTCATGAACTAATACATTTATATAATAAGGAATGCATTCTTTGCAAACCGTGGCTATAATGTTCATGAATTGATTCGAGTGAATCAAACCGATTTTGCTTCAATTGTGTTCTTGTATAATTCTATGAGAATATAACAATTGAACAACTCTGTAACTAGTTTCATTTGAATCATTTGAACTAGTTATGGTTAAGATGAATATGGCTAAATACCACGTGTATGATTATTAATTACCTAACTAATTTGTGATCGAAATTCTTAAGTATAACAGGTTAGAAGCAATAATCAAATCCATTGGATGTTGGTTTTTATTGTAAAAAAACCTTCTTCATACGCTTATGGTAACTATTCTTGGTGTAAATCCTTGTGGAAAAGGTTATTCTTCCTTCTAAGCATATCAATTCTTGTTTATACAAGTTTGTATCTTAGAAAAGATGATCACAATATTTGATTTTCATGATTACATATTGTGTATTGTTTCCATGAGATAATTCTAATTTTTTTAGTAACACGATCTCATGAGATACTTTCAATGATTGGTTCTTAAATCATATCTCCTTGTGGGATTTCTAAAATCCAATATATAAATCCTTCTCCCTGGAGTAAGGTCACTCTTGTTGTTCTGTCGGAAATAACATTTTATGGGAGAGAGTTCTTAAATGAACTTTTTAGGGAGTTCTTAATTGTCATATATTTGTAGGGAAAAGCGGGTTTGGAACATGAAGGGGTTATCTTGTATCTTTATAAACTCCTTGATGAATGCATTTAGTTTCGGCTATATGATTGCATCTAAACAAGTTGATATGCTGTTATCTTTTGGTCATGAAATATCTCTATGGAAATTTCATTAGGATCCCACTAGTTTTCGTACCTTTGCCAATTTATATTGAAAAAAAGGGGGAGAATTAATGTGTAGTTTACACTACAGATACATATGATTTACATATCATTATGTAAGTGGGAGTGGTTTTCATTGTGAGATGAAGTATTGACTAAGGGGGACTGATACATATCACCGTAGTATTATTGTCAAAGTTGTGATACAATTGAACTTTGATAATGTGTATAATACTATGATGGATCTTCAACAAGTATAGGATGAACACATGCATAGTTGAAGAACTAAGGAAATCAAGCATGTCGGATTTTGGTTCTCTAGTTCAGTTAGAACCTTGCAGGTTAACACGGCTTCCTAGGCGCTCCCATACAGAGCGACCTCTCCGATTTTGATTAAAATCTACCAATCGATCTTGATTTTTCAGATCAATAGTCCTTGATCGAGACTGGCTCACACGTTCTAGTCTCGGAGGCATTTTATTTCTCCACCTCATTAATTCGCCGGCGCAATAGATCTTCCTCTCGTACTGGAGTCGCGGTTCGTCCATCTTCTTTGATCAAGTTGATTATCGTTTCTCCTTGATGGGCTGCCGAACACCAGTTCTGTGTTTACCCGAGCTCGCGGGTTTCCTCCACTGGGTACGGGGTCAACGTCCATTCCTGCGCTATCGATCAATGGTTGTTTTTCGTTTCTCCGAGTATTTGGATCTGGAGTTCTGTCATGAACTCGATCCCGATCTCTTTCATTTCCAGGAAGGAAATGTAGGTGCGAATTGAACCTCGTTTGGTTCAGTCATTGCGCGTCGCGGGTAGGTAGCAGAAACGATCCTTCGAGCAGTTAGCTTTACTTTTGCCATTATCTTGATCCGAGAAAAAACACGATCTCTTTTCTCGAATCCCGTTAGTCGGCACCAATGTTTGTAAGATAAAAGATTTTTACCTCAAACACGAATCGATGTTGATGTTTATCGATCTCTGCCTTTATCTTCACGTGAGCAGTCTTTGAAAATTACCTGCAAAAACCCTCCGATGCTTAAGTTAGCTAGAGTTTTTCATAGGAGTTTTGTGTAGAGAAGATTGCGTACCTTTTAGGGTTGTGAACCTATGTATTTATATGTTGCAGATTAAGGATTAACCCTAATTTCGAGGTAAGCATAACTGTGTCTACTTGCCCTGCAAGTCTCCTGGAATACTTGGCTAACATTCCTTCCAAATATTTCCAGAAACTTCCTCTAGGGTTAAAGGTGCAAAGGGTTGGCCCAAACAAATGTGTAAAATGCCAAGCCCATGAAGAGTAATTCACTTAAGCCCATAGTGGGGCGTATAAATCCGCAAGCCTAACAGCATGGGGCTGAAAATTCCATCAAGATATTGGCTTGACTCGTACTAATCAACTCAGCTGGTTGAGTTGGCTCAGTGGGGCGCAAATATCCTTCATGTAAAGAAAATGGGCGCAAATATCCATAGGGTACGAGAATAAATTACTTCGTGATGCACTGGAATTTTCTACTCGCCATCAGGACAAAAATTCTCCCATCCGTCGGACACGGAGCCATGACCTCGCCGACTGAGTTGCGTGGCTTTGATCTCCGGGAGCCGCCGGAGCAAGCCGCCAGCCAAGCTAGCCGCTCTACTTGCTTTGGAGAAGCCACCGGCCGTCGCCGACCCTTTCTTTATTCGGCATTGACGGAATATTCCTTTTTCAGACGGAATATGCTAACGGCGTTAGTCTCTGTTGGCATCATGATGACGTCATCGACCTTGAACTGACTTGGTGTGCTTGTCTGCTAATGTGGCGATCTCGATTGGCCCACATTGGTGACGTGACAATGGTGACATAGTTCCTTCTTGCCTTGACTTGGATATTTGCATATGGGCTTCTATGTATAGTGCTTATGAGGCCTAGTTAGCCATAGTTGGCTAACAAGAGGAGCATATTAGGCCCAATGAATCATACTGAGCTAATAAGAGGAGCTTTTTAGACCTAAGTAAGCCCATTTTTGGTATAAAATACTAGGGGTACAAACAAAGTTAATAAAAATATTAATTTATCGATTAATTAATAAATTTTGGTGGTCCCAATAGCATTAATTTATAGAGTTTCTACTATACTTAGCAAGAAGATGCCCCTCCACCATTTGCTTATCAAATATACACATGGTTCTAATTTAAGCACCTTAAAGCTTATGTATATGTTTCTCACCCCTTATACCCTCTATTTATATATGCTTGTTTAAATTTGAGTAGCACTTATATTTTTTTAGCCGTATTCTTCGTAAAGTTGTGTTTGTTTTTCTTTACTTTTAGTGTCCTTTTGTCAATCGAGAGGAAAGTCCAGAGCTATTTTGATTTCCTTGTATTCTCATTACTTTTGTAAAATCATTAAAAAGATAAATAAAACTTTGTAAATTTATCATGGAATTTGGCTAGAATAGCATATAATCTTTGAGGGTGTGGTTGTAGGAAATCCATGCAACCACATTATCCGTCTATTTATATATGCTTGTTTAAATTTGAGTAGCACTTAGCTTTTTTAGCCGTATTCTTCATAAGCTGTGTTTGTTTTCTTTACTTTGAGTGTCCTTTTGTCAATCGAGAGGAAAGTCTCTGCCGTTATGTGCGTTTGCCACCTATACTATTCCACCTCAAGTTGCTCTTAGACATTTCACGAGCTGGGTGTTCCAAAGAACTTGGGTCATGTCAGAAACTATATAAAACTTTTGCAAAAATCGTGTTTGGCGTCTATGTATACTTGTTGTTAGTCCCGTTTCTACGTATGCCTATTGTCTTTAACCAATTCTCCTGTTCTTTTAATGCAATTTGAATGCACATCGCTGTAGTCAGTACATTTCTGATAAGCATGAAGCAAATATCTCCACTTTTAGTACTGCTTTAGAACTTTATTGAGCAAATTTTTAATATATACCTCTTACAACATTTTCATAAACAGTTTCCTTTTCACCAGGACCAGCTTTCTTGGATGGTTTAGCCCCACCAAACAATAACTCCTGACACAGTACAAACGCGTTCTATAAAAGCCACATCTAGCGTGGGTGACCTTAGTTATCCCCACGAGGTTCTTGCATTACTCTCGTGGGCTGATATGGGACACTGCTCCACCCCCACAATCAGACACCTTTATAGAAAGCACCGGCATATTATTACATCAATCAATCTGTTGGAAACAATGAAGAAATGATGAAATCGGATCTCAAACAGCTGAGTCGCGGACTAGGTCGCTATCTTTAAGGTATTTCGCGACTCTGCCTCTTGATTGTGCTAGCAGTCAAAAAATTGTCGAACACCTATGGGATAAAGCAGTGATAACTCTCTTATTGATTTCTCTGCACTGAGAAATCGAACCAACAACTACTCTTTCTTCACTTACTCGGTACTCAAAAATAGATGAAAAACAAGCTGTATTTCATCTTCTCCAAACTGTCTTTTATAACTCAAAAAGAAATCAATACGGTTTTAATGAATATAAATTCGTAATTAGTACTCACTTGAAAATCCTCCATAACGAATGAAATCGCCAAAAATTAATAGAGTTAATTAGAGAATATTAAGTACAAAAACCGTTTTGGAAATCAAGAGTTAAAACACCAAAAAATCGGTTTTTACGAATCACTTAGTTTTGGAAATTAAGGCCCCCAAGGCCCCGCTCTCCAGGATTTTTAATAAATATTATAGATATATAAATATACCTATTCAAATGCATGGGGTGAGACTTGAACCCAAGTCTATAGTGTGGGAGCCCAAAATTATACCACCACACTATTTCTCTAAGTTTGATATAATATTACAAAACTATGTTTTTAAATATATATATCTCCCAACACAATCCATTATAAAAGATAATTGATATATATAAGGGATGATATGGGACACCGCTCCAGCACACAATCAAACACCATTATAGAAAGCATTAACATATTAACATCAATTCTTTATAAAAGATCTCTAACTGTGTCGTGCTTTCGACGTATATGTCGATTCTTATTGTTATTATAACAATTATCTACTACTCCGATAGCCGCGGTACTATCGCAATAGATCAAAGTGGCGGTATTGGTTTTCCCATCTTGGAATGTCGACAACACACATTTCACCATCCCGCCTCTTCACTAGATGCTTCTCTGCTATCAATTCGGCCTCCATCGTAGATTGGGCTATAATTGTCTGTTTCTTTGATCTCAAGATACTGGCGCCCCAAAGAATAGTAAAAACATATCCATTTGGTGGACTTGGAATCATCTGAAAGAATATTCCAATTAGCATCGCTAAATCCTTCAAGGACCGCGGGATACCTTTGATAGTGTAATCCTAGGTTTGTGGTTCTTTTTAGATACGCATAACCCTCTCAACGACATCCAGGTGTTTCAAACTAGGATTACTTGGTAAACACCACATTTAACTCCCCTTGCATACGCAATGTCCTGGTCTAGTACAATCAGTGCGCATAACATAGGACCTTTATTATACTAGCATATTCGGATTGTCTAACACTTTCTCCGGTGTTCCTTAACAATTTCACGGTAGGATCAAAAGGAGTACAAACGGGTTTATAATCAAAATATTCATACTTCTTTAGGATTTTTTCAATGTAGTGAGATTGATCCAAACAAATACCACTATTAGTTCTAGTTATTTTGATTCCCAAGATTACACTAGCTTCACCCAAATCTTTCATGTCAAAATTCGAACTAAGCATGCTTTTAGTTTCATTGACAACGAGATAAACTGGAACCAAATATTAGCAAATCATCCACATACAAGCAAACAATCACACATACATCATTCTCGATTTATAGTAGATGCATTTGTCACCTCATTTATTACTCGGTTACTTGAAATCATTAAATTATCAAATTTCTCATGACATTGTTTAGGTGCTTGTTTCAAACCATAAAGAGATTTTCTAGCTTACATACTTTATGTTCTTGTCCAGAATTACAAAACCTTCGGGTTGTTCCATGTAAATTTCCTCTTCTAGTTCACCATTCAAAAAAGCGGTTTTAACATCCATTTGATGAATAACAAGATTATGAGTAGCAGCAACAGCAATCAAAACACGTATAGATGTTAATCTAGTAACGGAGAATAAGTATCAAAAAAGTCTACGTTCTCTCGCTGCCTATAACCTTTGGCAAACCGTCTAGCCTTATGCTTATCTATTGTTCCATCGGGTTTGAGTTTCCTTTTCGGGACCCATTTACAACCTATTGGCTTACAACCGGGAGGTAAATCTACATAACTCAAGTTCCATTAGACATGTGAGAATCCCATTCATTATCTACAGCTTCTTGCCGGCTAGACTCTGCGGAACTAAACGCCTCTTGTAAATTAGAAGGTTCTTCTTCTATAGCGTAAAATTCAAAATCGGGATTTTTATCTTTTGTCTCGATCCTAGCTCTTTTCTGCATCTAGGTTCAAATTCGGTGATCCTAGTTTCTTCACTTCTAGGTTCTTCTAATCTAGACTCGGAATCAACACTAGGTAAAGTGCTAGGTGTATTACCCCACTAATTCTAGATTTAAAAGGAAATCTATCTTCAAAGAAGTCAACATCAACGATTTCAATAATAACCTTATTATTAATATCAAAGAACCTATAAGCTTTCTTGTTTTGAGCATAACCAATAAAAACACATTCATAAGCTCTACTTTCTAACTTATGTCTTTTAGGATCGGGTTTCTAACAAAAGCCAAAAACAGCCCCAAACTCTAAAATAAGATACATTAGGTTTTCTATTTCTCCAAAGTTCATAAGGAGATATCATGGTTTTATTATTGGGAATGCGATTCAAAACATGGCAAACAGTCAACAAACATTCACCCCACCAATGAGAAGCGGCACCGAAACTAAGCAAACAAGCAACGGTAAGTTCGGTCGGTGTACGATTCTTTCTTTCATTTTCCATTCATTTGAGGATTATATGGAGCAGTTCTTTCATGTATTATGCCATTAGTTTGATAAATTTCGGTAAAGGAGCGAGAATCATATTCGATTGCCTCTATCACTACGAAACCTCTTAATTTTTCTACCAAATTGATTTTCAATTTCATTTGATAAAAATTTTAAACTTTTCAATAGCTTCATTCTTATGGCTCACAGCAAATAAACATACGTATAATTAGAACAATCATCAATAAACGTTATTATATATCTCTTCCCATTTCTAGTTAGGATACCTTCATATTCACACAAATCAGAATGTATTAAGTCTAGTGGTTGGGATTCTCTTACAACAGATTTATGTGAAGTCTTAGTTATTTTTGCTTGACTGCAGTATTCACATTTTCAAATTCATTTTTCGAAAATTCGGGAAGGACACCTAACTTGCTCATGTTATTTACTAACTTTTTACCCACATGACAAAGCCTACCATGCCAAACATTAAAATTGCAAACCATATAAGCGGAAAGAATCAATTTTATTCATAGCATCAACATTAAGCTTAAACATTCCATCGGTAGCATAACCCTTTCCTACAAAATTCTTATTCTTAGTTATAGTGTAAACATCGGACCCAATAGTTTGATACAACCCGACCTTGTTGAGAAGATAGCCGGAAACAAGGTTCTTTCTCATTTCTGGAGTGTGAAGGACATCTTTCAACATAAGTGTCTTCCCAAGTAAACTTCAACTCTCTTAGTACAGAACCTTTCACCACGGTCTTTGTGAGAGTCTCCCAACAACACTTTCTTATCCTTTGTTTCAAAGATAAGTCTTAAACATGGACCTATCAAAACAACAATGACGCAAGCACCACTGTCTATCCACCACCCATCGGATCCACCAACCATGAAGAACTCGGATCGAGACCATGGCAATTATAACGTCACCCACGATGTTGGCTTGTGCGTTATTCTTTTCCTTGTTAAACCTACAATTCCTAGCCATGTGGTTTGGTTTACCACTGGTATAACAAAGAAACTTCAGTGGAATTCTGTCCATTTTTCGATGGGTGTTGGTTCTTGTTTTGATTAGGCCTTCCTCCTTTCTTTTGGTTCGGGTTAGGTTTCATATCCCTTTTCTTAGGTTTCAAACTTGGATGAGTCTTATTGTTAGAAACAATGAGAATCTCTTCCTTCTTATCTTGTTTCCGAGCTTCTTCCTCAACCACCGAGCTTAACAATCAAACTTTCAAGAGAAAATTCTTTAGTCTTGTGATGCAAAGTATTACGAAAATCTTTCCGGCTAGGTGGTAACTTGTCAATCATTACGAAAACTTGAAATTGTTCATCGGCTTTCATACCTTCGGCCACAATTTCGTGGTAAATTTTTTTGAAGTTCATGAGCACATGCAACAACGGACCTATCATCCACCATTTGGTATCTCAAATACCGGCTCACGACATACTTCTTTGAGCCGGCTTCCTCGGTGTCGTATTTTTTACGTAATGCATCCCACATATCTTTAGCGATTTCAAAAGTTGAATAATACTCATATAAATCATCGAGATAATGCGTTAAGAATGTAGTTTTTGCAATCAAAGTCGTCATCGATCCATTTGTCAATGGCCTTTTGTTTCTCCTCGGCGGTTTGAGAAACAACATCTTTGGCACCATCGGAAGGAGATGGATCGATGGCAGCGACACCATCATCGGCATCGGCAACGAGTCTTATCGGCGGTAGAAGTTTTATCGGCGGCGGGTTCCATGGTTCCAGGATGAACACTCGACACGATCATATGCGGCTTCATGAGTTTGAGATAAAAGAACATCTTGACTTCCATCTTACGAAATGCGGCCCTTCAAATTTGAATGGCTTGTTGGTATCATCAGCCCTTCCTTTCAACCTCCATAGCAAAATCAACTACCTTAAAATTGTTGGAAACAATGAAGAAATGATGAAATCGGATCTCAAGCAGTGAGTCGCGGACTAGGTCGCTATCTTTAAGGTATTTGTGACTACGCCTCTTGATTGTGCTAGCAGTCAAAAAATTGTCGAACACCTATGGGATAAAACAGCTGATAACTCTCTTATTCGATTTCTCTGCACTATGAGAAATCGAACCAACAACTACTCTTTCTTCACTTGCTCGGTACTCAAAATAGATGAAAAACAAGCTGTATTTCATCTTCTCCAACCTGTTCTTTTATAACTAAAAAGAAATCAATACGGTTTTAATGAATATAAATTAAGTAATTAGTGCTCATGAAAATCCTCCATAACATAAGAAAACGGTAACAATATAATTACCAAAAATTAATAGAGTTAATTAGAGAATATTAAGTACAAAAACCGTTTTGGAAATCAAGAGTTAAAACACAAAAAAAATCGGTTTTACAATCACCGTTTTGGAAATTAAGGCCCCAAGGCCCCGCTCTCCCGGATTTTTAATAAATATTATAGATATATAAATATACCTATTCAAATGCATGGGGTGAGACTTGAACCCAAGTCTATAGTGTGGGAGCCCAAAATTATACCACCACACTATTTCTCTAAGTTTGATATAATATTACAAAACTATGTTTTTAAATATATATATCTCCCAACACAATCCATTATAAAAGATAATTGATATATATAAGGGATGATATGGGACACCGCTCCAGCACACAATCAAACACCATTATAGAAAGCATTAACATATTAACATCAATTCTTTATAAAAGATCATCTTTATACATGTATGAGTAGCAATAGGGGTGCATGGGCCGGTATGGACCGGTTTTCATCTCATCCGCATCCAATCCAATGCACTACGGATTTTAAGTTTGGCATCCGCATCCAATCCAGATCCAACGGATTTGCATCCAATGGATGCACGGATGAACGGATTGGATGCGGATAATCCAATGGATTTGTTTTAGTTAAAATTTATAGTAAAGAAAATAAAGACAATACAAATGACTCCTTATAAAACCTACATATCATATATATGTATACAAATATAAAAATGTCATGTACAACACCCCAAGCAAACACCTTAAAAATTCATAAATGATTCAGAGTATTTTCTAGAACTATATAAATGCGCTTAATTTAACGGATATGGATGTCCAACGGATTTTCAAGGCTGCATCCGGGCCCGATCCGTAATCCGTTGGATTTCAAAAATTCCATCCACATCCAACCCATTAACGAACGGTCCGGGCATCCATCCGCAAAAGAACAGTTGGTCCCGGTTAAATCCTGGGATTACGGGCCAAATGCTCACCCCTAAGTAGCAATAGGACAATGGAAGAACAAATGAGTAACAGTTTCTATATCAGCACTGCACAGAGGGCAAGATTCATCAATAGCAGGGTTATAATTTTTCAACAAAGCATAGATTGGAAGCATATGAGCAAATATCTTCCACGTGAAAAATTTAATTTTCGGCAGACAATTCAGGTTCCAAACCTTTTTCCAAAACAAAGCTTCTTCACCATTACTAAATTCATTTTTATGAACTCTATAAGCAGATTTTATAGTAAAAGACCCATCTTTCGTATGAGCCCACATAATTTGATCCTTAAGAAGCAAATTAATCTTAATAGTTCTAATCCTAACAACATCTTCAGGGATCAAACAGAGAATTTAACAGATCAATATTCCAAGTACCAGATTGCTTATCAATAAGTTCACTAACTAGATTAAATTCATCATAATTAGGATTAAGAGAAACGGGGAGGAGAAGAAGTACCGGGCAACCAAAACGAGAATCCCATATTCTTGTATCATTACCATCATTTATTTTAAAAACTATATTAGACTTTAAGAAAATTAGACTATTCACTATACCCTTCCAAATCCAAGAATTTGAATCCATGACTTTATCAATTTCCAACAAATTATGATTAATAAAGTACTTGTCTTTTAAAAACTTTGAAATTAAGAGATCAGGATTTTGAATAATTGTCCAACCAAGTTTTGCTATAAACACCCTGTTAGTAGCATAAGTAGATCTAATACCAAGCCCACCACATCTTTTATATTTCCCAATACACCCCAAGAACGAAAATAAGCCGCACGTCTAGGGCCTTTCTTAGACCACCAGAAAATTCTTTGAATGGAATCAATTTTAGAAGTGATCTTCTTAGGAAAAGGAAAACATGACATATGATAAAGCTGTAGACCGGATAACACATGCTTTGTTACAACAGTTCTACCAAAGAACATTTAGACTAGATTTCTTTGTGTTTCCTAATTTAGAGTAAAATTTATCTATTAAGAATTGAAAAGATTTGGTTTTATCTCTATTAACAAAAAGAGGGGTACCTAAGTATTTTTCGAAGAAGAACTCATAAATTTCATCCTAAAGCTTTTGAAAGAAGTTTCTTATGCTTATGGTGCATTTTAGAACTAGTAAAGAAACCATACTTTTCAAAATTGATAGCCTGACCAGAGGCCTTAGCGAAAACATTGATAATTTTCATCAATTTCTAGCATACATTAAAGAAGCTTTTGAAAACAGCATACAATCATCAGCGAAGAATAAATGAGATATAGAAGGACCATCTTTTCGAATTTTGAAACCTTGAATAAGATTAAGAGCTTCACCTTTCAAGACGAGTTGAGATAAAACTTCCATGCAGATAATGAAAATGTATGGTGAAAGACAATCTCCTTGTCTAATACCTCTAGAAGGGAAAAAGACCTCACCAGGAGAACCATCAACCAGAGTTGAATAGGACACCGTACTAATGCATTGTTCAATAATCTGACACCAATCATCGGAGAAACCTAGTTTTTTAAAGACTGAAAGAATAAAAGACCACTCCAGCCTATCAAAATCTTTGGAAAGGTCAAGTTTTATAGCCAGAAAACCATTTTTAGCATTTTTGTTTTTTCTTTTAAAAGAGTGTAAAATTTCATGACTAATAACAATATTATCATGAATTTATCTATTAGCAATAAAAGCGGCAATCGAAAGGGAGAAATAAGGGAATCAAGTAAAGGTTTGAGACGATTTGTAAGAATTTTAGAAATGATTTTTTGGATTGTGTTTGACAAACTAATAGGTCTGAAATCCTGAGGAGAAAAAGGGTTATTCACCTTAGGTATTAAAGCTATGAAAGAATGGTTTAATTGCTTGAGGAGAAATCTTGTTCGAAATTTTTTTTGAACATGATCAATAACTTCCTTCGAAATTTCTTGCCAATTGTCTTTGAAGAAGCCAGCAGGAAAACCATCAGGACCCGGTGATTTCCATGGAGCCATTTCATTAATAGTAGCACTGATTTCCTCAATAGTAGGAATAGCTACTAAACGAGAATTTAAATCATCTGAAATGATAGGCTTTACATCTTTTAGAGCCTCGTCAATATCAGAGTTATTAGGGTTCGAAGAATTATATATGTTCTTGAAATGATGAGAAAGGAGAGTCAGAACTTGTTCCCTTTTTTCTAACCAATTACCTTTCTCATCTTTGATTGTGTGTATAGTGTTATACATATTTCTGAGTTTGACAGTATTAAGAAAGAATTGAGTATTCTTATCATAATGAGTAAAATAGTCAATCCTAGATTTTTGTTTATAAAAAGAGTTTTCAATCTCATACCAATAATCGAGCTGTTTAGAGTAGTTTAAGATGTAATCCCCAATAGCAGAAGTATAAGGTAAAATCTGTAACTTCTCAATTTCAGCATTTAATTTACCAATTGTATTTTTAACATGACCAAACGACTCAATGTTCCATTTAGTGAGGTCGGTCTTAAGATTTTTAAGCTTTCCTGCCACTATGAAACTAGGAGACCCACTAACTTTCATATCCCAAGAATTTGTAAGAACATTTTTGAATTCAGGACTTAACTACCAAAACTTAAAAAATTTATAAGGAATATACAGATTTTGTTCATTGTGAAAACACTTGAGAAGAATAGGGTTGTGATCAGAGTAGACTCTAGCAAGATTAGTGATAAGAGTTTGAGGAAGAACATCTACCCAAGAGTCATTCATAAAACCTCTATCTAATTTCTCAAAAATCAGCTCAGAAGGATTTTTAAATCTTCTAT
The DNA here is from genome assembly GCA_023531295.1 of Papaver armeniacum. Taxonomy (NCBI): domain Eukaryota; kingdom Viridiplantae; phylum Streptophyta; class Magnoliopsida; order Ranunculales; family Papaveraceae; genus Papaver; species Papaver armeniacum. The sequence continues at coordinate 29,361 of JAJJWW010002647.1, read as the reverse complement.
TACACCAAGTAAAAGGATTACCAAAAGCAAAAACCTTATTCAATCTTAACTCCACTAATTTATTTTTAACGAAAGATGGCGCCAAAGAAGTATCAGGATTTCCTCTCTGTTTTTCTGAACTATGAAGAATAAAATTAAAATCACCCAGAAGCAACCAAGGTCTAATATCATCTTCATTCATGTGACTTAGAAAATTCCACTGATTTTTCATTCCAGAAACATTTAAAGCTCCATACACAAAAGATACCATACAATTTTTAATACTAGGCGATATATCACATAAAATATGAATCATGTTAAGAGAGCTACTGATGACTTCTATATTGGATTTAGCAAAGTAACCTAGTGCTAAGCTTCCAGATTTTCCAACTGCCGGCACTACGAACCAAGAGTCAAAAGGAAGATGATGACTGAAATTTTTGATAGTGTCATTATCTACCATAGTTTCCATAATACAAACAACATGCGGTCAAAATTTTCTATATAAATTAAGAAAATGTATTTTTTATCTGAGCAACATCCATTCATATTCCATCAAATGAAATTCATGGTTCAGATAAAGAAAAACTAAACAAGAAACAAAGTAGAGGTAAAATTAAAATATCAAGACAAAGCAAAAACTATGATTATGAAAAGCAGAGAGAAACAACGATTTTAGAGTTTAAAGTACTTACAAGGTCATGAGCTAAAGAAGGCTCTGCATCCATAGAATCCACAGAATCCACCATCATGAGATTAACCACCTTTTAATATTCTTCATCACTAAAAATAGGTTCTGGGGGAAGAGTAGCAAAAGAGGTTGGTTCCAAAATAACAACTCTATCTGATAATTCTTCTATAATTGGATTGCTCAACATAGCATTGTCAGTAAACCAAATAACACAAATTGGGAGTAACAAAAAGCTTATAACATCCCACAAACAAAAACAACTTTAAAATCTGTTCCACAAGTAACCATCACTTGCCAAGAACTCAAAGATTAGACAATGAACTAGTAGATTAGGCGATCATGGAATCGGTTCCACAAATAACCCCAACTTGCCAAGAAACATAGACAGAAACAAAGAGACCAGAGAGTAGGCAATAATGATTCCAATCCTAAGCATTTCTAATATCAAGAGGCCCTTTATAGTGAAATAATACTATGGCCCTTTAAAATATCTTTCAATCACAGGCCCATAATTAGTTAAAACCCATCTTGACATCTTCACTTGACTCCACATGAACAGACGTAATGAAACCCAAGTAAGTTTAGCAAGATGATTACAGTTGTCTTGAAGATAAGTTTCGAAGCATATAGAATCAAAGATTGTTCTGGTCAAAAGCTACACAAAGCTTAAATAAACTTTCTTATTGGGGCCTCACATCATGTTACAAAAAACAAAAAGTAAACGAATAAAGACGAAGTAATTTACAAACTCATGCAAAACTCACAGTAGTCCCTTTGCAGTACCATTACCTTTTCAATAAAAGAATTTGATTTCTTCAGGCAAATTCCAATAGAAATTCCTAGTTCTTCCAACGTAAACCACCTGATTCCTATGTTGAAGAAGCCAAGCTAATAAGACCATCCGCATCCCTACAAAGAATAAGAAGCTTCGAGTAATTCAAATGAAGTACTTCAAAAAAATTGCCGTAAAAAAGCATAATCTTTCAGCCATTCACACAATAATAATAGACACTGAAGCACTTGTAAAGATCAAAACATCATGTCACTGTCCTTAAAACATTTTATTCACCGAGCTAGGATCAGATTTGCTCCTTCTTGAAGACAAAGCAAACAGAGGTGTTTGCTTTTAAGGAAGGAAGACAGTGCTCAAGGAGGTGGGTTGTGCCATTAGGTGCTTTGCATCATACTTCCCCTATCTCAAAAACCACATTAGCGTGTCTATCTGGCTGGACATTCAATAATGTAGCCGTATTGTTAATTTATTGACGACCTCCAATAATTTCTTGTCGTGATTCGGTTCACACCATTGTCGAAGGAGTTGGAACATGATATAATAATATAAACATAATAAGTAGTACTCATAGAAAAGGGCATCAGGCATCCATATTGTCATGAACAAATTTGTGGTGCAAGCTCAGTCCTTTTACATTGACGTGAAAAATTTAAACTGTAAAAAAGTCCAACATATAATGCACAATGCAAACTAACAACTTATATAAAACCTTCCACATCAAAACAATAACAAAACCTAAGTGAACCATGAAGCACTTCATGGATCCATGCCATTTCAATATCAATAAGAGCAAAGATATATCACTGACCCTTGAGTTACTTCTTAAAAAGAACAGAAATCTCAATATTATAACAAATCCCTACAAAAGTAGTATCTCCTAATGCTAGAGAGCATATCCAATAAAGACTATTCTTCACTGATTAACCTGACTAGATGAGCAATATTGACGAAATCCAAAAATCCAGATATCAAGAAAGAAACCAAAAATTAACCCCACTGTATACTAACTAACTGTAAATTCCTCTTCCTCTTCCACATATTAATCTCAAGATGGTGAAAAAACCACGACCCTATGGATGCTACCTCCTTCACTCATGACCTAATATGAAAAACAGAAAGGGAAAAGCTTAATCAGATAACTTAGAGATTCACAACAGATAAATCAAAATAGAAATAAGCTAAACAAACAGAAATTTGTACATGATATAAAAAGAAAATTTGTTTTAAAAGCTTTAAAAACACGAACCCTAAATGATTAATCCATGAAAATTGTAAAATCAAAAATTGGGGTTTTTAGACAAGGGAAAATTTAATTCATTAAGAATAAGCAAACAAGAAGAGAAAAATAAAGATTAGGGTTAAACTATCATGAGATTCAAAAGAAACTTAGACAAAACATCTTATCTTATATCTTATCTTATACTAATATAAAGAAAAGAGGTATTTTTGGTGAAGCCTTTTCACATGACAATAATACCCTCATTAACTAAGCTTTTAGTTAATATTTGTATATTTACATGAATGCCATTGTTTTAAAAATAGATCAAAAAATTTAAAACTTAGGTATCTTTAGAAATACATATCGGATTTTTGCAAAATTAATATATTTGGAAAGCTCTTTAAATTATCTACGTAATGAGTACAAACAAGGATATTAAATTTTTATTTTAAGATTTTTTTTTCCATTATTATCAATTGGTATTGTTAAAAGAATCCAATTCAAGCATGTGCATCGCACATGTGGCCTTACTAGTATGAATTAATTGAAGAAAACAAAGTAAGAATTCATCAGAGAAGATCGAAGAAACTTGAGGTTGACTAAGTCAACGTCGCACGAAAAATCGCCTCTTTGTCTCGCCTCTTTCTCTTATAGACAAAATAAAGCATCAGCGTATTACATAAATCCTTCGTAAAATATATAACTGATATATATATATAAGGGATGATATGGGACACTTTATAAAAGATAATTGATACATATATAACCTAGCTAAATTTGGGCCTATAGCTATTAATTGGGGCCTATAGCTAGATGACAAAAAAGGTCATTAGAAATCACCTGCACACCACCCCTTATCAAAATAATTACCTAACTACTTATTTTACCCCTGAATAATTAGCACTAATTAATCGTATTAGGGGTTAATTTTGTTTTGGATGTGAGATTAACTAATGTTAGAGAGTTCATCAAAACATCAAACATTTTTTTTTTTCGTACTCAAAATCGGTTTACGTTCATTCACTTGTACACCGATTCTGGATTGGTGTTTACGAATTAACAGATGACATCTATAATCGGTTAATGTTGACATATTTATAATCTAATTTTGGTAATCGGATTTTACTTATACATCAATTCTTTATAATCTTTATATATATTCAGTGGCGGAGCCAGCCTTAGTGAATGAAGAGGATTAAAAAAATTTTTATAAAATCTGTACACTAGGTGGGCTAAATTTTTAAAACTAAGTGGACTAAATGCAAAATATGCTACAAATTCAAGAGCTTTTTAATAGTTTTGGTGATTTTAGGGGGGCTAGAGCCAGGGTTAGTCAACCCTTGGCTCCGCCTAATATATATATATAGGCTGATATGTGACACCGCTCCACCACATAATCAACAAATCAAGGCTGATCAGATCTGATCACTCGTGTAGGGAAGGGAAATCACACGGGTGCTCAGTACCCGTATTATTTTACGTTTTACGCGTACTCAGTACGCTTATTGCCCTTGATACGGTTACTCAGTACGCGTAGCTTTTTGCACGGGTACTGAGTACGCGTTTCGTAAATAATATTTATTTGACCTTTTTTGGTTAACACTTCTCTCACACCCGATCCTAACCATCCATCACTAATAACGGCTTTATTTTCTACACTGTCGGATCCTAACGGCCATTTTTTCAAAATCCTCTATAAATACCACTCTAATTCTCTACTCAAACCACACAAAATCAATTGATTTCTTATTTTCTCCTTCTTACATCAATTGATCTCTTCTTTCTCTTCATCTTACTAAACGTCTTTGGTATTTTGATTTATTGTACCACCTTTATTTATTTATTTTTATTTATTTTTATATCTTAGTTTCATTCAAAATGGTACTTAATTTTGTCACACAAGAAGAGGTTGATCTTACTACTTGCTTTTATTTATGTGAGTATGGACGAAATTGTTGGTGCGGGCGCAAAAACGCTCATTTTGGATACGTATTCATGAAATTTTCATACAACGCAATGGTAATCCATATGGAAGAGATTGGGATGCTTTAAAAAGCAAGATGAGACATATTAAAAAAGATGTCAAAGAATTCGTGTCCATTCTTAATGCTATATATCGGCATACCAAAAGCGGTGTGAACCACGAAGATTTGGTAAGTTTTATTAAATTTTTAAGTTTTTCCATATAGTTGGTGATAATAGCAATAAACCTAATGTTTCTTATATAATTTTTTAGACAAAAGATGGTCACCTTCAATTTCAGGAACAAAGAGGACAACCATTCAAGTATGATGCATGTTATGAATTGTTTAGAGCAAAGGTCCCTGGATATAATTATGAACTGACTGTGAGCCAAAACAGTGAGTTGTTTGATAATCATCGTAACTTTGTATCAGTCGAAGATGGTACTGAAGTTCTTCCCAATGGAGAAACTCGTTGGAAATACAAGGAAAATGCACGTCCTATAGGAACAAAGAAAGCCAAAAACTAGCCGTGACGAAGAAGGATCGTGAGCAAGGTATATATAGAGAAGATGATGAGGGAACATATTCTTTTAAGATGGAAGAAGATAAGGTCTATCAAAAAAGTTCTAGCATATTGGAGTATCTTAAGGAAACACGATCAAGGAAGGAAAAAATGAGAATGGAACAAGAATGCCAATACCAAACTTTTTGGGGTATACTCTACACCAAATTCTGGGATTAGAAACAGAACTGAGCCGTTACTAAAAGGGGTTGTAACGGCTCTTGCCTGTTTCAAAAAGGGGTGTTACAATTTTTTTGTAACGGCAATGGGGCCGTTACGAATTTTGGGTTGTAACAGCGTTTGTAACAGGCATGAACCGTTACTACGTGGCGAGACGTAACAGGCAAGAGCCGTTACGAATTATTTGTAACCAGACAGTCGTAACACCTCCAAGCCGTTACGAATGTTTTTGTAACAGCAAAAAAATTACTGCAGTCAATATTGACCTAGTCAAAATTAGTCAATACTGACCAATTTTGACCTGGGCAATATTGACCGGCAGTGCATTTTCTGCCGGAAATACAAATAACCAGCATTCCTCCCGTTCTTCCACATTGAACAATAGTTTCTTCATTCAATTCATATCAATATTCATTCTTCTTTCAATTCATATCAATATTCAGTCGATTCATACCCCATTCAAATTCTCAATCAATTCATATAAAAAAAAGAACATCAATTCTTCCAAGTACAACTTTTTTTTTTTGTTACCAAATCTCAAGGGAATACATAGAAACTTCCTAAGTTCAGCTCCTTCTCAGTTAGGTCAGTATAAGTTCAACTCAAAAACTACATACAACTTACTCAAAACTTGCAGATAGTTGCCAAGCATTCTTCATCAAGTTCTTCGTAATCCCTGACTTATTCATAAGGATAATAACCCGGCCGCTTGAAGTTCCTGCATAAAGAATCTGGCCTGAAAAAAGAAGGTAGAAAACAAAATCAAAACCACTAAGAATCCAGGATTTAAATTGCAGGGTAACCAACTGAAAGCAGATAGAATTCTTCAAATTTGATCATAAATTAACACCTCTTCGTCCTTGAGAATAATTGAAGCTAATAGGATCAAAAATAAGTATGAGATAAAGCAGAACTTACAAAAAGCCTTACCTGTAAGCTAGTCTATTGCTCCAGCAACATTTCGCGAAACCTACCAACGTCATTATTCTTCAATGCCTCGATCACCTGTAATGCTGGTCTTCCCATCTCAAAGACAATATTGCTCTCGCGCTTGATGTCCTCCAGCTTTCTAAAATGTGTCAAAGTAACAAAAATTTCAGAAACACAACTGAAACTGACATATATAGGTACCAAATTAAATTCATAGAGAAAACACGTTAAGAGGGAAGTCATAGAAACTCAAACAAATACACATTTATTTATACATGCAATTTTGACGTAATTTGCCCAGCTTAGTGCTTTTAATGCAATTATCCTAAATGATACTCTGCAAACGATATGTAAAGGTTCCTGAAGTTCTTTAAACTGATCCAAAACTTAGCACTAGATCCAAAACTACTTATGTAAACTGCAAAAATCAGAATATCATTTAATTGGCACGAGCCAACACACCTTCCTCACATATTATTTCTTTAACTCCTCCTGAAATTTTCCTTCAGGGGAAAAAATTTAGGCTCTACCACCCATCATAGAGGAGATACCTATGAAGAAAGGATGGTTATGAGTATCATTTGATACAAATACAGATATTAGATATACTATAAACTACCTAGTTCACTTTAAGAATCTCTAACTGAATGAGAAAAAACAGTTATTTAGATGATTCAAGAATCCAAATGATACCCTGTCTTTGTGAGATGCTTCCTAGTAAAATGCACATCAAATGTGTTGATGTGTGGAATATACCCTTTGTTCCAAAATGCATACTACGGACCTTTCAAAGCTTGTACTGCAACAGTGAAATATTGTTTCATGCATTACGTATTCTTAGTAAAATGTAAGTCTACGAACTCCAAGAAGACAACTTCTTTTAAACTATTACACATCTAGAGAGTGTTGATTAGACAACAAAAAGAAAAGGCTTAATTATATCCTGTACAACTGTGAAAAACAACAAAATAGAAATACTGACCATGGACTCTTCATCCTTGATTAAGTGGAATCTGAAACGGCCCTTGGTATCGTAAAGAAGACAGGCGTTTTCATTTGTCTTGGGACTTGACACAACATCTGAAAAACAAAGCCAAAAACATCACAAAGGTAAGTACCAGAATAAATGGTAGGAATCTTCCACAGGATTCACGTTTTGTTAAACTGAGAATACAAAATTGGCCACGCGGTGTCTTGGGAAATCTAAACATTGGCATACAACGAAACATGAACTAGTTATTGATTCCATCAATAATGATCATGGGTTCTTAATCATTTCTGAGAATACAGATAAAGAATGAAAATCTAGCATCCAGTCGGTAATGATTTTAGGCCACCCAGTTCACTTTGGATATAAATAGAATGGAAAAGAAATATTATGCACCAAAATAGCTACACGTACAATGTCCAAATTCATAACTTGCTCAGAATTTCGAGTAGTCTTTTAAGTATGAACGAACTCAATGAAATCCAATTTCTGTATCCTATGCTTTACATGATCAGTCTAACCACATTATCAAAATCACTAACTATACCGCCAATATTATTGAACCAGTTTATTGTCAACTATTACTGATTTACTGCTACATGCCTAAATAAAGCAAATCGGTGCAAAACATGGACATTCCTTCTACAAAAATCCCGAATATAGAAATTTTAACTTAAGAAGATTAAAATGCAAACAAACCACAATCGATTAAAGAACTGGAGATAACCTATTGAATGTGTCCTTTGGAGGATTTTCTGACAGAAGTATAATTGAATGGGAAAGTAGTTGTCCGATTTTGCAATCAAAGACCTATCTTGAACTAACCACATATTAGGTCATATTGCAAGATACACCAAATGATAGATGCAAGTCAAAATTTACCATCAAAAACATATGTTAGATAGCAACACAGATTTGTTTAATTGTGTTCAACGGAAGACTGAACAGTAGCAATGCCATGCTCAAAAATATCCCTAGAGTAATTACTCAAGTTTTGCTTCAGGATATTATGATAATACACCAAAAATAATTAGAAACAAGATGGTCACTACAACACGCTTTCATCAATTCGAACCGAATTAATATCTAACTACATAAAAGATAATAACCCATAGACACATTTTTTAGAAACCCAATGAGTTAGACCACATACCTTAGTGTCACGAGCCCCATGAGGTACTAGCAATCTTTGGCCGAAATGCATTCAGTTTACGTTTTAAAGTAGCTTCCACATCCGCTTTCCTAGAGGTCTTGTTCTCAACATTGTTAGAAAGATTTGTGCAGTTGCATCCATCATGGTAACTCCTGAAGCAAAGCACTCATTAAATCAAATTAGATAACTTAGGAAACCACCAAAGAACAAAAAAAAAAATCAAACTAATACTGCCCCTAAATCAAAGTGTGAATTACATGGAACAAGCACCACACTTTAGAAGCAGTGCGAAACTGAACCCAGATGCATTAGTAGAATAATGTGTGAAATGCTGACCCTAGTATGCACGATGTTGAAATTCCATTTAAAGGTACCCATCATCATGTAGCATACCGTCCAAAACCAAACCAGTTACCCTTAACCATTAACATACTTTTCCATTCATAATCCTTCTTCATCAGTACGTGACATATATATAGACTTACAACCCATAACCGTACTGCCCAATACACAACCTAATCTAGATAAACTAAGAACACTTATCTGAACAACCATGCGAACTACCCTATTGCCTGACCAACCATGTGAGCGTATCATTCCGCCATCCTCGAAAACAACCTTGTCCTCAAGGTTGTGCACAATGAAAATTAGTCTTTAGCAACATACATTACATTAACAAGACACCAAATTAGTACATATACTAAAAACATCCTAACAGACCCATAAACTTGCACATATCATTAACAGCCTTGTCCTCAAGGTTGTGCATAAGGAAGGCCAAGTGAATGCGCATAAGAGATTGCAAGAGTTGATTCTTTTCCACTGTCACCTGTAGGCAGTTCTGTAGGTTGATTCTGCTCTTGTACAATCTGTGGCCAAGTGCCTTCCACCATGAATAGTTGTGGGTTCTTGCAAGTATGACCCTGGAACTACTTTTCATTACAGTGAATATTGTCTTACCGTTGCTAATTCCAGTTACCCTTCCTGCTACGGTTAAAAGATCTATTATTACGAGCATGAGCTGTTCTAGCTTTCTTTGCAACCTCATTAGCTAAAGGAAAATGGATATTCCCTTGGAAACTCGACCTGTGCTGAGCAAGTGCTCCCTGTTTACAATAACAAATTTCAGCAACCCCTTACAAAACCCAAACCGAACATACACTTCCCATAAATATAAAAACACAAGGTGAATAAGCCTCATCTTCCATTATACCTGTCGAAGAGATGACCTAGAATCCATGAACTGCCTCACTTTCAAAGGGTTCCCTTTAACACCATGCCCTTGGGCATTACCGAGACCAATTTATGGTTTTTATTCTGCAAACCATATATGACTCCACATAAGGATAACACAAAAACAAGCCTAAAATCCAAATTTCTGGTCTCTTATAAACCTATACGAACTATAAATCAAGAAATCACTTACAAAAATTAGGTGATTTTTAAGTCCTCCTCTTTGTGTTGGTTTCTTGGACATCTTGATGATAATGTCATATCCATCTTCTTCTCTGTAAAAGCAATTGCTTTGTAAGTGGTTTTAAAGTCTCCATCTACAAAAAGCAAACAAAATCATCGAAAATCAAAAAAATTCAACATCAACGAAAAAACCCTAGAAAAGAACGACAACGAAGAAATTAAGAAACTGATGATGATGACACTGAAATCGAAACCCTAAACTGATGATGATGATGATTAACAGATGATTGAAGAACTGAAATCTTCAGTTGAGAGTGAAGATGAGAACAACCAGACGATTGAAAAATCTAGAAACCCTAAAAATCGAAAAACTTATTGAAGTGATCGATGAACTCTAACATAGATTGATGATTAAAAAGATTTCTGTGAGATTTCTGTGGTGATTTCATCAACTCATCGGTTAAAAGAGAAGAGGCAGGAGCAGAAAAAAAAAAAAAAAAAAGAAATGAAAAATGAAAACTCGATCTCGATTTCCATAGGGTATATCCTCAAAATCACGCATGGGAGGAAATATCCCTAGTGTTACTCATCTTGGGTGGAAACACATTTGTACGCGTGTGAGTAACACACGCACCAACTCCAGTGTTACGACCCAGTGTGACGACGTGTGGCTGGCACGCCTAAAAAAAAATTAAGTAGAATCACTGGTCTTTGTTACGAATTATTAAAAAATTTGTAACGGCTAGCGCCTGTTACAACCGTTTTCGTAACGGCCATTTGTAACGGGAATTTGTAACGGCCCATAAGCCGTTACGAATTTCTGTTACTATTCCCTTAATTTGGTGTAGTGAATGGAAGATGAAATCAATTTGCAAACGCTTCAACAACAGACTAATCAAATGCATGGACAACAAATGCATTTTGATCAAGACAATGCAATAATGTTGATGGACCTTAGTCGTTTAGCTCCCAACGAAAAACAATATTATCAACGCAAGCAAAAGGAGATTTTGAAGGGGAAGGGTATAATCAGCGTTGAAGATTCAGAAGATGAAGATGTAATCCAACTCTAATTGTTTTATCTTTCATTGAGTTAAGTTTTTAATTTATAGTACATGTTTAAATTAAAAGTGTTGTCTTAAATTTCTAGTTAGTATTGTTGTTAACTTAATTTTAAATGTGTTGGAACCACTCGATATTCAAATCCAAATTCAAATAAATAACTTCATTTTATCACTTCATTAAACTAATGTTCATAAAAAACTTTAAAAAGATAGTACAACAGATGATTCGATAGGTCTGAACACATTAATTTTCCGTGGTGTCAGATTCAACAATCAAGGCCGCTTCGAAATGATAAAACGGTTCTTTTCTCCAAGTTATATATGCATCTTGTGCAGCGAACCGGTCACCTCTGTACCTATTGAGAAATTCATTGTACCTGATGCATAATTTCCTAACATGATTTGTCCTTGAACAAATGTAGGATGGTTGATAATTAAAGCGTGGTTTCTTTCCCGTCTCTTTAACGAAAGAACCCCAACCAACATTAGTCCAGGAAGATTGTATGATCTTTAGGATCTTCTGGAAAATTATCCTTGAGAAGGTAAGGGTTTCTAATCCATTCACTCTCTTCTTCAACATCCTTTAACCTTTCCCTCGGTTGGCATTGTTGTTGACCTCGTTCTTTTGCCTTGCGTTTTTCTTCGTATTCCTTGAGTGTATGTTGGTATTCAGTCGAACAACCAGATGAATATTTGGTTTTTTTGTGAAATTTCCTTTGCTTAACACTTCATCCATCACATTAGTTAATTTGGTAGGTGATGAAGACGTCGTTGCGTTCGCAGTAGCTTGATGACCTCTTTTGCATATCTCCTTTTCCATTACAGCAATTGATGGAGTGGTTCGCTTGCATCTTCTAATTATGTCTTCGACTGAGTTGGTAGTTGCTGATTGATTTTCCGTTGAATAGATGTTTAGCTTTGTTTTTCTCCTCCAAGATTAATGTTGCAAAGAATATGTAGATTGATGTTGCAAAGAAAAATAGGTAGACTGATGTTGCAAAGAAGAATGGGTTATCTTTATTATATAGGATTCCTTCCCAATGGCTCTATTTATAACAACCCGTGCCCAACGACTCTTTTTCCCAACGACTATATTTTCCAACGGGTGTTTTTCGCAACGACTAGATTTCCCAACGACTCTATTTCTTTATATAAATACTGAACATTTTTTTGTTCTTACCATCAACAATCTCAATACATTCTTACATATAAACAACCAAAAATATGTATTCTAACAGTTCGAGTAGAAATGGAAAACAAATAGTATGTGTGGAAGCAAAAGAAGTTTTTCCAAGTTGTTTCATGGATACACATAGTTTGCTTCAATGCCCATGGATATATACAAAATGTCCACAACGAGGTTGCACTGGCACTAGGAAGGTAAAAGAGTCGATACCAGAGAAGATAAGGTATTTGGAATGTGAGTGTGTTAAATTTTCGGGAGAAGCAAATTTTCGGGAGAAGCACAATGTCGATACCGACGCTCGAGAATGTCCAATGTCTGAGAAAAAGCTTGTACAATTGTAGTAAACTTTGGATAGATACCATCACTAAGAAATAACCCATATTGTATTGGTGACCGTTGATGACATAATTGCATGGAGGTGCTACACCCTTTAGCATGTTATCAAAAAGGGGTGAGTGTGCCAACACATTCAAATCGTTGTTTGATCCAGGCATTCCAAAAAGGCATGCTAAAACCACAAATCGTATGATGCCACCGCCTCTAATACCAAACTACTCTCTTTATCTTTACCCCGGTAAGTTCCTTGCCAAGCTACCGGACAATTATTCCATGGCCATTGCATACAATCAACACTACCAAGCATTCCTGGAAAACCTCGGTCGGCATTCTCAGCTAGTAACCTATGAACATCTTTAGGAGTGGGTTCACGCAAATATCTTGCTCCAAAAGTCATGCAAATGGTGTGGCAAAATCTTTTTAGATACATGTATATTGTAGTAGCACCCATACGAGTGTAATCATCAACACTATCAGCTGGCGTACTTTTGCATAAACATTTCATCACGATAACTAATTTCATATAAGTCTTCCCAATAGTACCAGTTGCATCCGGACGTTGATGCCATTCCGGATCCACTTCAAGCAATTTTCCTAACAATTTCTCGAATAAGTCTTAGACGTTGTTTGAATTGTCTAGAGGTATAACCGGTTCCAGGCGTAAAATAATCATTCATCATTTTCACATCATGCCACACTCGATAACACGTTATTACACTACGTGTCTATACCTCCTTTGGTACAGGTTGTCTAATAATACGCAACCGTTCATCCAAACATAGTTGTGTAAACATAAGCAAAGCTTTCTCTTCTTCATCACTATCACTAGAAGTATCCAAATAGATTCCATGTTTTAATCTCACATAAGAACGCATTAGACTCATTGTGCACCTTAGAAAAAATAAAAACCCAATATGAATTTGTGTATAGCATACATAAATACAAGTTTATCAAGGTTCTACATTGATATGCATTTAGATGAAACATTTCATTCAACATAAATCAAGACAAACAACAAATAATCATGCATTTTTCACTACATATATGTTTTAATAACGTTATTCAATTGCATACTACATATCCAACCAACCTAGTATAAACAAATTCATCAAAACTAGAATCAAATTAATTTAAAAACCTTAACATTAGAATCACTCACCTTAGATTATTTTTTTGATGAAATTCGAAATTGAAGAATGGATTTGTTTCACTAGTTGATTGTATGCAATGGCCATGGAATAATTCGAAATTCGAAATCGGGATGGGAGGTCACCATAGCAAGCTTGAGAGGATGAAAGTTAGAGAAGAAGAAGAAATGGCCGTCTGCTGCGAGTTCTGTGTGTTTAAACCTACGAAACGCGTACTGAGTACCCCGTATTTTGGTCAAGTCAACGAGTTGACTAATACGCGTACTGAGTACCCGTTTGGCACTATTCATACGCGTACGGAGTACCCGTTTCGTGTAGGGAAGGGATGGGAGGGCACCATAGCAAGCTTGCCTTCCATGTGCCATCCCTTCCCTACATTTGAGGGATAGGGAAGGGATAGCTAGCACCATAGTGCTAGCTCTAACAACAATTGAAATCTAATTTCTTTTTGGGTTTTGAATAAAAAAACCCCGAAAACAAACAATTCGAGTGATTGAGTTAAATCCCCTTATTCATTCCTTCTAAGAGGAACTCTACAATGATTTACCTATAAATCTTTGAAATTCACTCACCAAATTTTTTTAAAAATCCACCCAGAATCGGTTTATGTGTGCACTGTGTTAGTCCGATTGTAGTTGATGTTACAAGCAATCAGTTTATATTGTACACTTACATAAACTGATGAACATCAACCACAATCGGTTTACGCTAATGTACACATAAATCGATCCGGGTTCGAGTCGGATATGTAGAGAAATCAAAAACCGGATTATTCGTGCATCTATATAATCCGATTATAACTTTTAACGGCTATTTATTTTTTTGGAATTATAGCCGTTGGTCCTTTGCGTATATAAAGAGGATAACCTATTCTCTATCATACACTACCTAATTCAAAGAAATCTTTCTCCGTTGTTAATTTATTTCATTTGAAGATGTCAAGTCCATCATCATCGACTACCAATTCAATCGAACACATACTTAGAATATGCAAGCGAACAAACAAATCAATTGAGGCGATGGAAGAAGAGATACACAAAAGAATTAAAAAAATGATGATACTAATGGCCTGTGTTCGAAACTCGCCAACATAATATTCTTTACCAATAAAAAAATAAAAAAATAAATATTAATAATTAATGAGTGATTCTTAATGGCCTGCTCAAAAAACCGCTCACTCACAAAACAAGCGGGTCCGCCGTTTTTTAGTTGTGATTGATTTTAGGACAAGGTGTCCCCCCTCTCAACTATCGTTTTGGATTCGCCATTGCACGAGCTTCTCGTGCATGACCGCTTCTCGTGCATGACGGTTTGTTATCCCGATGTCCTCTTTCCCTTATAAATGTAGTTCTCAGTGCTTGAATACCTAAGACATTTGGGTTTTGATTCAATCTCTATTAATTAATAGTCAAATTCAATAGAGTAATTCCCTAATCTTTGTAAACCGTCTTATATTTCTGTTTCATGACTCCGATTAATATAGAGGAGAATGATTTTTGGATGATAGCATGCACTGTAATAATAATATTTGCATTGGTGAAGTTCATGTTTTCTTTTTATCAATCTTCAAATACAACGGAATGGCCAGAAGGTCCAAAAACACTACCCATAATTGGAAACCTTCATCAGTTGGGAGGAGGTGTGCCCTTACAGGTTGCTCTGGCAAACTTAGCCAAAGTATATGGAGGTGCATTTACAATTTGGATTGGAAGCTGGGTTCCAATGATCATCATAAGCGATATCGATAACGCTCGGGAAGTTCTTGTTAATAAATCTGCTGATTATTCCGCTAGAGATGTACCTGATATTCTTAAAATCATCACAGCAAATGGGAAGAATATTGCCGATTGTGATTCTGGTCCATTTTGGCATAATTTAAAGAAAGGTCTTCAAAGTTGTATAAATCCATCAAATGTTACGTCTCTATCTCGTTTACAGGAAAAAGACATGCAAAATCTCATCAAATCCATGCAAGAAAGAGCGTCACAGCAGAATGGAATTTTAAAACCTCTTGATCATGCCAAAGAAGCGTCTATTCGATTACTGAGTAGAGTTATATTTGGTCAAGACTTTTCAAATGAGGATCTCGTTATTGGTGTGAAAGACGCCCTCTATGAGATGGTACGCATAAGTGGGTTGGCAAGTTTAGCTGATGCTTTTAAAATTGCTAAATATTTACCAAGCCAGAGAAAAAATATTCGGGATATGTACGCCACAAGAGACAGAGTATATAATTTGATTCAACCACATATCGTCTCTAATCTTCCTGCAAATTCTTTCTTACATTTTCTTACATCTCAAGATTACAGTGATGAAATTATTTACTCAATGGTACTTGAAATTTTTGGTTTGGGAGTAGATAGTACTGCAGCAACGGCAGTTTGGGCACTCTCCTTTTTAGTCGGCGAGCAGGAAATTCAAGAAAAACTTTACCGCGAAATCAACACCCTGACGGGTGGGCAAAGACCAGTGAAAGTTGTAGATTTGAAAGAGCTGCCATATCTACAAGCCGTGATGAAAGAAACATTGAGGATGAAACCCATCGCACCACTAGCGGTCCCTCATGTAGCAGCAAAAGATACTACATTCAAGGGGCGGAGAATCGTTAAAGGTACAAAAGTAATGGTGAATCTGTATGCTATTCATCACGACCTAACGTTTTTCCTGCACCGTATAAATTCATGCCAGAGAGATTCTTAAAGGATGTTAATAGTGATGGACGTTTTGGTGATATCAACACAATGGAAAGTTCATTGATACCATTTGGTGCTGGTATGAGAATTTGTGGAGGTGTAGAATTAGCCAAGCAGATGGTAGCTTTTGCTCTTGCAAGTATGGTCAACGAATTCAAATGGGATTGTGTTTCTGAGGGGAAATTGCCTGATCTTAGTGAAGCAATTAGCTTCATTCTCTACATGAAAAACCCACTTGAAGCCAAAATTACCCCTCGTACAAAACCTTTCGACAGTAGATAAAATCTTATTTTTATCAAACTGCAAGTGTATGTTTATGTAAAATCAAGGGTGAAGATGCTTGATCTTAGTGCACCAAAATGGTGGTGGCTATGTAGGAGTTAGATTAGCTCTTGATTTAGTAAATGTTTTTCTTTGCTAGTGACTGTGTCTCAACTCAAGTGTGTGTATTGTGTGTGTTTCAAGTGTGTATTGTGTGTGTTTCAAGCGTGTGTTGTGTGTGTAATTACTGCCACCTGAAAATTACATTAGTCGCCGGCTGTAACTGTCACATCATTCTTGTGTTTTTAAATAACGCGTTATTACACTGCGTGTCTATACCTCCTTTGGTACATGTTGTCTAATAATACGCAACCGTTCATCCAAACATAGTTGTGTAAACATAAGCAAAGCTTTCTCTTCTTCATCACTATCACTAGAAGTATCCAAATAGATTCCATGTTTGAATCTCACATAAGAACGCATTAGACTCATTGTGCACCTTAGAAAAAATAAAAACCCAATATGAATTTGTGTATAGCATACATAAATACAAGTCTATCAAGGTTCTACATTGATATGCATTTAGATGAAACATTTCATTCAACATAAATCAAGACACACAACAAATAATCATGCATTTTCACTACATATATGTTTTAATAACGTTATTCAATTGCATACTACATATCCAACCAACCTAGTATAAACAATTTCATCAAAACTAGAATCAAATTAATTTAAAAACCTAACATTAGAATCACTCACCTTAGATTATTTTTTTGATGAAATTCAAAATTGAAGAATGGATTTGTTTCACTAGTTGATTGTATGCAATGGCCGGGGAATAATTCGAAATTGAAATCGGGATGGGAGGTCACCATAGCAAGCTTGAGAGGATGAAAGTTAGAGAAGAAGAAGAAATGGCCGTCTGCTGCGAGTTATGTGTGTTTAAACCTACGAAACGCGTACTGAGTACCCGTATTTTGGTCAAGTCAACGAGTTGACTAATATGCGTACTGAGTACCCATTTGGAACTGTACATACGCGTACTGAGTACCCGTTTGTGTAGGGAAGGGATGGGAGGGCACCATAGCAAGATTTCCTTCCATGTGCCATCCCTTCCCTTCAACGCTCTTATTATTTTCCTTTTGTGAGATTTACCTTCTCTCCCACATCGAATATTATTTCACTTTACATTGAAGATTGTTGTTAGGTTTACTAGATCGTATAAAACCTTTCGACAGTAGAAAAAATCTTATGTTTATTTATTTTTTGATGGGAAGAGAGAATTGTATTAGATAAAGAGAAAAGCAAGAACACAGAACTAAGAAAATTAAGAAAAAACAGTTTCCCAGTTGTCGAGTGTGTAATAGAAGTTGATGTGCACTCTCTTCCCAAACACAGCTGCCCAAGACAGAACAAGACTTTTTGCGTCATTTGCCAAATCTTTGTCAGTCTTAGTCAATTTTCGGTGTCAAAGTTGAGTTTATATTTTTTTAGATACATTTTTGTGTTTCCAATATGTATATGTATATTTTCTCAAGTGCATGTATGAAAGTTTTTCTTTCTGTCTATTCAAGATAGATCTCCATATAAGAATAACCCCATATAAGAATATTTTTTATCGATCCCTAGGATATTCTTATACAAAAGTTTTACTGTATCTGAAATTTTCACAGTCAGCTGGAAGCTTGGAACTCACTAGAGGTGGCCAAAATAAATTCCTAGATACCCACATATCACATATGACATAATAAGATTAAAATAGCCCGGAGGTACCAAAAATAAGCTAGGGGATAGACGTCCACTACCTATACATATCTCAATTTACTACTGTTCATCATGTTCGCATGTAGTGTATGTAATCTTTCATCACATTCTATATGTAACAATACCGCTTATATTGGTAATTTGGTATACCTTTATAAATCGTGATTTTTGATGGGGTAAAAAGATCTGAAAATGGGTTATTTGTCCAAATAAATTTAAAACATGGTTCAAATGGATAAGTAAAAATTATCATGGGTGAAATGGACACCAAAAAAATAGCAAGGATGAAACTGGATTCATCCTGGCTTAAACTTAAAAAATAGCGAGGATGAAACTGGATGCATCCTGATGTAAATTAAAAATAAGAAAAAGAATTTGAAAATGGGTAGGATGAAACTCAAGTTACATCCTCTGGCTATTTTTATTTTTTGTCCATTTAAACAAAATGTCAAAATCTAAATGTCTTTTTCACCCAGGAATTATTGATTTTGGTCTTTTTAACCAATTTTGTGTAAAAATATTAGCTTATCAAGTACGCATAGTGTTTCTAGGGTACATATACGAACACCCGTTAGGCTGAGTCTAGTGGAGAAATTGGGTATGATGATGGTGACCCAAAATCGTGGTCTAAAACCAAACAAACGAAGTTACCGTTCTCTCTGCTCGAAAGCAGGTAAGATGGGATAGGATTTAAATCCTCGCCAAGAAGAAGAGAAAAGCGAACATAATCTAATAGTGGACCCGCTTTATATATTTAAAAATAATAAAACTTATAAAAAAAGAATATCTTATCAATTTTTACATTATATTTGAGGATTATGATTCATACACAACTTTGGTTGGTAACCGAAACAACGAGTGGGCCTTGACTCCCTTTTGAATAGCAACACCCGGGGACTTGAGCCGGGATTTTTTCACACAAGGGGGCGAAGATAAAGAGGACAAACACAAACCATTACAAAATAGAAAAATAAACCCATGACTATTTAAGTTAAAAATGATCAAAATGTTTACCAATGCTATTTAAGTTAAATTGCTAAAAAATTTAGCAATTTCTTTTTCGATATGCTCAATCAAAGAGTCTCCAAGGAATTCATCACCCATTTTGCTGCGAAGTCTGGTCTTGATAATTTTTATTGCAGAAAAAACTCATTCTACCGTTGCAGTAGAAACTGGTAGGGTTAGCACAAGTTCAATCACTCGATGTATAAGAGAATATGTAACCGACCCTAGATTTTAATTTTAAATATGGAACAAAAAAAATCTAGTGACTAGTCCAAAATTTATAAATTGAAATTTACATTCAATTCAGTCATATCTAAAACCCAAATCAAACAAACCTAAATGTTAGATATGATATGATTCATGAAAGACAAAAATTTAGTCTACAATTTAAAATTTACACTCAATTATTTAGAAACTAAATTGATAAAAGAAGTAGAAAAATACCTTCAATGCAATCACTTTCTTATCTCCTCGTATAAAAATGAAATATTTGCAGAGATAAGAAGTTTTTATGTTGCTTTCTTGTTCACTTTCTTTCTCAATATTCTTTATGTAAAAAACAATATTGAAAATATCAAATCCGATCTCATATTCTCAAGCAGATAAACTATAAAAGGAAACACGTTTTAGTAAGCCATAAATACGTTTTAGACTAAGAAAAGTCATACTCAAAAATACAAAAACAGATCCCACACCCACGTCTTTATACGAAACCTTAACAAATTTAAATTAGTATTTCTAAATCATAATTTGGGGCTTGAATATTAGACTTACAATTTATTTTAGGGGGGCTGTATTAGACTTTTTCCCCAAAACTAAGAAATTCGACGACAACTAATGAAGATTTTCCGCCACCCCTGATGTATACACAGCTCCGTCCCTGCAACACCCAATTTATTAAAAAAAAAAACTGCATAGAACACCAGCAGCATCATTACTAACTAAACAATTTTTCAAACGAAAAAAAAAAGAAAGATTTATTTAAAAGTAATAACATTAGTTAAAATGGAATATAATATATTTTGGGCGAACATAATTTTTTTGTCGATATCATAATTACCTCACTTACATTAGACTAAAACCTCCCTGCAATGTAACTTGGCGCCACTATTCAGACACCACCTTACCTCCTCCACTACCCTTAACATTTAAAAGCAAAACGCGAAAAACGCTGAAGTTTTAACACTTTTCAAAGTGGAAACTATTTGTGAGTGTGATTTGTGATCATAATCGACAAAAAAAAAAAAAAAAAAATTAAAAGAAAATGTTGTGTTCACAAAAATGAAAAGTAGACAAATAATTGATAGTACGGACTACCAACCAAAGCTTGTAATTTTGGAAATTATTTTATTATGTGTCCTATAAATAGTAGTAGTAATTATTTAGTATGGTTGGTCCCAGAAAAATAGCATTACCGGTTCCTAACTCTATCTCTATATATATATAAATGTATCGTACGGACTACCAAATGAAAAGTAGACAAATAATTGATAGTACGGACTACCAACCAAAGCTATAAATAGTAGTAGTAATTATTTAGTGGAAACTACTTTTGTGAGTGTGATAATGATTTGTGATCATAATCGACAAAAAAAAAAAATTAAAAGAAAATGTTGTGTTCACAAAAATGAAAAGTAGACAAATAATTGATAGTACGGACTAGATCATAATCAACAAAAAAAAATAATTATTAAAAGAAAATGTTGTGTTCGCAAAAATGAAAAGTAGACAAATAATTGATAGTACGGACTACCAACCACTAGATATCTATAAAGGGTAAATATATTAAATATCCTTAGTTTTGACACTCAATAAATATACCCTTATACAACAATATAAATACCTCTATCATTTAAATACTTATCCATTAAAAAACAGATTACCTTAATACCCTCACTTACAATATTATTTTCCATTTAAAAATCTTATCCATTAAAAATAAATTTTCCTATTATTTCACATCCACCAGCAGCACCATTTCACCACCACCAACAGCACTGTCGCCACCACCACTCCACCACCACCACCACTCCACCACCACCACCGCCAATCCGCCACCGCCACTCCGCCACCACCACCACTTACTAAATACAACCACCAATAATATTCCACCACCGTCACACACCACCACCACTGCTGTTGCCGCCGCCATTACTATTAGGTGTCAACAACTGAAGTTGATCCAAAAAATCAAAAGTTCAAAAATATTTGTCAAATTTGGTTGTTGATTCCATTTTTCCATTGTTGATACACAAACATTGGTTGTTGACTCCCTAAAAACTAAGGTCAATTTCTATTGTGGATACACAAATATTTGTTGTTGATTCCTTACACTAAGATCTATTTCTATTGTTGATATACAAATATTGGTTGTTGATTCCATTTTTCTATGGGATATTTAATGTTTGGTACCCAACAAATGACCAACACATTAGTTTGGTACCCAACATTTTAAAAATTAAGGGATGGTACCTAGACCCGTCATTAACTGTCAGGTCAATACGTTGACCACTGAAAGACGTAACTTCTGTGACTGAACTTCAAGTATTACCTTATTAGCCTTGAGAATGGTATAAATGACTAAGATTTCCCTAACGTCCAGTTAGTGATCATGTCATCATCTGTACGTGTCACACAATTAAACTGCCACGATTAATCTAGTGTAACCATTAAAACTCATTCAAATCTTATATCTAGCCTAAATCAGTTGTTATCGCCGGCAAACTAGACAGAGGAGGCTGTTTTAGGTTCGTAAACATGAGTTGGGGATTCAAGTGATTTTTGTCAGATTTATCTATTTAAATCTTAGGGTTTCGCTAGATCTACCAGTGTTTAAGTTGGGTATCATCATATTTGGGATTCGAAGACAAAATCAAGACAGTTTCAAGGCCAACCGAGAAGCAAAATTTGAAGCAGATCCGTGTATTTTTGTAGTTTAAGATTATCTGTCTTTCTTTCCTACATCATTGCCATTTTATCTGTTTAAGTTCTTGATTTTTTGTTTTTTTATTTTTTTTTATTCAAGTGAATGGGATCTGGATGTAGGAAGAAGATCGGAAGAGATTAGGAGAAGACATGGGTGAATTTTATGTTGGAAATGTTGACCCAAATAGGAGAATGAAAACCACAGATTAGGTTGTTGCTAACTGGTTATGTTGACACAAAGTAATTTTGAAAAAGTGACGGTGAAATGGCTTCTGCCCTTTTATGCATGGTTAGGCAATGGTGTTTGTTGATTCCAGATGTGTTAGATTGAAGAAAGAAATTCAGAGAAATTCAGAGCTATCATCTTAATCAAAGAAACTGTACTACAATTCCATTGTTAATTGTGCAAATAATTTTGATGAATCAAAAGTTACGATGGTGATATGTTTCGATGATGAAATCAATTGATCTATAACGGGATGAATCGGCTGTAATGGGTCAAATATTGGTTTTCAACTCAGTGCTAACGTTTAGTTAACGACGTCGAAAAATTAAAAAAAAATTGAAATTTATTTTTAATTTAATTATCCAGGTAACGGTCTGTTAGGTGCGGGGTTTGACTTGACAGTCGATAACAATTCCAGGTACCATCCCTTAATTTTTTAAATGCTGGGTACCAAAGCAATGTGTTGGTCATTTGCTGGATACCAAACATTAAATACCCCTTTTTCTATTGTTGATACACAAACATTGGTTGTTGACTCCCCTAACCAAGTCAATTTCTATTGTTGATACACAAATATTTGTTGTTGACTTCTTACACTAAGATTTATTTATTGTTGATACTGCAAAATCTTTGGTTGTTGACCACCATTTCTATTGTTGATACAAAAACATTGGTTGTTGACTCCCTAAACTAAAGTCAATTTCTATTGTTGATACACAAATATTTGTTGTTGACTCCTTAAACTAAGATCAATTTCTATTGTTGACACACAAATATAGGTTGTTGATTCCATTTTTCCATTGTTGATACACAAGCATTCGTTGTTGACTCCTAAATAGTTGATGGAGTAGTATTCAACAACTTGTTGTCCAACCTCACCACCACCACCACCATGTCTACAACATTTCCAACACCACAAACAACCAGAATCACCATTATCTTCATGACCAACTTTAATTAATCATTCCAACCACAACCAACACAATCTCCATCATCAAAATTCATCGTTCTAACATCACCAACACCACCTGCACACAGAATATCCACCAACACCACAACAACCATAACCACCACTATCTTCAAGATTTAACGAACCTAAATCTCAATTGGAATCACTATAAATAAAAAAGTTTCTGATGTAACCCCAAATTTCAAAACAAAAACAGATTCCAACACATACCTCTTCCACCACCGCCACCACTAGAACCATCACCACCACCATCACCATTGCTTTTTGAGCTTCAATAATTCGAAGAACTTCAACTCTAAAATCATACACACTTAAAGATGTCCGGCTTCAATGAATCTAACATGCAAAGATCTCGTTCCATTTTCAACTTGAAAACCAAAAAATCGAATCTATCGATCTGAATCTGGAAAATCATACACACCCAATCTCCACCACCACAACCACCACAACAACAGCAATAACCACCACTATCTTTATCACCAATTTTATCATTCCGACCCAACCACCACCAAAAACAACAAAAACTAGTTATACCACCACCGCCGCCATCACCAGGCACCAGCAGAAACTTAACTAAAGAAGAGAAAGAAGATAATCGATGCAATCTCATTTTATCTCCATCACCAATTTAGAAAACGAAGGAATTTGAATTTGGATCTGTAATCCAATAAATAAATAAATAATAATCAATCACACTTCTCAATTTGTTTGTTCATAATCTGGGCATTTGCGCTGGCTTGACGATGATGGTGAAATTTTGGAAAACAATGATGTATTGTTGATGGTGGCGATGAAGATGGTGGTGGTGGGTTTAGTTTGGTTTAATTTTCGATCGAAGATCTCTCTCCCAATCTGGATCTAAATCTCTTCTCTCTCACTCAGAAATGGTAGTGGTGCTGGTTATGGTGGCGGAGGACGACGTGGTGGTGGCAGCGACGGAGCATGTAGTGGTAGTTGCAGAGGTGCGACGATGAAAACGATGATGGTGCTGATAAAAACGGAAAGAGAGAGAGAATTGAATAAAAGAGGAGATGATGTAAGGGTATATTTGTAATGTTGTATAATCCTTAATGGATCCCTGATGGGCTTTGGATGGAGAGGGGTATTTTTATTGTAGGATAAGGGTAGTTGTGTAGCCCGTCAGAATTGAGGGCAATTATATAATTCCCACATATATAAATGTATCGTAGCATTACCGGTTCCCAACTCTAGGGTTGGTCCCAGAAAAATAGCATTACCGGTTCCCAACTCTCTCTCTCTATATATATATATATAAATGTAGGGTTCTATTAACTTATATACCAGGGGCATACGTTAAGGGACATTAAATACTCTACTTTTTACCTTGGATTTAGGGATCATTTATAGAAAATGCAACAATCTCGGTTAATCTGATATTAAATACCAATGAAACGTAAATACCTACTCTACCCTTATTAATTAATGATTATTTTATCCTGATAGGAAATGAAAGGCGGATTGAATCGTTTATTACAGTGGGACCTAGTCTTATGTTTAGCAAATAACTCCTAATTAATGCTGAATAAATTGTGTCCGCACATCTATGTAGGATGTGTCTTTTTTTTTTTTTTTTTTTTTGAAGCATGCATATATTATAAAATCAACTAAACCGAAATTACACGAGTGAATGTGATTCCCCTAGAATCGCTTAACAGAATATGGTTAAGAAAAGCCGGGTTCGCCCGGTCCCATATTGAGGTTGAGAAGTTTCCATTTTGGCTACCGTCTGCCGCATAGTTCGCTAGACCATCTGCGCTTGGTTTCCTTCTCTCAGAATTGTCTTTGAATAGCACAACATGGAATTAGGCCCATCCAGATGTTTAATTTCGCAACCATTTCATATATACCAAGGGGCTTCATTTGGAGTTTTAATGAAGTGTATGAGACTTTGAATCTGCCTCAAAATAACACTTTAGACCATCCTCTTTCGTGGCAGTTCTAGTTGCTAATATCTGATTGCCCATGTTTCGCTTTGTGGAGCGATGATGTTAATCCACAGAGGTTGAGCAAGAGCCATTATCGTTCGCGCATTCGAGTCCACACAAATGAAACCCTCCCGCCATACTTGGGTGGCCTCTAGCAGATCCATCGGTGTTGACTTTGATCCATTCTCAGTTGCAGGTTACACCAACCTACTTGAATTGTTATGCTTGTTTTGGTTATGTTTGTAGCGATTCGAGACAGGTTCTCCCGGAGAACCGGAGGGGACATCGTTAGAGCCCATTCAAATTCATTGTTGTGCCAAGAATTTTTGCATAATATCTGTGATAGTGGATGGTGCTTGATTGAACACGAGTTCATTTCTTGTCGTCCAAAGTGACCATAACAGAAAACAACATGCCGTGATAGAAGATGTATTGCCTCGAGTTTGGAGTATTTGTGATATTGTTGTTTGAGGGGTTATAGTAATTGATTGGTTGTTGCCTTGACGTTGGTTTGTTGATATTTGGTTTGAAAGGATGGTCCAAGTGGACATTGCTATCGGGCAGTGAATAAGTATGTGTTCAGATGTTTCTGGTGCGGAGTTGCAGCGGGGGCAAAGGTTGGTATTGGAGAGGTTGATGTGATGTAGTTTAGATAAGGTTGGTAAACCTTCATTTATAGCTTTCCACAAGAAAAGCTGAATTTTTGGTGGACATGGTAAAGTCCATAAAAATTTGGTAGTTGGTAGGAGGTTAGGGTGTGAGAGGTTCTCTTGTTGGATTAGACAACTATACCCAGATGCAGTGGTGTATTTTCCAGATTTAGTGTGGGGCCAGATTATTTTATCCGGGGTGCTGAAATTAGGAAGGTGGATGTTTATTATGTGTTGGATGGCATTAGGTGGGAGGTTGTTTAGCTGGCTCCAATTATGAGAAAATGGGTCAATTAACTCATTCTGATTGTATAGGGGAACACCGGGTGGGATCGAGATTTTGAAAGTGTGGTATCCAATTAGCTTGGATAGGGGTATCTAAACCATTTCCTATTTGGTGAAATAAATGTTGTTTTATCGGCGGTAAGAGAGACGCCATTTGTTTCCATTGTGGGCTGGCATTAGAAGGAACTGTGAGCTCACCTTGGAATATTGGTTGATGTTTGAGGTACTTCTCATTGAAAAGTCCGGTGCAGATGGAATGTGGCTGGGCATGAATGTCCCATATCCGTTTCATGAAAAGAGCTTTATTGTGGTGGCTACTCTTTCTGATTCCGAGTCCTCCCTCTGCTATCGGCTTGTGAAGTTTGTTCCATCCTATTTGGTGAAACTTTCTCACAGAAGAATCATGTCCCCAAAAAAAATTCCTAGCAATCCGATCAATTTGTTTGTGTACCTGGGTGGGGAAAAGCTGTGTTTGCATAAGATGATTGGATGTTGGTGTTAAAGAGGTTTTAATAAGAACTAGCCTCCTGCCTGGTTAAGGCATTTTGTCATCCATCCACGAGCTTTACGAGCCGGCGTTGGAGTAGAGGTTCGAATATGTGTCGAGAGTTTCTTCCGTGCTTGAATTGGACTCCTAAATATATAGGTGGAATTGATGTGGTTGACATGTCGTAAAATTGTTTAGAAGAATCAATGTTATTACTGTCGTAGCCTCGGGTGGTGGATGATTGTTGATTTTGTTGTGTTGATTATTTGTCCTGTTTGAAGTCTTTGTAAGATTGAAGTATCCTCTTTAGGTGATTGCTACTTTCCTGTGTAGCTTTGTACGTGATTAGTAGATCGTCTGCATACATTAGATGTAAAATTGGTGGTGCCTTTTTTGATATTCGGAGACCTCCGACCATATT
Organism: Papaver armeniacum; assembly: GCA_023531295.1. NCBI lineage: Eukaryota > Viridiplantae > Streptophyta > Magnoliopsida > Ranunculales > Papaveraceae > Papaver > Papaver armeniacum. Next base: position 2,113 of record JAJJWW010002647.1, on the reverse strand, counting down.
CATCGCTTCAAGAATAGCAAGATTTGTTGATAGAATTTCTGCACAAATAATGAAGATGTAGGAAGATATAGGATCACCTTGTCTGATACCCCTGGTAGGAGTGATAAATCCATGAGGTGTGCCATTGATGTTGATCGAGTAAGTGACTGATTTGATACATAACATGATATACTCCACAAATATTGATGGAAATCCCAGTTGTGTAAAAGCTTTTTGATGAATCCCAATCAAAAATTTGTCATAAGCTTTAAATATCTAGCTTTAGAGCTATCTTGGGGTCTTTAGTTATTGGAGACGTTTTAATGTGGTGGAAAAGCTCTCGGCAATTGCTATGTTATCATGTATTGATCTTTGAGGTCTGAAGGCACTTTGGTATGGGCTTATTAAGAATGGGAGAAGGGGGCGAATCGATTGAAAGGATTTTGGATATGATTTTGTAACTGACATTACATAGGCTAATAGGTCTGAATTGGGATGGTTTTGTTGGATTGTCGACTTTTGGAATGAGTGTTATGTTTGTGTGATTCATGAGAGGGTGTATGTTTAAAGAATTGAAAAAACTTCGTACCATAGCTATAAGTTGTAGGTGAGTGGTGTCCCAGAAAACTTTAAAAAACTTACTGGTGTATCCGTCCGGTCCCGGAGCGCTTTCGGAATTAATGGAGAACAAAGCTTGCTTGATTTCTTTCACAGTAACTTCCGCAGAAAAATGTCACATTGTGCCGATGTCAATCTTGGAGTTATTTCCTCAAAGAGTATTTCATCTATCGTTGTATTTGGGGCAGTGTATTGTGAAGTGAAATTGTCCGGGATTATCTGGATGACACAAGTCTTTATCAACACCCGAGTTGTTTTGATGATCTTGTAGTTGCTTTATGTTATTACGGCTTCGGTGGATGGTTGCCTTTGTGTGGAAGAAAGTCGTATTATTGTCCCCCGATTGAAGCCATTGAATTCTGGATCTTTGATGCCAATATGTTGCATGGCATTGGAGTAATGTGATGTGTTGACTGCGTAGCTCTTTGTCGTGTTGTATCCAGAAATTTAGTTCCTCGCCGGTGTGAATAGCGCATTGATGTTGAGCCCTTTGAATTTCCCATTTGTTGATTTTTTTAATTAATGTTGGTAGGTGACCAAAAGTGTTCTTGTTCCATTCCATCGAGTTTGTCCGTTGTGATTAATCTTAGTTGAAGGTCTAGAGCCCAGTTAAGAGTCACTTTGTTGCGTCCATGCGATTCGATAATGCTTGAGTTGTGGATGTGTTAGCCACAAATGCTCAAACTTGTAATTTTTGTCCTTGCCAATCGATTGCTTTAGTGTGCAGCAGGATGGGAGCATGATCTGAAGCAATCCTCAGGAGGTGAGTAACTCCTGCATGAGGATTTGTTGTTCGCCAATGTTGGGTTGCAATTGCCCTATCAAGTCGTTCCATTATATTGTCTTGACCCTGTTGGTTGTTTGTCAGGTGAATGGGTCCCCTCGAAAACCTAAATCTATGAAGCCCATTTGATCAATCATCGTTAGAAATGGTCAGGTTTGACTAAATGTGATCTGTCTTCCTCCCTTTTTTTTCTGATTGATCCATTATGTCATTAAAATCTCCTATCAGAAGCTATTCCGTTGATATGTTGATATTGGGGAAGATTGTTGGGAAATCTTGCCAAAAATCCGTTCTTGCATCTGGGTGAGGAGGACCGTATATACCTGTGCAGAGCCATGGTTGTGCAGGGGGTGGAGGTTTGATAAGAATGTGGATGTAACTTTGGGACTGAAGTAACACTTGAATGTTTAGGTTGTTCCACATGAGACAGAGTCCTCCTCGTCGACCCACCTTGGGAACAGAGGTTAAGTTTTGAAAATGACGATCTTTGGCTAAAGTTTCAGAGAGAAATAAGATATCGGGCTTATGTAATGATACTAGTCCTTTTAGATGTTGTATCGTTGGTTGATTGTTGATGCCACAGCAATTCAGCTAGGATATTCATGATGTGGTTTAAATAGTTTTGGGGAATTGGAGAAGGTTTAGTTCATATAATTTAAGTGATTGTTTTTAGGTGAGCGAATTAAAAGGAACAAATGAGGGGTTGAGGAGTATTTTGAAATGGGGTAGAAC
>JAJJWW010002646.1:0-38942 GCA_023531295.1 Papaver armeniacum | reverse complement strand
AAGGGTCGTCAATTCGACAAGCCTAAACCCTAACGATTTTTCATATGCATATAGAGACCATAAAAAATCGTTAGGGTATATGATGATCAAGATAACGACCCTATTTCGGTTTTCATATTTTTTTACCCTAGATTAGAGTCGTTAACATAATATAGAAACCTATGACGATCCTCTATGGACGACCCTTTTTAAAGGTCAACGACCCTAGGTGAAAAACAAACAGCCTCTGTTTGTCTGAAAATTTTCGTGAGTCGTCTTGGTATAGACACACAAAATAACGACTCTTTGTGACCCAAGCTAAGAGTTGTCGGGGGTATATCATATTACCCCTTCATTTTCATAACCTTGGAAAAGTTGCAGAGGTTTGAGTCGTCGAGGTATATCATATTAGCCCTGACGATTTTTCATAACCTCGCAAAAGTTGCGAGGTTTGAGTCGTCATTTTTGGTGTCAATACATTGACGACTTTATAGAGTCGTTAGGGTATACATCCCTCGACATTGACGACTCTTTCTCTGTTTTGTGACATATATCCAATCCATGGGAGAATTTAAGATAATCTTACCATCAACACAATCATCTTTGTTACTTGAACCTTCTCCAACATCATTTCCCCTACTTGAATTACTTATTTCTAAAAACCCCAAGTTTTCCTCTAAAACCTCCTCTTCTTCAAAAAAAAAAAAAAATAAAAAAATAAAAAAAAATATATATATATATATATATATATGTTTTATCTAACATAATCTAACCACACTAATTAAATTAACTTTATTAAGTTTTAATACTAATCATTCAGAGGTAGTTTAGGTATTTAGAAAAAAATTGTTAAGGGGTGACCCAAATTAGGTTTGGGTGACCTTTTTGTCCCCTAGTGGGAGGCCCCAATCAAATTAGGATAATTATGTCCCCAAAGTCGATTTATTTAGGACGTTACACTGTTAAAAAAAAAAAAAAAAAGGATGGACATTGGCACGTTGCGGAATTTGCCATGGAATTTATAGGCTCAATATCACCTTAGCGTGGTGCATCATAGCCGGAAAATAATAGGCTAGATTCGTTCACGGATCGGAAAATAATTCTATATATCTATGCAAATTTCATGGGGCAAGTGTTGGACCCTGAACCTAGTTAGTCCGGACCAATTGGTAACATAGGCCCAAAAGATAACTCGAATTTTGGACCTGACAGATGATGGAATGTTGTATGTAACCTGCAAGAGCATACTCCACCACAACAATGATGGCAATTGCATAGCTATATTTAACTTCCACGGAGCATATAGATGCGCATACTGCAAGGCTCAAGGATTCATTTCCAACGTGAAAAGTGATATCCGAACCAATTCCAGATTCAAACAAACCCTTGAGATTGAACCACATTTGATGGAGTACAAGAATAACATTATGTTTCGATCTTCAACACAAGTCTGCATTGATTCAAAAGGTTATCCACTGTATTATCACGAGTGTGCACTACTTCGACTATACGATGAATGTTGAGGCAATCATCCTTGAGATAACTTGAGTTGTCCAACTCCGACCTCTTTATGTCTGCTGGAAACCCCCGAGATTAATCCATACGTAAACGTCATTTATGCACTAGGTTTTCCTTAATAGAAGTGTTTTTACGAATATGTGGCAATGGTCCTTAATATAAGTGCATTTTACTAATATGTGTCAATCGGAGAGTAAATGTTGGAAAAACATGCGGTTTCGGTTTCTCGGAAATCATGTTTATGCAACAAACATAATAGTAACAAAAGAGAGTTATAAAGACTTATCGAATTGGTTGATCGAGGCGAGGTAATCCTCTTTCCTTAAAGACAATTCATCCCACGCATACGGTGCTCACGGTTCTATGGATGTCGCCTTCCAAGATACAATGATCACGCCTTATAGTAAGTAGCACTACAACACCATTAGGCCAGTCGAATGTTGACAATTACCGTGCTCTTAAGTGACAATGACTCTTGACATAAAGACTTGTTTTACGTTTCCTAAAATCTTGTGAAAAATCATGCAAAACAAAACTAAGAGATTGGTTTATATAGAGTCAATGGTGACTCTACAAGGTGTCTTTTTCACCCAAAGGTGACTCTCACTTAAGAGCGCATTAATTGTCAACATTCATCGTGCTCTAGGATAGGAAAAGGATAGAGAGACACGGAATTTCCGGTACAGAGGATCCGCCCCTAAAACAATTACCTTTCTTAGATCCTCAAACACAAAGCTAATAAATTTATTAGGTTATATAATTATTTTATAGACATAAGCAATCGGGATAGCCTCAATTTAGGCCTCGAAGCCTTTATTCTTCCTCCTACAGGAAGTTAGAAGAAGAAAGTGGAAATTACAACCATGTCAAACCTCTCAGGACATTCTCCAAGAAAATTACAACAATGCCAAACCTCCTTGAAGAAGTTCTCCATGGAATCTTCGTGTCGAGGCTACCAAGGAAGTCTATTTTGCGATTTAGGTGCTTAAGCAAATCTTTGTGTAAACTATCAAGTAGTTAGAAATATGCATATTGATTTAAAACAATCCTAGTATGATGTTTCAGACTTTAAATGAAATAAAATCTATACCATAGGTTACAAGTCACTATTTTCCGTATTGCCATTGGGCCATTTGGCGATATCATCAACGATTTATCCAAAGAAACAATTTAATATATCATCAACAACAATGTCAATATCATCAAAAATTTATCGACCAAAACAAAATAAAATATCACTCAACAACAATGCGTGAGTGTTGTAGATATTTTGATCGGGTGAATGCCCTTTCTATATCAACATTGTTATACATTTATGTTTTGGTCTTCATATGATGGCTTGATTTCGATAATACTCTATTGTCTTGGTGAGCATTGATAGGTTGTTACTTGTAAGTCGATTGTTATCCAGTGTTGCTCTTTCACTAGTGGAAAATCAAAAAAGTCTCAGGAAAAAGCCTAAATCACTAAAAGTTCCATTTTCAGGAGCCCCTAAATCAGACTTATTTCTCAAAACGACTTTGTTGGGGAGCACTTGAATCTTTTCAAAAACGTCTTCCTTGGATAGTCTATTTATACCGATAAAAAAAAGACCTTTATAAAAAATAAAATAAAAATAAAATTGATTAGCTGAATTAAAAGGTGATTCAAATTGAATCTAAAATAAAAGCTTAATAACAATTAAATTAGTATTTAGATCGAACCGTATTAATCAAAATATTAAACGATAGAAACTTAATAATCAAATTTATATTAAAAGTGCTACCAGTTTACAACTTTAACTATCTAAAATACTTATGTTCCAAATCGACAACTTGAAATGCTAAAATTTATATCTATATTACAAGCTTAACTACCGGAATTCTTTAACACGAAAGTTGAAGGCAAGACTTCACCATCCATGCCTTCGTTTACGGAGAAGGATCAACGTTGAAAGCTACCTTCAACTAAAACCAGGAACCAAAAATAAGTTGCAAGTTGAACGAGAAAGTATATGATAAACCACGGAATGTCAAATGTGATAGCCAACACAGAGGAGATCCCATCATGACCAATAGTTTAGCAGACATAAAAATCATTGCCTGGATAAAAGGTCATGAAGTCGCTAGGCGTTGCAGCCAGCACAAGCAATCATCTTTTCGGTTGAGTACTGTCCGAATTACACATATTAGATTGAGCGCAACACCTTAATTAAAGAACAAAAAGGAAATGAAGAAAAATAAAACGGCATTACCCATGATTGAAAAATATATTAAAAAAGTCCATCTAGCATTTTGCAAGACTATTACAATTGATACAAAGAAGATAAATACAAAAACAAAGAGCATATGATCACGCTTACACTAACCATTGGCATGGCGTGCTCGAGGCCACTTTTGATATGATATATGCAAACTTTGCCATTTTCTTAGTCCATAAATCCAAAGACAAGATCCTCCGTCTATGCGTGAGAACCTATTCCATCGACTTTAAATCCTTTTAACATAAAGCAAATTGATAAGAAAAAAACTACAAACCATATACTACAACTCATTCAAACACCATTCGAACCAAACTATCAACACATATATCATATCAAATTATCAATATAAGACCAGAATCACATATAAAAATTTTAAATCCTAACAAAACAGTATGAAGACATTTCTAGTGACCATCAAACACAAAAAACATCAATTGAGAAATTAGAACTTACATAAAGTACTCTTTTTATCCTCAAGAAAAATCAGTAATAATACATCTTGCAACTGGTTTATCTAATATATGTCGATTATCTAACCTTCAAGATTTTTATCGAGCACTTTACTTTTATTTAGAATTTTAAACATTTATAATAGCTTCTACATGATAAACTACAAAATTAAACTTGAAAGTACAAAGAACAAAGAAATTAACCTCATCATCTTCGAATTCTTCTTCCTCATTCTCAAGTATCCATGTGAGCATTTGGCTTGTGAACACATTCCAAAGTTGTTTTGTAGTCTTAAGAACACCAACAATAATTTCCCGTATTAGATTTAAGAGTTATTATCCAAACCAATACCATAAATTGAATACAAACGGGAAATCTTCAGTAACATTTCTCAAAAGCAACTACGTTTGATTAGATTTCTCATGAACTCTTAACATCTTTGGAGTTACTTCCTATAGCGTACATAAATATCAGTAAATAAGATCATTATAGAAATTGAAAGATATTCTGCCACCACCATATGTAGTACCACCACCTTATCACTGAAATAAGCTACCAACTGAACTGAATGTGAATGACATACAAACTAAGTAATACCACATGTTTCCAATAGATTTTCCACAAACAATGAAGCTTACGTATCTTCCCTTGTTAATATATCTCAAGCAGTAACCATCACCCCATTCCAAACACCTGTAAAGTAAACTAAGATTCTTTAATTCAAATGACCAAACAAGATAAAATTCTAAAACTCTAACTTTACTTGTTGATGCTCAAGTAAATATAACAACAAATCCATCAAGAGAAAATCAAATTCGGAAAACACTATCAATCAATCAGAAAAAGAACAGATATGACCTAAGTAAATATAGCATACAATTTCCCGAGCAACTTTTTGTCCCTTCTCTCCATAGCACATTCCACATGTCCATACCGATGCGCTTCCACTGGACAAAATTAACAAAATCAATGTATAAATCAGTTGCAAGAAAACAAAAATTGGGAAAATTAACATGCTTCAAATTTTTTTTTAGGGAAAATTAGGATTTCCATTTTGTGTTTCTTACCCTCCAATTAGTTGTTTGTAGATGTAATACTGAGAATTACACATAACACAAGAAATCCATCACCAATTAGGGTTTTCATTTTGTGTTCTTTTTTTTAACTTCTTCAAATGGTTCAAAAACAACACCAATTATTAATCAATTGACGAACTTGAATATATCTGGTGATGTGAATGTTAAATTGGGAAAGTTTGGGTTTTTAGAGAAATCACGAGGAGATGAAGTAAAGAGTCTCATTTTGCGACGATTATCATAGATCGGAAAATAGGTTTTTCCCTTTAAAGGCGAGAAAAGAAACATTTTGCGGTTATTTTGAGGATTTGTGGATTAGATGAAGAAGATGAGAAAGGGTTTGGGTACGGGATAAAGATAAACAAAAGAAGAGAATTTTCTTGTTGATTTTTATGCTTAACCATTATTGTTGAACAAGGGTTACGATTCTAGTTTAATGAAGGAGACAAGAAGTGGAGAGAGAGTTACGAGACAACAAACTCGATAAGTGAAAAAGAAAGAGAGTGAGATGAGTATAGGATAACGAGAGAGAAGATAGAAGAGGCACGTGTTTGTTTCTCGAAGGAATTATAAAAACTAGTTTCCCAAGGCAGACCTAATTGAAGTGGGACCACAAAAACGTGTTTCTGCTCGGTCTTAATAGAAATCCACGTGGAAGCTTTTTATATTTACAAAATCACCACTTTACATTAAGACTGCTATGGGAGCTTGATTGCTTTATATATAAAAAAGACTACTTCTGGGAGACTAACATATAAAGAAAGCCTAGAGAAGTCTTATTTATAAATCCTAAAGCGAGACTTAAAAAAACTCATTCTCCACTAGTGTTTATTGGCTTGCACGTACTTCTTAACAACAATGTAACTTTATGGCGAGGGTCGACGAGGATTTATAATGGCCAAAAAAACAAAAGATAGAGAAAAGCGATGTTGGAACTTGTATAGCCACGGAGGCCAATTATAGCAATCTCAATGAGATTAATAGTTTTGAAATAATTGGCATTTTTGAAGAGTACGGACTACGAAATGTTCTTAGAGGCAAAGAGTTCGGTGCGGAGTGATGAGCCTCAAATACAAAGGCAATTATTTGTTTATGCCTTAGTGTCTCTATTAAAACAATTATTTTATGGTCATTGTCACATTCCCATCATAGCTTGTTGAAAGGTCGGGGAATCCATAACCCATTGTAATCCACAAGCTCACACTCTCTGGTTTCACTAACTTTGTGTTTTTGCTGGTTAGCTATCTAAGTTTCCCCTCATTTAATAAATAAAATAATAATACAAGCATACCAATCTGAAGTCAACATCATGTCCAATTTGAACCTCTTTAGCCATTTCATGGTAGGAAACTATTTACCAGTCTATGCTCAGTATTTGCATTAGGAGGCGCATTACTAATTATCCTTTGAGCACAGTTCCAAGAATCCATATTTTGTCAGGTGAATCTCAATTTCATCTTGTTATCAAATTTTAACTTGGACAGCTTGAGTCAATTGGATCAGTATCCAACAATTGATAATATGGTACATTGATTATAAAACTACATGCTCTCCTAGTTAAAACAATAACAACGAGAAGGGAATGTACTCGATCAAACAAAAGTTCGTACATACTCAGGTTGATTAAGCAAGCTTGATTCAATGGTAAATAAACTTAATGCTAGTAACACATCGACATGGTTGAAAATCCATTAATTGCGAGCGAGAGATAAATATTACGAGGACTGTCTTTTGATATATATGAGAAAAAAACGGAAATCGGTATTAGGCACCAAATGGAAGCATATATGTAATTCACAGTTCTAGTGGTCTTGAACAAACATAAAATTAAATCACAAGTGTTGATGTAGTTGTTATTGTTTTTCTTTAGGTAAAGTGTCAGGCTTCATTTTTTATCAACCAATGCACTAGTCTTCAACAGATCTGACAATAGTGACTTCTCTAAATATGCGTACCCATCGAGACTTCATAACCTCTGCATATAAAACATTAATGGTTTAGAAAATAATTATTTAAATCAAGGGGATGATAGCTAACTACTTTCTTGAAATCCTAAACACAATACTCACCCGCCAAATTTTCGTGTTTATTTGCAAAGTTTAGACAAACAGTTTTCGGTTGCGGGCATTGGTGTTGTTCCGCTAAGGCTAGTGTTGTTGCAACGGTATTTGCGTCATTTGTTCATATAATTTTTCCTCACACATGATTTTCAATCGAGTAAGACCGAAGCGTCTGCCGCAACTAACAAATGTTGCATGATTGTTGTTGAAGTGCAAGGAGAATCTGAATTAGAAAGTTCATGTGTTTCGAACTTCATCTCAGTACAAAAATAACAACATCGCCGCATCGTATATCAAGTAATTATCTAAGGAGTGCATTGGTAAAATTTATACATAAAGATAATAATATAGATGCTACCAAAAAAATAATAATCGAATTTAAGCATTACAACGGAATAAAAACTTGTCATAAGCCTTACCTTAAAGGCGAAGGGTTCAAACTCTTCGATGGTTCTCGTTTCCATGTATGGATCTCCCATCGATCCAAAAAACCTGAGCTCTAAATACGGGAGATCGAGCCAGTAAGAATCAACTTATGGCTCGAAGGTTTCATTGCCAACGTGAAAAGTAATATCGTAACCAATTCCAGTTTTTAGCAAACCCTTGAGATTTTGAGCCATATCGATGGAGGTACATGAAAAACATTATGTTTCCCCTTTAATACGAGTTGCAGTATTTGTAACACGATTTTCCAACTGTTTCATCACGAGTTTGCACTATTCCAACTGCAGACGGAAATCTTTGAGACAATCATCCTTGAGATAATTTTGAGCTCTCCAAATCCGGCCTCTTTATATATCGGATATCTCATGTGATTAATCAATACAAAAAACGTCATTTATGTCTTCAATAGAAGTGTTTTTTATGAATATGTGTCCAAAAATTGGAGAATAAATAAGTAAAAAAAAAGGTAGCGAGTGCACAATATCAGTTAGATTCTCCATCTCCACTAATTCAAAGGATTCAAATTATCGTTAGTATATATATGTCTTTATTTTCTAGTTTTCCAGAGTACCATTACTGGACACGACACCGGCCCAAATGTCTGTGTCAGTTATTATGCAGTGATAAATAACTAAATCTCAATGAGTTGCACCAGCCCGATACAGTTAAGAAGCGGAGCCACAAATCGTTTATGCAATGAGGCTTTACATGCAGTTTAAAAGCCTAAAGCACACAAAACAACTGTTTCAGAAACAGCTTCATAAGTTCATAAACCCTATTACCCATAAAACAGATAATAGATTAAAAAGTAACTGAAAACCATAGAAATCAGAAAACACGTACGTACCACCTGTTAATTTCTATGTGTTGTTGAACATATTTGGTGATATGGAAGTGTCACCATAATCCTCTTCTCCGCTATGGTCTATTAGTTTCAAGTCAAACAATGCCCTAACATCTCCTTTATTAGTAGTGTTTGCTAACTCAAGAAACACGGATACGTACTCCTTGTCATCTTCACTTAGGCCGTCTGGATAAAAGAGTATAACCCAATCATGACCACCAACTGTAAATGTGCGACTCCTCATGCATTTGCCAACTCCAATTCCCTTTGCTAGAGAATATCCTTTATCCTATACTCATGAGAACCATTCACGGTCTCACAAACCGACTACGATAGAATCTTGTGATTAGTTTTAGACTTTGAATGTGAAAACGGCCATCTTGGAGCCATGATTTCCAGATGTTTTTGAAACCGACTTAGAAGTGGAGCCATGATCTTTAGAAGACAGTGGTAAACGGGGTGGCTTTTTTGCAGAGAAAATCAGTATTGATTCAATATAATATACATGCAAGAGTATTTATAATAGAGTCGCGATTTGCCTCCTCCTTAAAACATTAATAGACTTTCAATTCCTAAGAAAATTCTAATTCCCTTATCTAAAAGGTCTATGTATTCCTAAGAAATCCTCAAACACAAAGGTAAATTAATCTAGGGTCTCTAAATTTATTATAGATAGTGCAAGAATATGGAGTCAGAGAATATCTTAAGCCGTTCTTTATTTGTATAGCCATTAATTAAACTGATGTCTGGGCTTGAAAAGATCTCTTCATGCGGACGATATAACATTGGGCTAACTTTTATCAATAAAATTGGCACTAGTTATAACGTTGCGTACACGCTTATGTGGACTTCGTGATTTTCCGAGTGAGTCAACAAATCATCTTCTTCACGGGATGGACTTGGCTTATGCCTGACAGTGTTGTTCAACTAGTAGAACTCTGGCCAACTGTCCATTGTAAAGACACGGGAGCTATTATTTGGAAGTACCTGCTCCACGCGGCTCTTTAGCGTTCCGTAAGAATCGAGTGTTCTCGGATAAGAACCTCTCTTCACATCAGTTGGCGTGTTCCCTGAAGACCTTAATGTTCTCTTGGATGAAGATTCATCAGCCGGAAGTCGCTGTTTCATTTAGCTATTGGGTTTGCAATTGGGACACTTTCTTTGTTTGCAAGCCATCATAAGCATGTTTTATTTGATGACTCGGTGCCTAGATTTTTCATTTAATATTTATACCTTCGTACAGTTCTTTAAAACAAAAAACAAAAAAATCAGGTTTATATCTCAAGTATAGGTTTCAGAAAAGCTGACCAATCAGACCTAGCTCTTAATGCTAAGTTGGCCTGATTATAAAGGTTACATGCATGCTTTACTAGTCAAAACAATTACAACCAGAAGGGACTGCAACCGAAATCGAGTAAAAGGTCGTATTCAAGCTAAGCAAGCTTGATTCGCTGCAAATTGAACTTAATGCCAGTGATGAAGTGCACTTTTCCCTCCTCATATGAGGCAGGCGGTGACGTTTCAGAAACATAAAATTAATGGTGTTGTAGTTGTTTTTAACATTCCTTTGCTGCAACCTATCGGGCTTCATTTTTTATCAAGCGCCGCACTAGTCTTCAACAGATCAATTAACAGCGAGGGACAACTCTTCTCCAACTGCGCAAACCCATTAGACTTCATAACCTCTGCACGTAAAACATTTAACGATTAAGAAAATAATTGTTTAAACCGAAACTGAAAAACTCTATACATATAACCAACTACTTTATTAGAATTCTAAACACAACAGTACTCACCTTCCAAATTTTCAGGTTTAGCTGCAAACTGTAGACACCCCGTTTTCAGTTGCAGGCATTGATATCGTTCTGCTAGAGCCAGTGTTGTTGCGACGGTACTTGCAGTTATTTCTTCACATAATTTAGCCTCACACATAAGTTTCAATCGACCAAGATCATAGCGATCTGCTGCAGCTAAAAGATGATGCATGATCGTTGTTGAAGTGCAACGAGAATTTGATACAGAAAGTTCGCGTGGTTCGGGCAGTTCATCTGAGTACAAAAATAACAGCATGGCCTGCATCACATCACACAGTTATAAGGTAATGGCATTCGTAAATTTATGCATAGAGGTAACATAGATGCTATTGTATATTTTGAATCTAAAGCATGGCAATAAAATACTGAATTGCCAAATTAAAGCCTTACCTTAAAGGCAAAGGGTTCAAACTCTTGAATGGTTACTTTTTTCGATTTCTGGATTACCAAATGATCCAAAAATTGTGCTCTAAACACGGAGATCGAGCTGCGAGAATCAGCTTATGCGCTCTGAAGAATTCATTTCAACACGAAAAGTAATATCACAACCAATTTCGGATTTCAGCAAACCCTTGAAATTTTGATTCATATCTGATGGAGGTACAGGAATAATAAGATGTTTTCCCTCTGCTTCATCACGAGTTTTCAGTACACTGACTTTACAGGTAATGTGAAGGCAATCATCCTTGAGATAACTTGAGTTCTCCAACACCGATCTCTTCATATACAGCACATATCCCCTGAAAGCAATCAACATAGAAACATCATTTATGCACACCGCCGTCCTTAATAAAATAACTTTTTATAAGGAAAATTATATAGTATGCAAACCATTGTTCTAAACCTGTTGATGCAGTGGGATGTGTATGATAATGAGAATGAGTTCCATAGAGTTTCAGTTGTTACGCAGTGGGATATATTTAACACAATGAGAATGAGTTCCATAAAATTTTAATGCAATCCATATTCAAATCTAATGTCATTAACTAGGCATTTGAATGAGTTGCACCAGGCCACTTTGTATATATGCAGCTTAAATAATTTGAAAACCGTAGGAAACGGAAAACACCGACGTACCCTGTGCTCATACTTCCTGCTCCCTTAAAAGTATCACATGAGTTACGAACATTATGTTTCCCTTTTCCGCTTTGGTCCAGTAATTTAAACTCATACGTTGCCCTAACTTCTCCGAGGCTTAATAACTTAAGATACACGGATACGTACTCCTTGCTAGTAATACTATGGCCATCTGGATAAAAAAGTATAACCCAATCATGACCACCAACTGTGAATGTGCGACTACTCATGCATTTGCCAGATCCCATTCCCTTTGCTACAGAATATGCTTTAATGATATACTCATGAGAACCTTTCACAGTCTCAGTAATCGTCTGAGACGATGGAATCCTGTGATTAGTTTTAGACTTCAAAATCTTGGCCATCTTAGGGACATCATCTTGAGATGATCCTAAAACTGACTAGGAACGGTCGCAAGTGTAAACAGAGACGGATACTATACGTAGGGGATTCTGGTATAGAAAATTCAGAAGTGATTCAATAATAATATGCAAGAGTAAGACTTGCCTCCTCCTTTTATAGGTAAAGTAAAAGAAAAAATATAGAAGTTGATCAATTCCTAAGAAAATTATAATTACCTAAATCTTGCCTCCTCCTCCTATAGGGAAATGGAAAACTCCAAAATTCCAAAGAAAATTATATATTATAATTACCTAAATCTTGCCTCCTCATCCTCCTATAGGGAAGTGGAAAACTCCAATGAAAATGCTAAAACACTTGGTAATGTACACTCTAAATATGAAGTTGAGCTGACGATAATTATTCCCCTTTTCTCGATCAAAATAATTATGCCACTAAAAGAAACGGAATTTTCCACGGAATTTAGAGGATGAATATCACCTTAGCTTGGTGAATCATAGTCGAAAAATAATTGGCTGGATTTGTTCACGCATCGTTTTAAGTTGCCACGTCCGTCTACCATGAAAATCTACCTTCACTGTATCTACCAGGAGGTTAGTCAAATAAGATTTTGAATGACTTCTGGGGAGTTTGCAAATCTACCGTTAGTCCATAGAGACTTTTGGAGAGTCTCTTAATATCTCTTGTTATTGGTTAGAGACTTTTTTCAAGTCATTTAAATTCTATGAAACTCCATGTTATTGGATTAGGGATTTCATAAGAGTTACTCCAACGCTCTCGTTATTCAAGGAAATTTAAAAAGTCATTGATTTGTTGTTTTTGATTTGGAGAGACTTTTCTTAAAAATAGGCATGTTAGAAATCTCTCCCCAAGAGGTGATATTTCTAGAGACTTGGAAATTTGGAGATTTTTTGGTTTTGGGAGGAACCATTTTTTTTCTCCTTGTGCCTTAATACACTTAATGGCCACTTGGAAACAATCTTGGTAAAGGGGCGGCAAGTGTGATAGCAATGTCCCTCTTATTGGTTAGGGGGTGTCCTATAGCGGGCGTAGATTGACTACATTACCCTTTTCACCTTAAATCAACCAAAATCAAATCAATTTTTTTTAAACCTAATGAATCAAACAAAATCAAATCAGTTTTTTATTTCATCTTCTTCTTCATCTTCTCTTCTCCTCCATCAAACCGTAACCTCCATTAAAACCTAAAATTTCATCGTCTTGATTAATCGGCGATTTGAAAAATGTTTAGAAAACCCGTTAGGGTTTAGTTTATCATGTTGGATTTAAGTTAATTTTGTATCAAAAATTAGGTTTTGTATGAAAAATGAAATTGAAATTTACGGGTTTATGTGAGTTACGGTTGGTAATAACTCAATTACGAACCAGAATCGAGATTTTGAAGAACATACGGTTGGTAATAGTTCAATTACCAACCGTATGTTCTTATATCTCGAGAATTTTCTTCGATTACGGTTGGTAACTATTTTAGTTGACCAACCGAATCGCCAGTTACTGATTGTTTTCGAGCATTTAATTACCAACCAAATCGATTTTACGATTGATCTTCCCAAATTTAACCAATTCACGGTTGGTATTCGATATCTTACGAACCGTAACTAAGGGAGTTACGGTTGGTCACGAGCAAAATTGCAAATCGTAAGTTCTTCAAAATTCAAAAGTTTTGATTTTGTTATGTACTTTAGATAATTTTGAGCGAGAAAAAGCTAATGGGAACTAATTTAGAAGCATACTCTGGTCACCTGAATCCCTCACTTTGGTTGAGTGAATTAAAATCTAGGGTTTCACAAATATCACATAAGTTTTCTTTTTTCTTCCCTCTAGAATTTTTTGTTTTTATAACTAAAAATATGATGTTAGAGTTATAATAAGTGAAAATTAATTATCAACACTAATCTTGATTATCATTACTAATCTTGATTATTAACAATAAGGGCTAATTAGTCATTTCCAGATTTTCATTGATAAGGGACACTTGCTTGCTTGTAATGATCTTTTTTGTCTTATTAGGTTGCCGCCCCTCTACCAATTCTTGCCGCCCCTTTACCAAGCTTGCTTGGAAAGGGGTAATCAAGACAAAATGTTGAATAATGTGATTTTTCAAATTAGAGAATATATATATTTTAAAATCGTCTATGTGAGTCTTTGTGATAGACATATATCGATGCTAAAATATATATTAGAAGTTATGATTTTTTTCTCCGCATAGAAAATAAAATGTGGGATGACCCGGAATAAAGTGAGTGAAAATTTAGGCATAGGGGAACTGTGAGATTTAGTTTGACAATGGACACATATTTCATTAGGTGGTCATGGTACTTTTATTATTACTGTAACGTGAATAATAAAAAAATCGGTAATGTATGGAATTAATCAGGGGATATTATACAATTTTGTCTCTACAAATCATAAGTCTCATTTTTTTGTCCCTACAAATCTCATTTTTTGTCTCTACAAGTCACAAAGACTCTCTAAAATTCTCTCAGTGAATCACTAGAAATCATTAGACTTCCATAGAATCTCTAGAAGTCACTCAAATTAAAAGTCTATGAAAGTCCATAGAAATCTTGTTTGACTACCCCCTTGTACGTCTATAAAATTCATGGGCCAAAGTTTTGGACCCTGAACCTAGTCCCTTTGATAACATCTGTTGGTGTGTTCCATTAAGACCTTAGTGTTCTCTTGGACGAAGATTCATCACCCTGAAGTTGCTGTTTCATTTAGCGACTGGGTTAGCAATTGGGACAGTTTCTTTCTTAGGAAGCCACCATAAGCAATTTTTTTTTTTTTTTTTTTGATGACTCTGTGCTTAGAATTTTTAGTTTCTTAATGGTTTTGAATCGCTTTGATTTTGAAGGTTGTATCTTTTTACCTTTGTATCTCGATTTTTTAAAAATAAATTTATAACTAGAGGTAACACTCATGTATCTCATCTATTACTGCTATTTGATAAATCTGGCCATCCTGTTGCAAAAACAATCAAGAGATTTAACCTCAAAGACATTTAGGAGCTCTCCTATTCATTGAGGAGTCTAAATTGAAAACTTTTGTCACTGCTGTTCAAAAACTGGAAACAAGAATCCTAGAATGGAAGGGCAACTACTTCAGAAAAATGGTTCATAATAAGTCTCTGTTCCAAGATGGATGCAAACATAATCCTAGAATGAAAGAATTACAAAACCCAGTAGCCAAAAAGGCTAGACAAGGTCAGACAAACATGCCGACGGGAAAAACAGAAAAAAACCCAAAGCACACAGGCTCAACAAAAAACAAAGAATTAAACCTAGCTTTATATCTCAAGTATCTAGGTTTGAGAAAAGCTGGCTAATCAAACCTAGCTCTTAATGCTAAGTTGTCCTGATTCTAAAGGTTACGTGCTTTACTAGTTAAAACAATTATAACCAGAAGGGACCACAGTCGAAATCGAGCAAAAAATTGTACTCAAGCTAAGCAAGCTTGATTCCCTGGTAAATTAAACCTAATGCTAGTAATAAAGTGCAATTTTCTCCCTTGTCATAAGATGAGGCAGGCGGTGATGTTTCAGAAACATAAAAGTAATCTCGATGGTGTTGTAGTTGTTTTTAACGCTCCTCTGCTGCAACCTTCGGGCTTCATATTTTATCAACCGCCGCACTAGTCTTCAACAGATCAATTAGCAGTGAGGGACAGCTCTTCTCCAAATGCGCAAACCCATCAGACTTCATAACCTCTGCAGGTAAAACATTTAACGATTAAGAAAATAATTGTTTAAACCGAAACTGAAAAACTATATACAAATAACCAACTACTTTATTAGAATTCTAAACACAACAGTACTCACCTTCCAAATTTTCAGGTTTAGCTGCAAATTGTAGACACCCCGTTTTCAGTTGCAGGCATTGATATCGTTCTGCTAGAGCCAGTGTTGTTGCGACGGTACTTGCAGTAATTTCTTTACATAATTTAGCCTCACACGTGAGTTTCAATCGACCAAGATCATAGCGATCTGCTGCAGCTAACAGATGATGCATGATCGTTGTTGAAGTGCAACGAGAATTTGATACAGAAAGTTCACGTGGTTCGGGCAGTTCATCTGAGTACAAAAATAACAGCATGGCCTGCATCACATTATACACTTATAAGGTAGAGACACTGGTAAATTTATACATAGAGGTAACATAGAAGATATTGTATTTTTTGAATCTAAAGCATGACAATAAAATATTGAATGGTCAAATTAAATCCGTACCTTAAAGGCAAAGGGTTCAAACTCTTGAATGGTTACTGTTTCGATGTCTGGATTACCAAATGATCCAAAAAATTGTGCTCTAAAGACGGAGATCGAGCTGCAAGAATCAGCTTATGCGCTCAAGAATTCATTTCAACATGAAAAGTAACATCACAACCAACTTCAGATTTCAGCAAATCCTTCAGATTTTGAGTCACATCCGATGGGGGTACATGAATAACTTGATGTTTCGGTTTCCCCTCTTCATCACGTGTTTGCAGTACACTGACTGTACAGGTAATGCTAAGGCAATTATCCTTGAGATAACTTGAGCTCTCCAACTCCGACCTCTTCATATATACTGCGAATATCCCCGAAACGAATCCACAGAGAAACATCTTATGCACATGGCCGTCCTTAATAGAATAACTTTTTACGAACATGTATCAACAGATTAGAGTAAATGTTAGTATGTACGTGTCTATTAAGGTTTAACAAGAATCAGAAAAGGTAGGGCATGAAAAATTCTATAGTAGTTCTATCCCAGTTGTTACGCAGTAGGATGTATATAATAATAATAATAATAATGAGAATGAATTCCATAAAAAATTTATGAAATCCGTATTCGAATCTCCAGTGCCACTTGAATGAGTTCCACGGCCACTTTGCACTGCATGCATACGCGGAGCTATAAACCGTTTATGCAAAGTGGCTTTTAGTGCAGCTTAATGCACACAGAACTATTATTTCTAAGCAGCTTCATAACCTGAATTACACATAAAACAACTAAATGATCAAAAAAATTTAAAACCATAGGAACTGGAAAACCTGGACGTACCATGAGTTAATAGTTCCTGCTTCATCAAACGTAATAGATGTGTTTCGAACAATATGTTTCCCTTTTCCGCTTTGGTCCACTAATTTAAACTCAAACGCTGCCCTAACTTCTGCGGGGCTTACTAACTTAAGAAACACGGCTGCGTAATCCTTGTTAGCTAGATTATTGCCATCTGGATAAAAATCTATAGTCCAATCATGACCACCAACTGTGAATGTGCGACTACTCATGTATTTGCCAATTCCCATTCCCCTTGCTATAGAGTATGCTTTTATGATATACTCATGAGAACCTTTCACAGCCTCAGTAGTCGTCCTGGACGATAAAATCTTGTGATCAGTTTTACTCTTCCAAAATCTCGGCCATCTTAGGACCATGACCTTTAGATATTGACTGGGAACGGTCGCAAGCGTGAAACAGAGAAACAGATGGTAAACAGATGATAATATGCAAGAGTATGTGATAGAGTCTAAATCTAGACTTGCCTTCTCCTTTTTATAGGAAAAGTTGAAAACAGTAGAAATTCAATTCCTAGGAAAATTGTAATTACCTACATGATCCTCTTTTTATACAAAAGTGGGAAACAGTAGAAGTTAAGTTCCTAAGAAAACTGTAATTAACTAAAACACTTGGTACACGTTCTAAATCAGCATAATTATGTCCCCAAAGTCAATTTATTGACGTTACACTGTTAGAAAAAGAAGTATGGACATTTGCACGTTCCGGAATATGCCACGGAAATTATAGGCTCAATATCACCTTAGCTTGGTGCATCATAGTCGGAAAATAATTGGCTAGATTCATTCACGCATCAGAAAATAATTCCCGTTCTATACAAATTTCATGGGGCAAGTCTTGGACCCTGCACCTGGTTAGTCCCTTTGGTAACATAGGCCCAAACGGCAACTCGAATTTTGGACCTGACAGAGAATGCAATGTAAGAATGTACCCTGTAAGAGCATACTTTACCAAAACAATGATGGGGTGGAGCCATAATTTCCAAGTAAGGGGTGCAATTATTTGCTTTGGGGTAAAAATTTTGTTTAGGAGTGTAAAGAACAAAAATTAGATTTTGATTTGTAATTGGACTCGTATTAGGCTTTGGAGTCGGGCTGGGGCTGCAAGTGCACACCTTGCCTAATCGGCATGGCTACCCTGCATTAACGGCAATTGCACGATTATATTTAACTTACAAGGAGCATATAGATGCACATAGTTCTAAGTTAGGTGTACCTCAATCTGTACTGCAGTATATGGCAAGTGCAACTTCGGAAAAACAATAAATTTTTGATCTATTGAGCAAAATAAAATTAAATTTCCATAGAGGATACCACTGAAACAATCAAAGGTCGGCCTTGCAGTTACCCGTTGAGATTATTAGTCCCATATTTTTGGGTTATCTAAGATCCTGCGGTTTATAATTCTTAGGGCTTCTCTACTCATGGCCAATTAGCGGTGAGTTGCATACCCACATTCTATCATGGTATCAGAGAAGGCTATTTGTGTCGAGTCATATGACCAAACCTTTACTTAGCGTAACTCGATTTGTCGTTTACGTGTTAAACTTACACACGTACTTATTGTTGTAACTTTCACTTGTTTTACGTATTCTTCTATTGTACCAACTACTTTTCTTATTCTTTAATCCATTAGGCTCGGTCTCTCTATTTTCTAGCTACACCTATTCTTTAGCATTTACTGTTATGTATTCTTATCTGTATTCATATGTAAACAGTATACATATGTCTTAATGAAATCAGTCTACACACATTTGTGTGAGAAAACCAAAACCCAATTGCCTTTATGGTATCAGAGCTAGGTTAAAAAACAATTTCAGCAACTTCATATCAATGACTATCGAAGGAGATCAATCAGACCCTTCCATGTCTCACAATCTCATCACCACTGATAAGGATACTGGTTTATCCCCTTCCAATCCTTATTATGTGCACCCAACAGACAATCCTACGTATGTTATCTTTACCCCACTCCTTACAAATGAAAACTATTGCATCTGGGGCAGAGGAATGACCAAAGCTCTTTCCGCGAAAGGGAAAACTGGTTATATTGACGGTACTGTAGAGAAGCCGACTAATCCATCAGATCTCACACATTGGACGAGATGTGATGACTTAGTTAGCAGCTAGATCAGTAATTCCGTGGATCCAGAAATCAGATCAAGTACCATGAATTTTCCTTCCTGCTCATGAGCAAAGGGCTGGAAATCAAATCGCGATTTTCTCCTCATAACGCATCTAAGTTATATTCTTCGAACCAATCCATTGCTATGTTGAAACAGAGAACCTCGGTGTTGCAATGCATTATACTCGCTCAAGTTATCGTGGGATCAATTGGACACCTTTAAGCCAATTGAACCATGTATCTACAGAGTCGAAAGAACTATGTGGATCATCACAATCAGAACAGAGCCGTGGAGTTTTTACAGGGTTTACATGAACGTTTTTCTTCCATGCAAAGTCAAATACTGCTGTTGATGGTGGTTTTTAAACAAAGGGTAAAATTGTAAAACCCCGAATAACCTAATGTCACTGGTGACACATTTATTAAAACATTTAATGCATGTAGTTGGTAATTAATAGGGGGTATTTTTTCAAATTAGGGTTACAACGAACAAAACCCTAATTCCCCTCCGTTCAATGGCAAATCATGCCAGCCACACCTAGCCCAAGCTAGCCGCGCCATGCCAAACGCACCTGCCTTGGCCCTAACTATGCTAGTCACATCAAACGCCAAAGCATGCCAACCATGCTAGCCGCACCTCCGTGCCAATGGCAAATCATCCCAGCCACACCTAGCCCAAGCTAGTCGCGCCATGCCAAACGCACCCGCCTTGACCTAACTATGCTAGTCACATCAAACGCGCCAAAGCATGCCAACCATGCTAGCCGCACCTCCGTGCCAATGGAAAATCATGCCCCACACCTAGCCAAGCTAGCCGCGCATATGCCAAACGCACCCTGCCTTGGACCTAGCTATGCTAGTCACATCAAACGGGCCAAAGCATGCCAACCATGGTAGCCGCACCTCGCGGTGCCAATGGCAAATCATGCCACCACACCTAGCCCCAAGCTAGACGCGTCCATGCCAAACGCACCCTTCCTTGGCCCTAGCTATGCTAGTCACATCAAACGCGCCAAAGCATGCCAACCATGCTATTTCAGCACCTCCGTGCCAATGGCAAATCATTCCAGCCACACCTAGCCCAAGATAGTCGCGCCATGCCAAACGCACTGCCTGGACCTAGCTATGCTAGTCACACCAAACGCGCCAAAGCATGCCAACCATGCTAGCCGCACTCAGTGCCAATGGCAAATCATGCCCCACACCTAGCCCAAGCTAGTCGCGCCATGCCAAACGCACTGCCTTGGCCCTAGCTATGCTAGTCACACCAAACGCATGCAAAGCATGCCAACCATGCTAGCCGCACCTCCGTGCCAATGGCAAATCATACCAGCCACACCTTTCCCAAGCTAGCCGCGCCATGCCAAACACACTCTGCCTTGGCCCTAGCTACGCTGGTCACGCAACGCCAAGCCAAACACCCTTACCTTGGCCCTAGCCGCGCCATGCCAAAGTAGCGCCCGCACCTAGGTTTGCAAACCATGCAACCTAGGCCAAGCATGCCATCGGCACATGCCAACACGCTCGATGGTAGCTTTTCCTACTGTGGCAACCCAAATTGGCCACGCATGCCATTGGCACATCCCAACACGCTTCTTTGGTAGCTTTTTCTACCAGGCGCGACCCAAATTGGCCACGCATGCCATTGGCACAGCCAACACGCCGCCGGTAGCTTTTCCTACTGTATGACCCAAATTGGCCACGCATGCCATTGGCACATGCCGACACGCTCTCTGGTAGCTTTTCCCTGCCAGGCGCGACCCAAATTGGCCACGCATGCCATTGGCACATGCCGACACGCTCGCCGGTAGCTTTTTCTACCAGGGCATGACTAAATTAGCTACGCATGTGATGAGACACATTTATGTGTCTATATTAGTCTCAATTCTCTGTAATGTTAGTGCTCGATTTTGTATTTATTATGGCTTTTTGTGTCTTTGTAGATGTTTTTGGAGAAATAAGCTTTTGCGGCGAAATTGGCTCGAAAAGTGGTTTTTGCGCTCGTGGGAGAAAATTACTATACGGACCCCATTTCGGATAAGGGTACCTCAATTACTAAGGGGCACCCACTTTCTATTTACACCCTGTGACACCCAAGTGTTAAAGGCACCCAGCAGCAGGATAAGGGGCGTCTTCTTCTACATTTGAATTCTAAATTTTGGCGGGAAAAATAATCTTTCACCTGTGAAAGTTTGATTGGATTTTGGGAGTGTTTTAACGGGATTCAACCACCAGAATTTGTTTAAATGGACCTGTTTGAGCGTAACAGGGTTGGTAAGAGTGATTTGATCGACCAGTTTGGGCTTAATAACCGTGTTGAAGCGAACAGAGGCGTTGGAAGTTTACCAGGTTCTGTTGATGATTATGGCCAGTTTTGGTCGGAGTTTGACGTGCAGATGGATTAGGATTCGCTTGATTTTCCAAAACAGGGTTGGTATCATCTCTAGATTCAAAAAGATAGGTTCATATCTTCGGTTCTAAGGAAACAGGGAAGTGGAAAGATACTCGGATTTCTTTGATGATATTTTTTGGAAGTTAGGTGAGAATGTTATATTCGATTGGATGATTTGAGTCTATCGAGTCCCGAGCTAATATACGGTGAGGATGGAAAGATCGAGATAACCTGAGGACGCGTAGAAGAGATAATGAAGGAAATAATATAGGCCGTAACTTCCGGTGAAAGAGAAGAAAATATTCTCGGATTTTTGGGGCACTGTGTGTATATATAGGCGCAGGAAGTTCCATGGTGGTCTTTCGGAGTTTGGGGGAGCCAACAGAGGTCTCGTACGGAAGAAATCACGATTTGCGAGAAGCAGCAGCTGAGAGCAGGTGGAGGAGAAGAAGAAGACGAAGAACAGACCTTCAAAGTCCTGTCGTGTATCTTAAATACAACGACAAAGATTCATAAAGTATCGTTGTTCAACATCTTATAAATCGTAATAAGAACCTCTCGTAACACTCGTACGTTCGTTGCGAAACTCGTTTTCATATATTTCTCAATAAAAACACCTTTTTGAGCCATGTTTCTATCTTTTGGGTGCGTTTTGAGCATGAGGAGCTAAACCCCAACACTCGGGATAACGGAGGAAGCCATATTTCATGCGTGTGGTAATTATATTTAATTCTTTCATGACTTTTGCACGGATTGTTAATTGTTTTATGGTTTTATTGAATGGTTGTGATTTCAATTGATGGGTTATACTTAGGTTAAGTCTTTTGATATCCCATGCTTTAGATATACAATCGTTGCTTTTCAAAAATCTACCTTGGCAAAATATAGAGTCAATATTTTATAATTATTTGAGCTATAATTGTCTAGAATAAATATATGTATCGCATGAATGAATTTTATGGTGGAATCCCGAGTCCTAGTACCTCTCAGTTATTTGTGACAACCTTTTGTGTATATATTTTCTATTTTTAAGTCTTAAACCGAGTCTTTACAAGTCCGAGTGAACGACAACCTTTATTACCACTTTACTACAATTTTCAAAATCACATCAATTTTTAAAGCGCCGACGTGGACTTGTATTTAGATTTGTTTTAGGTTTATTTTTATTATTTTTGTTCTTTTTACGCCTTTGGTATTTTTTTTTTTGATTCTTTTCAGATTTGGAGCGAAGCTACAAGGAAACAAAAGTGCTATAAAAGGAAAGCATCGCCAAAGAAGGAAAGAAAAGAGGAGTCCAAGGAGTGAAGAAGATTTTGTATATAGTTATTTTGTGTTATTTTTAGAAATTGTAAATAGGGTTGTATTTTTGTAATTTTTCTTTTCTTTTTGAACTTTTTGGACTTTATTTTGGACTTGGACATTATTTTAAAACCCTAAGGAAGGGTTGAAATTAAATATAAACTGTTTGCGAGGAAGGACGATGCTTCTGATACTGTCTCGGCCCTCGGGTTCAGTACACCGACATCGGGTCGGTGGCTTGTGAGACAAATCGACTTCAACGGTTCATCGCCCGTCCTGTACGGGAGGTAAGACTCTATCCACCTGGCCCACACGAATCCCCTGTCAGTGGGTTTAATTTTGTGTGACAACTCACACCCTCGCGAATAGAATGTCGAACTCGGTATTACAATAGCCAATACAATGGGTCCATCGAATATCCGACTCGAGTTTCAAAATGGACGTTACTACTTTGACCATAATGTGAATAGTGATTGGGAACATCAGCCTTTTCAAGGTTATGGCCCATACCATGATGAGCCCAATTACTATCCATACGCCCACCGGTCATATGAGCAAAATTCTCTCTACTAGAGTCCGCATGTAAGTTAGCTGAGTCAACACAAAAGTTACTTGAGTCAACACGTAGTTCAGACGAGATGAATAACTTAGTTATGGACGAAAGCAATGAAACATGTGAACCTTCTTTCCTAGATACAATCAGGAAATCATGTGAGTCGACTCAGAAAATGTTGTTAGAGGCCCAGGAAAGAAATGCTCAAGATAGTTTTAATTTCCAATATAGTGTTTCCAATAGTACCTTTGAAAATGAGGATAGTTATTTGCATAATCAAGATGACGAGGTTAGAATTGGTAACACTACTTTAGATGAGGTTCACCATTTTCATGTTATTACAATGATGATTATGATGAGGATAGTGTTGATGAAGAATCAAATATTTAGGCATAGTGATCGAGAATTTGTTACTCCAATTGAGCTTTACAATGATAATATTTCTAGTTCAAATTCAAATAATTTTAATAATTATTCACCTATTCAAAAGGACGAGGATTTGAATAGAGATACCACCGTTTTAGACGAGGTAGTATTTCCTTATGATTACGAAGCCGATTATGGTTTAGAGGAACGAGTTTATTATGAGAATACTGTTTTAGAGTCTAGCGATTTAGAAACATTAGTCTTAGACAATGAAAAGGAACTCGTAGAGATGAGTGAGGATGAACCTGACTTAGAAGAATCAATCGACCATTTTCAGGAATCAGATGACCTTGAGATTAGGAAGTTGTGACTAGTCTTTCTAGAGACACTGAAAACTCTAAGTTTGGGGGTGATTATCATTCTCCATGTGCTTTAACTCTTATAAAGGTCCCTCACTTTGGACTTGACATATGTGCCTCAACCATTTTAAAAGATTATCTTCATACACGTTTTCCTGAACCTAGTGATGTCCATAAGGAAGTTCAGTTGTTAGAAACCCATCCTCTGGTTGATGTGGTTAGCCCAGGCTATGATACCCAGATTGATTTTGTTTTCCCACCAAATATTTTTCAACCAATTGTGGGAATGTATGAGTTCAATATGTGTCAGTTATTAAGTTCTGAGACCAAACCTAATTATTTTAGGAGAATAGAAATGACACATTTTCTTAAGATTGACCACCACTTTCATCGTGGTCAATCGTGTGAGTCAAAACTGATTGACTTTGAGGATCCGCAGTTATTCAGGTTATTATTATGTGCTTCTAAGTTCTTATTTGAGTGTTTTCAGACTCTAATACCTGAATCGGATCTTAGCTTTGAGGAATTCCATCACATGAAAATATTTTATTTGGACCCAGTTATAGAACTCAACACAGAACCACAATAGATGTAGTTGTCTTAAACAGAAACTAGACAAGGGTGTGCATTATTTGTTAATTTTCTTGGCATGTTGCAGATTCCTTTTATTTGTGGTAGCTTTATTTGGTTTTGATGACCTGAGAATTTTGCTATTACTTTATGATTCTATGAGGTGACTAATCCTTTCTTAGTCTCGGGTCAAGACGTTAAACTTAGCACTTCTTGGGAGGTAAACCAATATTCATGCGACACGGTAATATCTTTCCTTAACTCTTTTACTTCAAATGGTAAATAGCTTTCTCCTTGTTCATTCTTTTAATTTTATCTTTAGAACATTGAGAACAATGTTACACTAGTCCAAAATCAGGTTTTTATGACACTTGGAGTTCGCGGAAAACGACAGATCCCGTGTGTCGTAGAATATTTTACAGTTTGGATTTGTCGAATATTTTGAATCTGATAACCTACACCAATAATCTGTCATTTTATTTGGTATCTATTTGCCCCCATTACCTGTAAGTTCCACCCCAACAATAATTCCCACGAAAATAATTTAGATTTTTTACCGAAAAAAAAATTCCCTATGCCGTTGATATTAAAGATCCGGCGGCTGATATTTGGGATTGGAATTATATTAGAATCCGAATGAAAACTAATTCAATTTTGTAATTCATTTTAGACCTTTGATAAAAGTGATCCTAGAAACCTTGAAACTAGAGTGAGGACACGAATCAGATTGAGAAATAACTTCCACCGTATTCTCCTCCATCGTGGGTTTATCAAAGATAAACCTTCTCATAACCTTTCTCTACCTAATTTTTCTGGTTTTCTTTTTCATATATCCTTAAACATTTGAAGTGAAGATACTATGGATAGATCTGGAGGCGAAATCGGTAAGGGTTTTTTGTGATTTTGATTCAATCAATCTTAGTTTTTTATAAACTTCTAATTAAATCGAGGGTTTTCATCTATGGGACTTTAATCCTTCTTTGATTCAAATTCGGATTTAGGGTTTTCGGTATTTTGAATTTTGCAAATTGCATTCAAAAGAAGATAAAACCCCCAAAATCACGGCTGTTATAACCCTTAGTTGATTGAAATTTTCCTAATCCTTTGAAATGGTGATTTGAGTTCTCGTAGGATTTACATAAGCCCCTTAAATCCACAACTTTCACAATCAGATTAACCCTCATGTTCCACCACCGGTTCCTCATACCCTAAACCAGTTCATACCATCTACAGCAAAATCTATGTTTGATATCTAAGAATTTAGTTATCTCAGTAATGATTTTTGGAGCTTATCATGCTCCCATTCTAAATAATCCTGTTTTCTGTTTTAGGAAGAAGGTTAAAGAAGACACTAAGGAGCGAAGCCAAAAACAAGGTGAACTGAACTCTACATTACCCTTTTATGCTGCCTCTGGGAAAAGGGGCGGAAAAAGTTTTGATAGATTTACTTAGATGTTTATGTAGTTGATGTCAATTTCGCTTTATATTTTGTTGTTCTTGTTTTTTTCTATGCACTAGTCAATTATTGTGGACATATGGAATAGCAGGGTAGTGCAGGTACCTGGAGTGATGGAAAATTGGTCACTATAATAGGAAGGAACAGTGACAGTGTGATGGAAGTAAGTATTATGACCCTTTATACTTTCGTTAATGTGCAAAATCCAACTTTTAACATATAGATATTAGGACCCATGATGGAAAATTGGTCACTGCAAAATCTTGTAATTCACTTTAGACCTGCTCGGATTGCTTAGATTCAATTGATTTTTTTGGATTGCGTAACAGGTAGGATTTCCTACGTAATACAAACCAAAATCATATTTTAGCATTAATTCTTAATTTATTTTTCCTTTTAGTGATATGTAGTCATCTGTAGTTTGAAGAATTTTAACACCTGATTCCATACTAGATCCATTGGTTCTTAATTCTGCACAATTTTATCACCTCTACAGTACAGCTGAAAGTTATTGCCCACACCTGATCTGCATAAATGTGATCTTTTGGTTGATTCTGAAATGTTTGAGGAGGATAACCTATCAGCATTGCTTTCTATCTCGTTAGTTTTAAAAACCTTTACAGCCTGAAATCTAGTGAGTGGAAGCTATTAGGTGCATCCCGTACCAACAAAAAAACAAACTAGCTAGCATCTATAATATGGAATCAAGTATGATTGTTTTATATTGGATTGGAAAGTACAATTTATGTTTTCAACTCTCTGCCTTTTGCAATTATGGGTTGCAATTGGTCTTTCACAAAGAGTTAATCTAAGTGATTTATCTGGGATAATCTCCTCATATCTTTTTTCTTTAATCTTTTGCAAATTTGAATCCTCAATTTCTATAATCAGTTCAGCTTATATTTGAAAATCATCTATCTCATTTCAGAAACTTGCTTGAAACAATGATATTGTTGATGCTGATGGAAGAATTTCAAGCAAGATTACACGAAACATTAACCTCTGTTGTTATTCCAGCCTATGATTTCAAGCCAAGACACACCTGTCGATGAGACAACTGATGACGAGGTAGAAGAAGTCATAGGGATTACGCTGTATCCCCCGTTCAACAGTTGAAAGGATTGCAAAAAGCATCAGCAGGTCTCTCCAACTTTGACAAAATCCTCAACGACCATGGGTAAGGAGCTTATTCTTGAGTCTATATGTGATATTTTCTGGTCATGAGGGGATTGAGAATTTCTGTTCTTAATCACGGCTTATCATTTTCCCCCTTTTCTAAACCATGAAATATCTGGTGTTTAATTTGGTTTTAAGTGATTGTTTCCTCCCTTACTCAGATAAACCCCATAAGCATGAGAAGATATGTCTATATTTCTTGAGCATCTGTTCTTGCAATGTAATCCATGCTCTTAAACATCTTGTTGATCCCTTGAATAATCTTGGCTGAGGAGGTAGAAAATAATTGAATTTTTGTGTTCACACAGGTTTCAGATTCAGATACAATCTTGCAGAGTTTTCACTTGTTGAGTGTGCGTCTGACCTCAGTTGAATTGTACAGACCTACAATAACTTTCAGTTGATTTGTGCAGACCTACAATAACTTTCAGTTGATTTCCGGCAACACCTACAAGATCTGGGCGTGAGTTACACCTTCTTAACTCAAAAGAAAGTTTAAAGATTCTCAATTCTTTTAATTGCTTAATTAACGTTGATGATTTACTATAATGTACTTACTTTGTTCATTTTCTCTTTATAGATTACTATCAACTTTGGTCCCATACTGCTGGTGGACAGAATCTAGTAGTTGGATGCCTCTTGAGGAATTTAAAGAACAAAGCAGTTGGACGTTTTAGCTGTAGTACGCCACCAAATGATGAAAATTATGAAGTCCTTATCGATGAAGTTATCTATATCCCTATGGAACAGTTGAAGGTATTGATCCCGGCGAGACGATTGAATGGCCAAAGCAATACGTAACTCATGCACGTGCATAATCATACTGTTTTTTTTCTTCTTTGTTGTTTTGAACATGAAGCAACTTTTGTTGTTGAATTTAAAGATGCTTGGGTTGTTAAGTTGTTAAACTGAACTAGTATCTAACCCGTGCTACGCACCGACCGGCTGGTGGATCGGCCAATTTAGCGTGGCGGGCTTCGCCCGCACCAGACAAATACATTAATATTTTCTCTTGAAAAAATTGTGATTAGTTTTATTTTTAAAGAGATAGGAAATTTTGACACCCATTAGGTGTCTTATTATTCTAAATTTGGTACTAAAACTTCATGTTAGTGTATTGGTTGTATGGACAGATGTTACAATAATTTAAAAAAAAAATGACTCCATAATTAAATAAAATTTTATTTACAATTGAAAAAATTGTACACTTAGTTATTTATGTTGATATTTAAATACATTTAATCTTGGATAGGGGCTTCGATTTTTTATGTTAGTAGGAATAGGGATTGCTAGGATATTGCTTGTAGTTTAGTAGTCAATAATGTTGTCCTAACAAACCCATATCGGATTTTTATTCTGGGTCCTTTATATTATGAATACATTTGTCCACAACACGTGTTGCATCATTCATGTGCCATCAAAAAAGCCTTTTTCTTCACTATTTATAATGAAAATTTAGAACTAATTTTCCGGGACTGGTGGGATCAACTGATTTAGTGTGGCGGGGCTTCGCCCCGCACCCGTGATCAAATACATTAGATTTTTTTGAACAGACCTTTGATTGGTTTGATTCTTTCTAAAGGATAGAGCTCTGTCACCCTTTAGGTATTTAATAATTTAATGATTTAAAATTGGTATTGTCAACCTAAATTGATGTATTAATTTTATGGGTAAATATTAAAATAACTAAAAAAAGAAGTTGACTCGATAAATTTTGGTTTTGAAATAATTAAATTTTATACGCCTATACTTACTTCAAATTGGACATAATTACATGTTTTTTTGTCCAACCTTTTTTTATTAATAAATTTTCTTATCCAACAATTTTATATGTAAATGTCTTGGGTGATATATATATATATCACATGCAAATTTAACCAGGAAATGCAAATCTCAAAAGAAAACAAAAGAAATGTCAAAAGCAAGTGTGCATGCGAGTGTTACGAGATAACTTTATTTATCGATATTTAGAAATCACAATGTAACAATACTATGTTTGAGTCCGGTTTTAACGTAACAACTTACCAGCATTACATGTTTGTTGGTGGTGTTTGAACTACTAATTAAACGTAGTTTCATGATATAGATTAATAAACCTTATCCAAGATGGGCATTAGTCCTGAGAAAAACGTTATGATATGAATTAGTTAATTTTAAGATTTGCATACTTTTAGTTTAAAATTGACGGATCGTTTTTGTTTAAAAAATTTAAACATTGCCTTTGTCGGGAAAGATAATATGTTTCAATTTCAAAAGCGATGCGTTTAAAATAAATACTCATGATATCTATAATCTCTACTAATAAGTAAACATTTCATTTCCCTCTTCATCTATCTCGACCAACGATGGGTGGCATGTCAGGAACCCTCTTCATAATCTCGACTTTGACATGTCATCGTCCCTTTCTATGGTGCATACTTTGATTTTTTTTTACCAAGTCTTTCTTTGTAGGTGTTTGAAATTGTTCCCTCTCCAGATTTGTAGTTACCCTTTCATTCCACCAATTTCCCGATAATGTTTTTCTTATAAGAACCTGGCCATATGATTGAGTTAACGATGATAAGAAATCATCTACCTGCCATGTGAAGTTCATGTAACAACTTCCGAATATAAAATGTAATCTCATTAGGAATATGCTATCTTTAGTTTTCCCCGAACACGTAAAAGTTAATCATATGATCAGAACCATCACCATCAAGTACCACGAATTATCATACAAATTATGCGTATTCTTTCTACAAACCACGACAGTAATCGCATCTGGGAAATAGTTTGTATTTACGATTCATATGGGTGTGGTAATGTGTAAAAATACTCATGAAAATCATAATTGAATTGTGTTAGGATGTATTTGTCTAATCGCATGAAGTCCTCAGAAACAATATTAAACAAAAACACACTAACTAAATGCGATTATGTTATATAACGTCCGTTATAGAAACACGGCCATGATGGGATTGCAAGACCTTGAATTCAAAGATTACGTCATTTTCTTAACGAATAGCAAGATTACCAAAAGTATATGAAGTTAAGGTTAAACCAATTTGATTACAAAAATATAAGCGGCAAGCGTAAGAAAATTCCAAATAAGCGTTCCAATGTTTCAAATATAAATCACATTTCTTAAATTCGTGTTTACAACATCAACAATCACAATAGAAAATGGAGTTATAAAAGGCTGAACTTGAGGAGTTATGAACCCACACCACTTGAGAGTCCAAGAAAACACAAATGAATAAATACATAGAAGATAGGGATAATGCAAAAGACCAAAATGTTTCTATATGAAAGTTATCGATTGAACTTATATATGACTCGCGTATAAAAGCATACGATTACAAATTTGTTTGCATCTTCATTAAACTGAGTCTATTAATGAAGTATATTTAGATTTAAACCCAACCACTTGCCACAACCTTCACTTACAAAGATTCTCATCACAAAAAAACACTCTTAGTCTTTTAAGAAAGCGAACCTACGAAGTAGGCATAAGGCTCTTAGGGTGAAACTTAATACAACTTCTAATTTACTACATGCCACTTGGTCAAAACTTCGTGTCCACACCTACTTTACGTGCGGTATAAGTAGCTTCAATTATGTTAAATGCTTACGGTATTAGGACAAAATTCGTGTCCACACCAGCCGTGCCGGTATAAGTAGCTATAATTATGTTAAATGCTTACATTAGATCAACAAAATCAATCGGTCTACTCTTACTAAGTCATACGAGTTTAATATAAAAATTGTAAACAAATGAAGAAAAAAGTAAGAAATTTTTGTTCGGACTTTCATTTGAAACATTTTACCCACCATGAGTTTAGTGGCGGTAAGCAGCTACACATACCTTAGATCATTATAATAACTACCACCCCACAAATAGTGCCTAAGCACTTTGGAAGCAAAATGATGAATCTCCTAAATCAACACCTGTATGCATTAATGGAGAAAAAAAAATTAAATGACACCATTATCTCAATATAAAATTTGAATTAAATCAATTGACCTTGACATCATACCACACCACAAAGCTATCTAAGCGTCCACAATATCTAATCGTGTTGCATTCAAATGACTCTATGGAATCAATCTAGCCAAACACTTCGATAGCTGGCAAGGACCGATGTCCATAGCATTAGCTAAGACATGTATCAAATTTACTTCATGGAGATTAGTATAAAAAATATTAGACATGTTATCGTACCTTGGTGTCTCTATGTACTACAAAGTTCAAAAGTGCATTAGCCAAGTTAACGGTTAACCTTTAATTTTAAGTTCATTTACGCAAACAATTCGAGCAAAAGCAAGCTGCAGTTAATGACTACTAACATCCAACATTTAAATTGTAATAAAAGAACATCCAAGCACTCTACATACTTGATCAAACAGATATTAATCCAATCATGATTAGACTACATAATGCTAAAAACATAGAGTTCTAAGTTTCATGAATGAATACTATAACCTAAGGCAAACAGAGATGGCTTTTATATATATATATATATATATATATATATAACGTGAAAAGAAAGAAGTCATATCACTGATAAGGTGGAGCCTTGGATTTAAAGGGAAGATGCCATAACCTGCTAATTTGTGTATATGCCATGAACACCGACAAACAGGAAAAAAAAAGTACACCATGTTCTGGTTTAAAAGTAATAGTCATAGTACCAAATGGAGTAATGTGTAAAATTGAAAGACCAATTTTAACAAAAGCGAGAAGAAATCATATTTGAAACACCAAACCACTTAAATTCAAGATTATGATTTTCAATGGGGTAATGTTTATGCTTTATTTGAAATTCTTTTCTAATTTATGTAAAAATGATCGAGAAGTATTAACTACCGAACTTCAAAAAATTTCGACCCAATTTAAGAGTTCCGGAACTTGAAACACCCCTTGATATTTTTAACCGCAAATTCGCTGATCGACGTAATGGACATGCAAGACTCTTTAATCTGTTTAACTCCAAGACATTCTTAGTCTTACTATTATTTGGCTCTTCAGGTGTGTGTATATATTTTCTGCTCTTTGGACAATGATTTATTTTTCTTAGATTGCATGAAGTAAATAAGTTTATACTTGATAATCTGTTAACTATAAAAAGAGTAATGCAAAAGTAATTATAGACTTAGACTTAATTTGATACTAAATTTATTCACCTCTAGGCCGCCATGTACAATTCTTGGAACCATGGTCAGATCCATAGTAATTACATATATATGCAAGAAATAATTCTTACTGTTCAAACATAGCCAAGCTTTTAACAAGAATATGATCGCCTTGAACTCGACCAGCCAGCGGATGTAATGAATCATACAAATCAAATATCATACACCCTACGTCAGCATCCCAAAACAAAAATACAAGAATGGCTTTAATTGCAACACTAAAATTTGTACCTATTATCTAAGGAATTTCCACAAAAATAAGAAATTGATACATCATTTTCCCAATTCAAAGCTGATAGCTATTATCCACCTAAGATTTAGTAAATTAATATGTATGAGATGAGATTTAGCAAGAGAAAAAAATCACCTTTAAGAATACTAAAGCTTGAGTTAACAAGATAATCTCCAACCCAAATAAATCACCTTTAATTAAGAATACCAAAGCTTGAGTTAACGGTGATAATCTCAACCCAAAATGCTACTTCTTCTTATGCCCGACCTGCAAACAATTAAGTAACTCATCATGTTCATAGAAGTATGCCTGTCAACAAATTAAAAAAAAATTAAGTAACAAATCCCAACAGAAAATCTAATAAGAAATTTTATAAGAGATTGAAACCTTGTAAATACTCATAAGGTGCACTTGGATATTACCATACATATATGTATATCTACATTCTCCTAATTGATGTCTTTATATCAGTTAACTTCCTGGTACCAGATGTGGAACATAAAAAGTAAATAGATGATATAATGTCCGCGTAAAAATGAATAAGATACAACGGCATGTTGTATCTCGTAGCTAAAGGAAGATATCCTAATGCGAGATCATGTTTTTTGATTGATTACATGGAAGAAATTATCATTCTCATAGAGTCACACGCGAGATTAATTAATCACCCCGAGAAAATTAATACAAATACTCTTTCTCTCTATCCTCTCTCCTAGCCCCAGCTTTTACATTCACCACCTCTTTCTTGCTCGGATCTAGTCAAAAGCAAGGATTTCATCGTTCGTTGTTCTCCATCCTTAATTTTAGTTTCTATTTATGTTTCACTGCATCTAAGCCATGGCTTGAATCTCTGTCTTCCCATCTTTATCTTCAATTTCTGATTTGAAGATGATATCCCCTTTTCTTTTTCCCATCTCTCGGCCATGGCTCCGAATCCCTCTCTTCCCTCTTTATCTTCAACTTCCTTGATTTGAAGATGATATCCTCTCTTTTTCTTCCATATCTCACCTCATCTTAGTTTGAAGAACTAATACATCTCATATACCCATCAACTGAATCGTGTTTAAGTTTCACAAATCAAAATCATAATTGCAGCCAACATATCTCAATCTAAATTAAATCTCCACCAAAACACTTCCTTATACACCACATCTCATCTCCTACACCCATCCCTTACATCCATCTCTCATTTATCTTCTTAATCGATAAGTGTGTTGATTTTTGATGATGAAAAGGCTTCCCATCTCAGTTATGAATCAGCAATGGTGTTGGTTTTATGTTGATAATCTGGTGTAGATTTAGGTGATGTAATTCGTGATGGTAGTGATGGTCCATATGGCGGTCGGTGGCGGTTTTTGGTAGCAATGTTGTTGTTACTTAGGTTTTCATTTATTCTGGGTTCTCAATAGTGAACGGGAAAACTCCACCGGGTAATCGGGTATCTCAAACATGTTGTAATGGGTTGTTCGTTAACGTTGTTTAGGTTGTATTGGGCTTCCAAGCTTGGTTGAGGTTGTGTCTTTTTAGGCTTTCTAATGGGCTTTAGTTTTCTTATAGTTTGTAAAGAAATTTTTAGCCCCTCAAGCCTTCCTCTTTCTATTGAAAGTTTCATCTCTGTAATTTGTGTTTCAGGTCTTGGTGTACTCAAATTCTTATTTCTCTAATACAATCTTTCTTTCACGATAAAAAAAATAATAGTGTAATCATAACTATGAACACTATTTAGCTGCCTCATATTTCAAGCCAACCCTTGTATTCGAACATTTGCGCTGAAACTACAGTCGAAAAATAGTCATACCTTCTCCTAGCAATGGACCTTACTTACTGAATGTGCGACCCAATAAAAGATGAATACCTGCCTTTCTTAAGAAACACACTGGTTCAATCTTCTTACATCGACCATCTCGGTCCCTTTGAAAGAATTAGCACACGCACAATTGCATGCCAATAAACAGTTGCACATTTTTGGCAATGAGCATTGAAATTTAATAATCCTTAAGTAGCCAAATACGTGAATGAACATAGAAAAGGAGCAAATCCAAATCTCTGATCGATCCAGCAACACACCAAACCCACCCAAAGTTCCACGATCCAATCTGGCAAAGATACCAAGGGATGGAAAAGATAGTCTGCATTCAAATGTTATAAGCAACGAATATATCCCATCACCCGGATAGCCCGGAAAGATACTTGTTCTAATATCTAAAGCACATCAGCTACATAACATTTACACACCAGTATAAAATCTCCCTCATGTATATTCTTGACACAACCAATTTAGACACCACGAAACTGAAGCTTGATCTAAAATAGCAAAGACATGAAACTACTATTAGTTCTTTAAGTTTTAAACCTATGATTAGAAAAACTTGACCTAAAATAGTAGAGACATAAAACAAATACTAACGGTTGTCTCAAATTTAAAAAGAAAAAACATTAAAAAGACATCAATTGATGTCCTAAAATAAAAAGAAAAGAAAAATACAGAAAAATATCTAATCAGTGTATACAAAATCAAAATAAATAAATAATAAATCATGCACAACGGATTAAAAGAAAGTACCAATCCAAATATCAAATAGAAGTAAACCCCAATCCCTGTCTTTTACAAATTAAAAACCCCTTGTACACAAATCATTGTAAAATGAACCTAATAGGTCTTAGTAAGTTCATTGAACCTAATAGGTCTTGGTAAGTTCCAAAGTAGAGAATAAAGAATCTTTATAAGCATGGAGTAAACTCATCGTCAAAGAACTCATTTAACTAAGATGAATGTTGCTTTCAACACACTTTCTCCCAACTACATCAAAAGATTCAAGTAAGCAACACTATTAATACCAGTGACAACAATATTAATAACAGTGACTGGCTTGGTATAATAAATCAATATGATGAATAATTCGATGCTTAAATAAAAAACACGGTAATGTGTTTACCAAATAAAGAAAGCACTTAGCCTACTTGAAGTTGAAGTTGCTACAAATACATTTGGAAGGGAAATGGAAACTAATTCACGGTACTCAAAAGTTGAAAAATATTAAAATATTAAAATGTTCAAAGTATAAACATTAGCCCTAAAATTACATGCAGCTGCATGTTGGATTTTACAACACGCTCTTGATTTAGAAAGAGCGCAAGCTATTATCGTGCATGTTTTAAAGTTTCTCTGGTCCTCCAATATTTTCGTGTGGGCACGTGATCCTTTTCAAGCATGCTCACCATAAATATATACTTCTCATGCTTTTCTTTTTGTTAATTGGATTTATGTGCCGCTTTGTATTGACCACTGATGACTCATTTTTAAGGTTGTGGAGCAATCAATAGCACATGCAGTCATTTAAAGTCTCACTTTCTATACCTGCAGATTATGTTTTGACTAAGTAGCTCCACATCATCCAACAATTTTAGAAACCACAACGGACATGTTTCCTTATGTGGCCATCAGTACCCAACTTGCCTTAAAGATGGTCGTAAGAAAGTTCTAGACACAAATGTTAAATAAGCAAACAAAACATCTCTTAGCTAGAATTTCAGTAATTCAAAGGTTCAAAGGTATGTACGGAAAGGATGTTAGGATTATTACCTCTCAATCTTCTTTGTACTTCTATTTTTTTCATCCGTAATGCTTCGTGGATTAAGCAACAATATGAAGATAATAGATAAAAATGAAAAATACAGTCAAATATAGAATTATAAACTAAATAAAGTGATCTATATAAATGATTAACGGCCCATTTACACATTTTTTGGTTGAGGACAAACCATGTTAGCGGTTTAGGCCTAATGACTTCTAGTGCACCATTTTTCACCATCACTAACAAAGATCCCACTTCAGTATAATCTCCTTCATTTTATGTCCTTAAGATGACTTCCTGAGAAGAATAAAGATTGCTAAACAAATTATAATGCTTTTCAAGGTTATAAGTGATGCAATTACCAATTATGTGTATTTGATGCAAACCTTAAAAGGCGAATTTGATACATTTACCGATTACATGATTTTGATGCAAACCTCAAAAGAAACAATTTAGGGCTTATTAAAATGAACAAACCTTACGGATTATTGACATTTCTTAATGCTTTTTGGGGCAAGTGGTCAAACAACTAATACACATAACTTAATTCTATACGAAGTCCATATAAACTCTGCAACAACATCACCTAAACTCATCACACTGGAAGCCATGTTAATATTTTCTAATTCATTTATGACATATCTCAATAAAAGGAATCGTGATATAAAACTAAATGCAAGGTAACAACAAATTTAACCAAAATTCATTCTTTTTTATTTTGGAATTGTGATATACAATCCCTAACAAAATAAAATCCAATAACAAAAAATGTCACAAACAAATGAAATCAGCACAAATGAACAATGCTAACTCAAATCCCATAAAAACAAAAATGTATCAAACTACTTACCCAGGCCATAATCATCAAGTGAACCCTCCCTTCACCTTCATAAATAATGATCAAACCCCAATGATACAAACATCACAATTAAACATCCCTGATGACCCATTAAATCTTACTACAAATATAACAAACAAAAATGTTAATTAAACATCAATTTCAGAGAACCAAATCTAATGTCCTTATATCTTGATTTTTACAAATCAAACAGCTAAAGGAAAAAAGGAACCAGTAAAACATGAGATAAGAATATACAT
The DNA here is from genome assembly GCA_023531295.1 of Papaver armeniacum. Lineage (NCBI taxonomy): Eukaryota > Viridiplantae > Streptophyta > Magnoliopsida > Ranunculales > Papaveraceae > Papaver > Papaver armeniacum. The sequence continues at coordinate 1,622 of JAJJWW010002646.1, read as the reverse complement.
GATATATTAAAAGAAACCGATAAACCAAAAATCTAAAGAAAAGAAAGAAAAGTGGCAAACCAAATTTTTGTCTGATTCGGAGCTAAAAAAAACCCTTACCTAAGAAACCAAAAGAAAAAGAAGAAAGTGAATTAAGTAAAAAGTCAAGTTATGAAATCAAATTAAGCAAAAAATGGAAAATAACAACAAAAAAAAGAAAAAGTTGTTACCTTGTTGTGGATCGAGTTAGGAAATAGATCGTCATTGTTGGTATACATGTTGACAAGCGAAAACCTAAACATCACATTAGAAGAAAAAATTAAATCGAAACCCGTATATATAATGCATATTAGCAAACTTACCCTGGCTTGTTTGTTCAAGAAAAGAAGAAAATAGATTAAATACTAAACTTTCGATCAACGAAATCAAAAACGTCAAACTTTAGAAGAAGAAAAAAAAAAGGAGTACTTGAGTACTACATGAACCTCAAAATGAAAGAGAAGAAAGAAAAGAGAAGAAGCTTAGGGTTAGAGCATAAGATCTTAAACCTATCATCAATACCCGAATGGTAAGTATTTATATTAACTTAGAAATCTTAAATTAGTTTCTCAAATTAGATTTTACGCGAATGGTAAGCACCTTATAAATATATATAATGAATAGATACTTTTATTGTTCATAGATTTGTTAACAAAAATGTAATTCTTTTTTATAGTAATTAATGAAATTTCCTAAACAATATTTAAACTTTTCTTTTCATATCATTTTTTTTTATAGTAATTAATGAGATTTTCGGGATTTCATTTTTTTTTTCAGCCAATCAAAATCAAGAGTTTCGAACTTTAAACATGATATATTAGTTTTACAAATATAGTTTAGTACTAAATACGAAATTATGATTTTCATTTACTTTTTTGTTAACAAATCCAGATTTCCATAATTAAGCAGCTTAGGTTTAAATGAACTTAATAAAAATAAAAATATGAGATATTTAAGGAGTTTTTAAGGTATTAATAGCAAATGAGATATTTAAGGTAGTAATTCATGTTACTGATTGACGTCACTTTATTTATGGTTATCAATGAGATATTTAAGGGATTGTTTTTTTGTTTGAATATTCCTTTTTTCCTTTTTATTCCAATAAAAAATTAACAACTCAGAGTTTATTTTGGATTACAAATCAGATGGATCTTTTCTATAGAAAATAATAATATTTCCGTTTTTTTCTCTTTTTTTCACTTTTTTTTTCTTTTCTATGGTTATAATAATAATTCCGTTTTGTATAGAAAATAATAATAATATTTCCGCTTAGGTGCATATTTATTCTTAATAAAAAAACTTATACATGTTGATTTTCTTACTACATGGAAATTTTTGTTTTTTTTCCTTAAAAAACGTGTGGGCCCTCCCAAAAGATATTTGGAGATTTTGAAGATTTCTTTTCCTTCAATTGCTCATGAAAGAATCTTGTAATTTTTTTTTCTTTGGTATGTAAATCTCGTAAAAAAACTTATAATGTTGATTTTCCTTCTACATGGAATTTTTTATTTTTTTTTCCCAAAAAAAAAAAAAACGTGTGGGCCCTCCCGAAAGATATTTGTAGATTTTATCGCTAATCGAAGGCCCAAATTTCATATTCTATT
>JAJJWW010002645.1:0-81675 GCA_023531295.1 Papaver armeniacum | reverse complement strand
AAGTTTCTCAACAAAAAAATTGGAACCAACTATCTCAAGTTGCCTCCTAATCTGGAATCAACTGGCTCAAGTGGCTTCCAAATCTGGAAGCAACTAGCTCAAGTTGCCTCAAAATCTAGAGTCCAAGCCAACTAGATAAAGTTAAACTATAGTTAATCCCAAGCCAGATTGAAACCATGTACATATATTCTTGGCAAACTAGATAGACTCAAGAATAAGCTGCTACTTTTTCATTAAAAAGTGATATACCATACTAGATGTTTGTAAGAATAGGATATGCATTTTCAAATCGATCAACTCGTACATTTGACTGCCCTCAACAACAAAAATGAGTGACACATCAGGTAGCCACTAACAAAAATCCTACCATAATCTATACAAATCAAGAAAGAAATTTATAAAAAGAACCGTGATGTCCACCTGAGTAATAAACAGACATTACTCCACTCACCCCAATGGATGCAATATAAAGCGAGAATAAAAACCCAACACCAAATTGTCCAATCATACTAACATCTGCACCAGCCTGTAAAGTGTACGTAAACTCGTTGGTCCCATACCTTGCTATTGTTCCAAAATTATTCACCAAATCTGCATAACCCCGATAACAAGCACATAATCAAAACCAACATAATCATGTGAAATTTTCACAACCCATAGCATGCACCCATAGTTGAGCTAGAATCCAAGAAATTTCAGTAAAAATCAATACCAATAGAATCACCTAAAATTTTCAAAACACAATTCAGCTTGCACCCTAGAAGTTTCAGTAAAGCGTTCATACATCAAACAGAGCTAGGAATACAAGTTTTCATTTAGTTTAATTAGAAGTTTTCATAAAGCGATCATACATCAATCCTAGAAAAAATGCATAAATTGACTAGAGGTAAGAGCAATGACTGTTGCTATAAAAATGTAGATCTGAAGTGACAAGTTAGATTTATGTTTGGGTGACTTTTTTTTGTCTTTTAGATTCTTTTGGGGTCGCCCCTAAAAATGCTAAGAAAAAAAAAAACAAAATACCGAGTCAGAATAACGTGTGATGTCCCCACTAATTCCGTAGCTCATCAGCAATAATTGTGATTAATTATTAACTTAATACATATCTACACAAATCAGTAACGCCTAGCTCATCAGCAATAGTTGGCGGGATTATTGTCCTCATTATTTTCTCAAGTGGAGAATAGAAAATTACGGGCAATTGAATTGTTTAGTGTGTAATTACGCTGTTCGTGTCTCGAAGTTTCCATAGTGTCAAATCTAGTTGGTGAAGATTAGAAAGTAACAGAGTGAAAAAAGCTACTATTCATCTTTTTGTCTATAATTAACCAGTAGTATCTCATATTTTCTCTGCTAACTGATTTCAATATTTCTTCATCATTTTTTCCATATCGCTTCTTGATACAGTCTTCTTCGTGATGGCTTTGGAGCGGATTCTTGTGAATGGTGTGACCGAAATCTTGAAGAACTTGCTCCCGGTTATTGCTCAACATTTGATCTGACTTTCACCTATGCCCTTCTTTCTACTTCACTTCTCTTGTTCACCTGCCATATATCCTGCAACACATGAAAATAGTAATGATGTTAGTACGCAGAAGACATCAAACACTGAATGTACAACCGAAATTCATTCAATCCGAAACTCGTGTTGATGTTATCTATCTACTATATACCAAATTCATTAAGTTTTATTTGATTCTTAGACATTTGTATACATATGAAACTCACCACTTTGATTCTTCAATGGTTACTTGTCCACTTCATGTTCGTAGTCTTTGTAGGAAGTTGCCAACCTAAAAACTTAATTAGTACATATCAATTCAGTCCTATAAATTTATAAACATGGAAACCAAACTTGGAGAACTGTATGCGGTGTGTCGCCTAACAAAAAAAACAAGTCATGATATAAATCTTTATAAGACTAGTCATGTAGTCTAAATTATAATAAATCAAGGGAATCATGTGAGACAACCTGAGATTTTTTTTTAGCAGGTGGAGGCTTCGTAAGATAACCTATTTATTGAAGAACAAGAAACTTAAATCAAAAGGGACCGATTTCCCAACAGAAATACTGTACAACAAGTTACAATTCCAAGCAAATCAAACCAATTATTGAAATTACAAAGAAGCTTCCACATAAATTAAAACTAACATAAATTCTTCCTAAACAAAAACCAATTTTCTAAAATCCAAACAAAACAGATAAGATTGAATAGATCCTAACTTAAATTGAATAAAGATAAGATTTTACCTGCGGATTACCTTGCAAAAGAAAAAAGAGAAACTGGAGCACACTACTTATATTTGAGAGGAGATATCATTATGCTACCGTCTTGTTCTTGATAATTGATTATCAACATCACAAGCCATCATGGATTCGATCTAGATCTCTGCTGGTTTTTGTTTTTGAGGCAGCGGAAATCAGAGAAGAAGAGACACAGAGAGAGAGAGGCAGTAAGAAACTAAAGAGATACCCTAGACGACTCAATGAAATCGTAGGGTAATAAATAGACCAAGAACTAAAAAGTTAATTACACCTTGATTACATCATCAGGAGACGTACATATAAGTAGAACATTTTCTGGTGCTACTTGGAAAATTTCTTTAAGCTCTTAATGCACTCTTAAGCTCCTTGTCCACAAGCATATTTTATTTTAGTTTTAATAGGAAAATAAATTCATTAGATGCTCAAAAAAATTACACATTGAGAATGAGGATTTGAGTCCATTCAGGACCATTATTTGAACCAATTAAAACATAAAGATTGAGTTCTCGCGAATTTAGCTAGAGCATCTTCCAAGTGATTTGCATCTATGTGCACATACTTGCAACTCCAAGACTCTATTGACTCTAATATACTACGAGCATCATTGATAATATTATAAGTTGTCCATTTTACAGCTCCCACAAGCATATCTGGCTTCTTCTTTTCTAGGTGAATTTTCTTTATCAGTGATCATGAATCATTGTTAGATAAAGAAGTTTTCCACAACTTGAGGAGAGTGATCATATTTCCCTATTACCTTGCGAACATAGTTCCACCATACCGATCACTGTTAAGAGAAATGTAGTTGTGAAATCTGATCCAACAAAATAGTAGACCAGGATTTCTTGAGAAACATAGGCCAAGACTAGTAACCGTTCGTCGCAGTGCAAGTCCATTGGTGGCTAGTTAGCTACATATATGCCATTGTAAGAAATGTCCCAGCATCAGTTCGCAACAAGGGTCAAAATATGTGTTAATTTTTCGATATCATACCAGGTGCTAAGAATTAGTCCAGTTTAATAGCGTTCCAGTCAAAATAATCGAAATCGTTCCTTGGTCCTACTCGGTTGGGGAGCTTGGAATGAGGAGCAATAAATTCGGACTTGGAAATCGCCAAAACTCGGACTAATACTCGGAATCTATTTATTAAAAATTTATATATTGATGCTCATAAGTCATGATTTGTACCTAATTAATAAAATTTTAACACTACCAGGTAATTAAGTTTGTAATATTGTTATATTTAACGTATTTATCAAGTGTTTAGAGGTTTTTCTATTTGAGAACTCCCATCTGAGGGGTTACAAAAAAATTCTTTTCTTATTTTAGTGCCTGATTATTGGTCGATACTACCACAATTTCTCGTGCTACTTCCTACTACCACAATTTCTTCTAGCTCTTAATGCACTCTTAAGATATAAAATGCTAAACGTACAATCAGAAAAGTGATTAAGACCTTTCATTAACAAATGTAAGCAACACAAAACCATGTTATAGCAGAGAACTCTAATGTAAGCAACCTACAACAACGAGTTACAATTCCAAGCAAACCAGACCAAATGGAGTGATAATTAAACCCCTAAATGTCTTCGACTTAAGAGCGAGAAATTCAAATAAGCTTGTTCCAACTAAATGAAATGAAAAATCTACACTCAATAAAACCCTTGAAATTACCCCAAACATCTCGATAAAGTCTTCCTAAACAAAAAAAACTTTAGATATATAACTGCGAAAGATTCCTAATCCTCAGATTTAGAAATGCGTTTTCCTCAGGAGAAGATTTTGTTAGAGTTATCACCTTTGTGTGGCTGCGACAGTTGACAGCTTTTCACTCATAGAAATGAGCGTTCTGAGAGTGGATATCATCATGCTGTCTTCTTATTGTTGCTGTTTGTTGATCATTAATGTCAGATGCCATGATCGAATCGATCTGTGGTGGTTTTTGTTTTTGAGGCGGCGGCAAGCAGAGACGAAAAGAGGCTGAAGAAACACAGATGACTAAATAGACAAAAAAACCAAAAAGTTAATTACACCTTGGTTACACCTCTAGAATATCCAACACTAGAGAATTTTCTCTCTAGGGGTTTGTTTCTTCGAACAAAGGAGATGTAAAGAGAATTAAGACGACCGAATCCTCCCAAAGAAACCACAACTGAAAGAGATTGTCGATTACCATAACCAATATTAGACCAGTGACTAGTGCAAATATATTCCCACAATCTTTCATCTTCTGCCAATTTACTTCATTTCTTGTTGACACAAGCTGCTGTAGGTTGTAGCTAATGTTCTTGCATCAAAATGTTTTAATACTTCAAATGTTAAATCATCATTTAGATCACTATATCCAATTTCATGTTCAATCTTCTTCTTCTTATTCTTCTAATTTGTTCTTTGTTTTCCTCTATCTTTCATCTCCTCCTTCAATCACATATTAAATTGAGGGGTTTTAGGAAGAGGAAGATCATATTATTTACACTGACCGGAAAAATGAAAAACAAGAAAACTCAAAATGGAAAATATAAATTTCATTTCCTGACTATTTTCTTGGTACAAATTGTTTGGTTACACAGTCTAGACTTTTATTTAGAATTCACCAAAAAAAATATAAAAAAAAGTAGTCACATTAGATGGAGAGAATTCCACCGGGTCGTGAAGTTTGAATCTTTACTGAAACATTTATAATCTAACAAGTCAGAAGCCGGAGGAAGGAAAAAGGATGTGACCACATCAAAACATTCTATCCTGAATGAGAAGGTGAAAATTTTGAGAGGAAAAATCATAGTCAGGAAATTTACTGATTACAATTTAATATGTGAATTTAAAAATTTTGAGAGGAAAAATTTAAAAAATTTTAAAAATTTTGAGAGGAAAAATTTAAAAATCATAATAAAACCCTAAAGCATGTGATTTTCCAATATCCTCCTTATCAAGAGTAACTTCGATTGGGCAGAACAAGAGGCCTACAGAACTAGCCCGGTAGACACAATCTAACAGGCCCTTATCCTAATCAACACTATAGTATTTTTCTTCGTTTCACACTCCCGTTGTAATGATTTTGAGACTAATGCCAACACCGATTACAATCACAGGAAACTAGTCATCGATCAAGTTTTAGTTTGGTTTCAATGAGAAAGATATGAAATGATAGTACCTGGTTTGTAAATAGGGTGTGCCTTTATATATCATCATCAAGAGTAAGAAAGAACTTCAATGAGGCACAAGAGGGCCACTGAATCAGCCCGCTGGACATATTCTAAAAACTGACTTCTCTGATTCCTGTATTCAAACAATGCCTTCATAGCGAAGAGTTATTTGTGAAAAATATACCTATGTGATAAAACCCAAAATAATTCTTTTTTCTCCCAGGAATCACATGTGATAATATATCCTTAACCCAACCAAACTATAAAGCATAATAGGGATCAGGGACGGAGTCAGCAATGGGTCAAAAATAATTTTGTTCGGATATCCACAATCTTTTTTTCTTTTTCGAGCCACAGTTAAGCTATAGGAAGCCTACAAGATGGTCATTTGTTACTTAAGATGTAGCGTACGCGACCAATGAAGGAGTAAGAACAATGTTTAGGAGCATATGTGTCGACCTTTTTGTTTAGTCCATGTGGAGGAGCATACGGTCGTTCATTTGTTTGCGAAGATGATGCGACTTCATCTATTTTTGTACTTTAGTTTTTGCACTCATCAAAATGTCATAATTGTTGACATTTATATCGAAGGATTTACAGCCTTCTAACCTAGGCATTTTTTTTTACTGGAAATGGGTTAAACTCTTGGTGGAGCGAATGTTAAAACAAACAATATGGACATGCTAATTCAGAAAGCATCTTGTCCACAAGCTTATGCCACGGAAATTAGAAGCTGAGGCTCTTATGTTAAGCTGCAAGGATTCATGGGTGAGCAAAATTGCCAAATTTCACTAGCATTTTTTACAGTAATTCAACCAACAATCACTAACATACTTCCACACAACAATGGTGGGAATTCCTTCCTATTCAGGATTAAGGTAGTAATAGTACAACATCAATTCTTAATCAGGCTATCATAATCTCATTGCTAAATGTCCAATTCAGAACGAATACACCCAAGATCAAATATTTGCGTGCAACCTTGAATCTTTATAAGAATAAAATGGAACAACATTTCTAAATTATAACCAAGTACATGTACTACTACTATTTTAAGAATAAAATCTAAGAGTAACAACAGATACCCAAAAATTAGAAGTTTAGGAAGATCATATCATATTACGCAATTGCATCTAAAAACTCAACCGATTTTTATTTAAGGTTAACTATAAAACCAAACTTAGTTACATAGATAGAGAATTCCAATGGGTCTTGAATCTTTACTTAAAGATTTATAATCTAACCAAGACAGAAGCTGAATAAAAGAAAAGAGCGACGACACCAAGCGACTGATGCAATAGAAGATGGTTTTAGCTGAAATAAACATCAAATATGAGATCCAAATGTTTTTCTTCCTAAACACCCACTGCAGCCCTATCACCTGTTCAAAGCGTTCCCTTTGTTGTTTCCGGCTTAGGGTCCCCTTTCAAATGCCCCAAAGCTGGAAACCGGTAATTCTCAGGTGAACTGTAGGCTGGTTCTACATGTAGCTTAGAAATCAACAAATTTACTTTTGAGAGGAAAAATCATATTGCAGGTTGTTCATGATATAAGTAGATGTGAGGATGTGCTTCCCAGTAATCCATTCGACCAAATTTAAGAGATAGAGAGGAGATGAAAACGGCGCACTTGTGTAGCATGTTCTGAATTAGATAGATTAGAGAGTGTAGCTGCTTTATATATGAAAGCCCTAAAGTGTGCCCCTTATCCTTATGAAGGGTATGAATTTTCAATACAGCACAACAAGAGGCCCACAGAATTAGCTCAATCCAATAATAAGCCATGCCATGCCACGCCATGCCCCCTTGTATCTCTCCACAGACAACTTCTAATCTTAATTTGACGGTTCAGGACTTTTCATGTTCAGCTGCATCACAATGAACCTTTGCACCATAAGTAAATGCCTTCAAAATCCCACATTACGTTTTTCATTTTCTTCTCATCAACCGGAAAGTCTGAGTGAGTGAGTATCCCATCTGATATGATGCCCTTAATTGTTCTCTCCTACACTCTTCGGATCAGTGCATGCTTATGTGCTGAGCTTACATGGTAAGTCAGGGGTTAAGAGAGGGTATTATATAGTACTAGCTTACATAATCTCACTTTTAAAAAAACTCATTCTTGTCTTTTAGAGAGTAGTTTTGTTGTAAGCTCTCTAGGCGCTTTGCTAATCTCTTCTTGTATCTTTTGAAGGTGCTATCTTGGCACCCTTTCTTATTTATTTCTCTTTGCCTTTTTCAAAAACTTGAAGCTTCTCTTGGTCACCTGCAATATTTCCTTGAACACTAGAAAATAACTTCTTCAAAGGCAGGGTGACAAAACGATTTTTGGGAAAGTCACGACCAGGTAAGGCTAACCTCACCAAGAAATACCCCACCACTGTAGATTCAAGCCTGAAGTTTGAGATCCTGAAGTCGAAGGAAGGAACTGACGTTGAAGATGAAGGTTTGGTACCAGAGAGGATTGCCATCTACCACTTCTCTGGTGCAGTAAGTTTGTCCTTCGAAATCCAGCTTGACAAGTTTGATGCCCTGTCAACCTGAACATCAGCTTGACAAGTTAAATTATTAATTTTAACCAAAAAATAAAATCAAAATAAAGAGGAGTAAGCTAGATCTGACGTTTGAGAGGAGATATCATCATGCTGCAAACTTTTTATTGTTGTTGTTTGATGATCATCGAACATCAAAAGCCATGATCTACTGTGGTGGCGGTGGTGGATTTGAGATGGCGGAAACTCACATGAAAAGAAGGAAAGAAAACTAAGGATGAGTGAGTATGCCCTAACTTGGACGGCTAAAATCCAAATCTAAATAGACAAAGAATTAGAGAAGTTAACTACACTTTTGTTACACCACTCTTACTTCAAGATTACTGACTAGAGAAGTAGGTTTCTCACTATGAAGATAAATTTTAGACAGCGCTACAGATTTATTGTCGCGTTTAGGGTCACTATGCATATTTTTAACCTACAACTCTTGATAGAGTTGAGGTGTAATTATATTGTTTTAAAATAATTGTTAAATAATTAGAGTATTAGTTTTTTAAAGTTGCAACTACATTTTTGAATAGCAAATAAATTACGTACAAAACAATAAATTATGAATTGGTAGGATGAAGTTGCAAATGAGAGATTTCTTACTCATTTTCTGATATTACACTTATTATCAGAGTGGTATCAGAAAATGTAACTAAGTTGAGTAAAGGTCCACTTTGCAAGGTAACAGCTTCTCAACAAAAAGAATCATAATGCAAATCAGAAATTAAATGACTACAAGCCGTTCTTAACTTTAATCTTCTGAAACTTAATTTGATAAACATTTGAATTCGCTTATAGTTCATTTGGAATAATATCAGAAAATGGAAATACCATTTTCAACTACAGAGGGTTATCCATTCATCACAATCTTGGTTCAAGAAATAAAATAGATTGAATAAGAAAACGTACCAAGTCCACCGTCAAACGGCTATATTTTTTCTCCAATTACCGGACCGAAACACAAACTGTCTATCACTTGAAATCCCGTCTCAATACCCCCGGCTCTAGCTTGTTATCTCTACTGGTCAAAATTGTGTTGAGATTATTAGTCCCACATGGTTGGGTAATTTATGATCCTGCGGTTTATAATCTATTAGGGCCTCTCCACTCATTGCCAATTGGTTTTGAGTTGGATGCCCATGTTCTAATAAAAGAGCTTGTTTCTCTTCTTTCCACATTTGGACTCACTCGATGAGTATGGACTTCAAGCTAAACTTTAAAGCCAAAATCTCGAGTTCCATTGTTTTTTTTCCATTTGGTTTGCAATTAGCAGTACAGAAATTTGAACACCACCTACTACAAATATAGCTAGGTGGAAACTATGACACCATTATTTGCTCATCAATGCCATATTCTCAAAGAGAAACCTATTATGGGACCTTTCTGCTCTTCTTCAAAAACTCATCCATTGAGGTTTATATGCCAAGTGTCTGGACCACTTTTACTGCTCCATCATGCACCTTGAATTGTTCAAATATCTAATACCTCAACTTCATGCTTCAAGTGATCCGGAAAGTCGTTGAAGGTCCATTTTCTATTACTGGTGATTGCAATAACATAGCCCATAGAACTTGCAGTATGCTTCTGCCCCAGCTAGCGCAAGATACTGGGAGGTAGGACTGTCAAATTAACCACAATGATTGTCAGAGTTACAATTTATTTATTATAATCCACAAGTGAACTAAATAGACAGCTTCATACACAGTATAGACAGACACTAACAATGATATACTGATAGAATTAGCAAGAAAAAATAGCGAGAATGTCTTATGAGGGAGAATCAAGGATTATCTTTCTTGCCTATAAAAGAAACCTTGTCATGCAATTAGGCCTTACCAAGCCAGCTTAAGTTGGCTTTACCGAATCCTGATTTGTAGCTAAACAATAGATAACAAATAATGTTTACACCATTCCAACGAAGTATCATTGTTGCATAAGAAAACTACGAATCAATATCATTATTGCATAAGAACTTACATTAGCATGTACAAAGTAAAAATTCAATATGGTTATCTCCTAGTTTCGAGATAGAGAGACAAATTAATAGCTACATAGGAGAGCTCACTGCTTGAACTTAAGGTATCATTAACCTTAAGATGCTTAACTACATAATTAGACCTTATACGATAAAAAGCCAACCAAGTTCACACCCTTCTAAACAAAGTATCATTGTTGCATAAGAACCAATCAGATTTACAGATCACTATGCATAAAAACTAGTATTGACAATCGCGGAGTTAAAGTTTAATATTGTTACCGTAATGTCTTGAAATGACGGAATTGAGCTAAACGAAAAAGTTAGAAGCAGCTCTTCAACGATTATTGCTACGCTCTATAAAGGGTGAATGACCCAGACTAGCTGTGCTATCTCTGTTTGGTTGTGAACTTGAAACGTCTTGACATTGTGGAGGTCCTTTACAAATTGCGTCGAATCTTTCACTTGGGCCCATCTCCTACTTGGCTTCTCATGGTAACCTGCCATATGTCTGAGAACACATGTAAACAGTAATGTAATGACATTAGTATCCAAAAGATATCAAACACCAAATGTACAACCATGAAAGTGATTAAACCTTTTATCAACAAAGGTTAGCAGCACAAACTCATAAAACCATATTTATAATTGTACCACAGTAAGGCAAATATAAAAAAAAGTTTTATCTGATTCTTAGACATTCATATAAAAAAAAAAATGAAATTAAGATGAGTCATAATATGCTACTAAAGTTTGACAGAGAAATAATTATGCGAGCATCTTATTTTTGTTGTTGATTATCATAACCAGAATCATTATGATTACTGTCCTTACAGATGACTATCATTATTGCATAAATACTAATATTAACATGCACAGAGTTAAAGTTCAATATTTTCACCGTAACATGTTGATGTGCCAGGACTGAGCTAAATGGGATAGTTATAGGCTCGTGATTATTTTGACACTATAAGGGGTGAATGTCCATTCTCAGCTGGAGGATTTAGTGGTAGCTAGATAGCCAATATAATGACCTAGACTAGCTGTTCTGTCTCCGTTAATGGTTGTGAACTTGAAGCTTACTAACTTCATGGAGGTCCTTTACAAATTGCATTTCGATCTATTGTCACTTACATTCTTTTCTGCAAGATCCAGCTTTCTAATCGTAGGATCCCTCCGATGCCAAAAAAAAAAAAACAAACTTGCTAGAATTCCCAATTTCCACCGATTAGCAACAACCAGAAAATCTTGGACGCAAAGATTGACTACACACATGAGCAAAGGAAATTTCCAAACCTACACCAAAAATACAAGAGACTTAGGAATAAGTTATAATTCCAAGCAAATCAAACCAAATGAAATTACAAAATAAAAAAAAATCTACACCCAAACAAAACCCTTGAAATTACCCCCAAACATCACAGCAAATTCTTCCTAAACAAACACACTTTGAATAGAACCACAAAGACTAATTCCACCCAAATATCTAGATGATTTCAGAAAAACCCATTTTGAAAAATCCAAAAAGAAAAACAAAAAACGATTACAAAAATGTTAGAAAATAACAGCATTCAAAAGATCCAAGCCATCTTTAACTGAATCAGGGTAAGATTTTACCTGTGACCTAATGGTCGATACGTCACACTGGATCCTTCCTTTACCAGTGTTTTATGGTAAACTACTGTTAACCATACTAGGAAAACTAGTTATGCTGAGAGGAGATATCATTATGCTGTCTTCTTCTTGTTGTTCAATGATTATCAACATCCCAAATCATGATCGATCGAGGTGCTGGTTTTTGAGGCGTGAAACAGAGAAGAAAATAGGGAGAGGGGGAGGCGGTATGAACCTAATAAAGAATGATGCCCTAGAATAAAAGAGCTCTGAAAAGTTAACCTTGCGAGTTGCGACTCTATAAGTAGTACTTAGTAGGGTAAATAAATAAAAGGGAACTGAAAAGTAAATTACACTTTGGTTACACCACTAAAATATACACAAGTGGAGCATTTTCTCATGTTTTTACATAGGGTCACTTTTAGATTTTGAACCACCAAGTTTTTGAGTAACGGAGATAGATTTCTGAGTGCAGATACCTGGGAAGATTTAAGATCACGGAGCATGTATTGGTTAATAAAATAAATTTTGAACCACAGTGAAGCTCTATATTACCATGCCGATTTGGGTTACAAGGGTTACAATGCTAAATATTGAACTAATTGCAGAATTTGTGTCGCAGTGCATATTTTAAGTCACTCAGCTTATACTACTTCAGTTGATGGACAAGTCGCTCGACGTTTAAAGATCAAATACTAAGGTCTAGGTCATCATTGAGCGCGGTACCACCAAAAAGATATGCAAAAGTGGAGCATTTCGATGGCTCAAAGAACATATCAGATAAGGATTTAGGTGCACCAGTGGTGTAGGTAAGCCAAAGATTTCGACGGCTGAAATCAGTACATGTGAAGATCATCAATCCAAGAACTTTCATCTCTAAGTGGATCTGATCTTGTCATAGACTTCAAACTCAAGCAGCCTTAAGATCAAGTTCACAAATCTTCTTAACTCGGACAGTTTCACGAGTAATCGATTACCCATTTTTTTTCTTCAATACATTAGTTCTCAAACATCCAGGAGATCATCGGTATCTTTCCGTTCCTTGACAATTAGGGTCTGGTTCAACAATCTTCGGTACATGTTTGTCTGATAAGGTGCTTTCGTGACTGGAAGTCTGTTTGCTAGTTTTTGAAGCCGAGAGATAACCCTTTTTAATGTTTAAAAGAAGCAAAACAGTTATCAGTAAAGTGCACAAAGAACTAGTGAATTACTCCTGATATTATTATACTTTACAAGTGAACTAAACAGACATCATCATACACAATATAAATATTTGCAAGCATTGCTACAATGATAGAATTATCATGAAGATATAGAGCGAACATCTTATGACTTATAAGGGAGAGTTCAGAATTTTCTTTCATGCCTAGCAAAGAGATCTTGCCATGCTTTCCATGTGCCTTTCTAGCCTTTCCATTATTAGACAGAGACACAACTCTATGGCTACATATGACATCCCATCACATATTAAACTTATAGCAGCATTAACTTTAAAATAAGCCTAAGCACCCAATTAGTCCTTCAATAAATCATGATTTTCCACTAAACCATAAAGAGCCAACAATGTTTACACCCTTCTTACTAAGTATTGTTATTGAATAGAACTTTTATTGACATGCACGGAGTGAAAGTTTAATATTGTTACCGTAACGTCTTCAAGTGCCAGAATTGAGCTAAACGGGAAAGCTAGAAGTGGCTTCTGAAGGATCATTTCGAGGCTGTGAATATTCTCGGCCAGAGGATTTAGTGGTAACTGGACAAACTATATAATGACCTAGATTAGATGTGCTCTCTCCGTTAGGTTATGAACTTGAAGCTTCTCAACTTCTCGGAGGTCCTTCACAAATTGCATTGGATCTTTCACCTGTGCCCTTTTTTGTACTTGGCTTCTCTTGGTCACCTGCTATATATCCAAGGACACATGAACATAGTTCAAAAAAAAAAAAGTTATAAACAGTATACTGAAACCATATTTATCAAATACCCAATGTACAACCAGAAAAATGATTAGACCTTTTTATCAAAAAATATTAGTAGAACAAACTGATGAAACCATATTTATCAATGTACTAAGGAAAATTATAACATCTCATCAGAAGTTACAAAGTTCAGCTAATCAATCTTCCAATTGTTCATTCATTGTTACGAAGAGGCATTCTAACAAAAACTAATCATCCTTCTTTTCATTCAAGTCAAAAATGTGCATCCTTAACTAACCATCTACTATCTGAAAAAATTCAAAAGAAGTTTAAACTGATAATTTGACATTGAACTCACCACTATGATTCTTCATAACCTTGTTAGATTTTGGGATCAAGTAGCAATAATAAGTTTGGCCATCCTCAATTGTGCATCTAAACTACATCTGCTCCTTCTGAAAAATATGTTACATCTAAATGACTTCTTTGCACCTCTATCTTTCCTTGTCCTCTTTCACAGACAATGAATTCGACAAAATAAAGCACCCAGATGGCCGCCACTGTCCAAGTTGGCTTGTCCACTTCAATTTCATACTCTTTCTAGGAAATGCTTAACCTAAAAATTAAATCAGTACAATTCAATCAGTTCCTAGAGTAAAAACTGGCAACCATGATCATTCCAAGTTATCTCTTGGAAACATAAACGCTAGCCACAACATTTTGAGCCAAATTAGTACATATAGACTTTTGACTCAAAAAGATCCATCATGGACACATGAAATCGGTACTTTTGTTGGCATCAAAAAGATCTCAAACATTAAATATTTATCAACAAATGATTAGACCTTCTATCAACATATGTTAGCAGCACGCAACCATATTTATTAATGCGCAGGCAAACATGTAAAATAGCATCACGCATTACAAAGTTCACCTAGTCTGTCTTCCAATTGTTCATTATATTCAAAGAAAAATTAAAACATTTTCTGTATCAAGATGTCAGATATGCATCTTACTTAATCATCTCCTATCTACCAAATCCAAAACAATTATTTCTAGACATTCATATAAATATGAAACACACCACTATGATTCTTCTTGGCCATCTTTGATTTTGCAATGAAGTCGAAATAATACATGGAATATCAGACACCTTGGGAACCCATCCTCAATTCTGGATTCTAAATCACACCAGCGCCTTCATTGGAAAAATATGTTACATCTGAATGACTTCTTTGGTCAGCACCAATAAAACCACACAATTTCCTTGTCTTCTTTCACACACAACGAATTTGACAAATACAGCATCCAGGTTGACTTGTCTACTTCAATTCAATATATATTCCAGGAATCGTAGCCTAAAAAAATTAAATAGTACATATAAATTAGTTCCTAAATATAATTAAGCTATTAATCAACAATAAGAGTACCTTAAACATGAAAATTAAACCTACTTTAAGCATAAAAGTAAAATAATCTTTGCACTTTCGTCAACCAAAGAGGAACCGGAATTAAATAGCGGATATGAATCGTAGATCCGTCACATGTTAGAGAAGATCGATTGATCCATTTGAATATTCCAGCGATCCTTGCACTGCAGTCGAAACATGAGAAGCCAATTAATAAGGACCGTTAGGAAACGATTTTTGTTGATTTCGTAAATAAAATAGATACTTTTGAGAGGACAAATCATTATGATGTGATCTTCTTGTTGTTGTTGATCATCGACATCAAAAGCCATGATCAATGATAGATCTGTGGTGTTTTTTGTTTTTGAGGCGTTGGGAAAGTAAACTCAAATACTTCTAGAATATAAATAGTATGGAGAAAAGTAATTGACACTTCTGTTACATGAAATTATAACTGCTGTGTGTTGGTGCAAATTTTGACTAATGTGTGCCACGGTGCATAATTTTAGTCCCTCGCCTCGTAGTTTAATTAGTTGGTAGACAATTTTTGTTAATGGAGTATTCCAAGTTTCTTCCGGTGGAACCAGCTGATTGCAAATTAGTATGCAGGAGTTTACTTGTCAAAGTCGTCATGTTCGTCATTCATCACTCTCCATCACGCATTTTCGTGGTCTCTCAAATCTGATACTGGTAAGTTGGGTTCTAATCTTTTATTACGAAAACTAATTAAACAAAAATGATTTGCGACACCCAATTTTAATGCACCCAATGCACCCAACCTTAGATGGCATAGACACGTTGCACTGTCCTTTGATTTTTATTTCGATTGTATTTTCGTTTGAGATGTACGCCTGGTTCTGATGAAGAACAACTAAGTATCAAAGGTTGCCGTGTTAGCAACTAGAGATCGACACAATATAGAAACCTCAAGCCAAGCAAGGATAACACAACAGATAGAATAATTTGAAACATGAATACTTGAGTGCGCAGTAAATTGTGAAATTGATGTGAATCTGACTCCATTAATTAATGAGTTTGTGGTTTAACATCAGCGACCATTTATTCCACAGTCCTAATAAATTAAAAAAAAAAAACGAAACTTGTTGATACACAAGATCAAATTTTTTTTTGATGTTATTTATACAGATTGTACAAGAAAAAATCATTTTCAATTCAAAACCCTACTAATTGCTTCATATCTCTAAGCTCTTCTTTAATGATATACATTGATTATTAAGTTTATCAGTCCCCTGATAAACTTCACACATGTACAATTTAATATTTTCCTTGTGTACACGTAATTGTAATCTATACAGGATATTCTCTTCCTTGTTGTAACAATTTCTAGTCATCCTGTTTTATAGCTACTTAGGTTTTAGTCATCCTATTCTCTAGGTTTTCCTATTCTTTAGTTTTACCTATTCTCTAGTTTAACCGTGTAGCTATCTACACCTTTTGTAATACGTATAAATACAAGTTAATGCAATCAACCTCAACACAGTTGTGTGAGAAGTAAATACTGTCACCATATTTCTTTATGGTATACACGAGCTAGGTTAGAATTTTTTTTTTCCTGCAACTTCAATATCCATGGCTATCGAAGAGGATCAATCAAACCCTTCTGTCATTCAAAATACCGATAAGGATACTGGTTTATCTCCTACCAGTCCGTATTATGTCCATCCAGCGGACAATCCAACGTCTGTTATCTATACTCCTCATCTCACAAGTGATAACTATTGCACTTGGGGAAGAGGAATGCTGAAGGCTCTCAGTGCTAAAGGGAAAACAGGCTACATAGATGGAACGATCAAGAAACCCACAAACCCAGTTGATCTCCTTCACTGGACGCGTTGCGACGACTTAGTAGGCAGTTGGATCTCCAACTCGGTGGATCCAAGCATTAAATCAACCACCATGAATTTCCGTCAAAGACATGAACAATGGCTGGAAATAAAGTCCCGGTTTTCTCATCAAAATGCCTCTAAGCTCTATGCGATTAAACAGTCCATTGCAAACTTGAAGCAAGAGAACCTGAACGTGGCTATGTATTATACTCAACTGAAATCTCTTTGGGATGAGTTGGATACCTTCCGGCCTATTGAACCCTGTATCTGCGGCGCAGGTAAGAATTTTGTTGATCATCATAACCAGGATAGGGCAATGGAATTTTTGCAGGGTTTGCACGAGAGGTTTTCCTCTTTGCGCAGTCAGATTCTCCTGATGGATCCTATGCCATCTTCGCAAGATTTATAATCATGTAAGGCAAGAGGAGGAGCAGCGGGGATTAACTCTTCTAGTGTTCCTTCTATTGAGTCTGCTACCTTGAATGTTTCCCGTACTGATCAGAGACATCCAAAGCCGTTTGCACAATCTGGAGCCCATGGTGCAAATAATGGAAACAAGCGTCAACGACCCTTCTGTGAGCACTGTAACAGACATGGTCATACCAAGGCAACCTGCTGGAAAATCAATGGTTACCCTAAGGATTTACCACGGATCCGTGATGTGGACACTCATACGGCTGCTGCTGTTGCTAATCCTACTCCGCATGCTGCACCTGCTATTTCCGCTGCTCAGTATGCTCACTTACTGTCTCTACTTGAACCAGCCAATGGAGGTCATGCTATAGCCCCATATGCTAATTTTGCAGGTAAGATCTTTTCCTGTTCTGATTCTTTATGGATAGTTGATAGTGGTGCTACACACCACATTTGTTCTTCACTTTCTTTATTTTCATCTTATAAATTGGTTTCTAAACCCATCACAGTCCAACTTCCAGATGGATCTAATACATCTGTGACACATGTTGGCCAAGTTGTGTTATCATCTTCCATAACACTTCTTGATGTTTTTCACATTCCCAGTTTCAAGTTTAACTTGATCTCAGTCAGTCAACTGACTTCTACAGCAAATTGTTGTGTCTCATTCTCACGAGAGTCATGTATCTTCCAGGACCTTCGCACGAACAAGGAGATTGGATGGAGTAACTGTGTTGCCGGTCTCTATCATTTTCGTTTTCAACCACTTGTTTTATCTCTCAATGCAAATAAGTTTGTGGATACATGGCATTGCCGTTTAGGCCATCCAAATTTGGATTGTTTTAAGTTTTTGTCTAGCAAATTTGCTTATATTCGTTCTTCTTTTTCGAATTTATGTGATGTATGCCCAAGGGCAAAACAATCTCGTCTGAAATATAATAAAAGTACATCTTTTTCTACTCATGCTTTTCAACTAGTCCATGCTGATATTTGGGGTCCTTTTTCGACTCCATCCCATACTGGTGCCAAGTATTTTCTCACCATTGTGGATGATTACTCAAGATGCACTTGGGTTTTCTTAATGAAAGTTAAATCAGAAACTCTCAAGTTTCTTCAATATTTTTTTAACTTTATCCTCAATCAGTTTGGTCACAAACTGTCATCAATCTCGTCTGGGGTTTCTCAGCCTATTCTTTCTCAATTACAGACCTTTCGGTCGGATAATGGGACTGAATTTAAGTCTAATGAACTCCAGGCATGGTTTCATCAACATGGTATCCTTCATCAGACCAGTTGTGCTTATACACCGCAGCAAAACGGCGTTGTTGAAAGAAAACATAGACATCTGCTCAATGTAGCGAGATCCTTACGGTTTCAATCGCCTCGCCCGTCGGTTTTGGGGTGAATGCATTCTTGCTGCTACTTACCTTATAAACAAACTCCCCACTCCAGCTTTTAGCTCGGAAGTCTCCTCATGAGGTTTTGTTAAACAAACCTCCAGACTATTCCTCTCTTAGGGTATTTGGCTGTCTTTGCTTTGGCAGAAATAGCAAAATACTACACAAATTCGATCAAAGAGCCAAGCCAGGCATCTTTGTGGGCTATCCCCATGGTCAAAAAGGGTATATGGTTTATGACATTGAATCCAAGTCTATCTACACTTCTCGTGACGTTGTTTTTCATGAAAACACGTTTCCCTTTCATGATCTGAAGTCTTCTCAGGTTCCTTCCATACCTGCCCAGTCCCAGCAATCCGAGTTTGCTTCCTATGATCATATTTTTTATCCAATTACTTCACAGATATTCCATTCTCATCGCTCGGGTCTTCAAACCCTCATCCTGCGATTCCTATTTCCGATTCGTATTCTGCAGATTTACCTCCGGTTTAAAGCGATAATTACGGCAATTTATCTCCTCAACCCATAGTTCCATCATCTGTAACTATTCACAACTCAACAGGTTCTACTATCCCTGTCACAGAGCCCCGACCATCTCGTGTGCGAAATCCACCTGCATACTTGAAGGATTTTCATTGTTCTGCAACGGAATGCACTAATACTTCTGCTATTCCTCGGTTTTTGCCAGCACACATATCTCAGTCTCCTACAAAACCCCCATCTTCAGTTTTACGTTCTGGCACCCAATCTGCTTTATTGCCACCGAATCCTCAATCTCCATTAATTTCTATCCCTACTGGGATTCCTCGGATGTTGTAATCCCATCTGCAGTCCCGTCTCGCTCATTGCACCTGCACTCCGACTCATCTTCCATCGATTCGGTATCTCCCCGTGCTCGCACTCCAACAATTCAAGTCATCTGATTCAACTCCTCCTGCGGCATACTTAAAAGATTTTCATTGTTCAGCTGCTGATTGCACATCAACATCAGCTTATCCACTGACAAACTATTTATCATTCGATAGATTTACATCCTCTCATAAGGCTTTTTTATCCGCTGTTTTTCTAACACAGGAGCCTAAAAATTTCTCTCAGGCAATGCAATGCCCAAAATGGCGTGCTGCCATGGCTAAAGAAATCTTGGCTTTGGAGGCCAACGATACTTGGATTATGGTTGATTTACCTCCTGGTAAAACAGCCATTGGATGCAAATGGGTATTCAAAATAAAGTTTAATTCTGATGGTTCTATTGAACGATATAAGGCTCGTCTCGTTGCCAAAGGCTATACACAACAAGAAGGTATTGATTATTTTGATACTTTTGCTCCAGTGGCGAAACTAGTCACCGTCCGTGTTTTATTATCTGTTGCTGCAATCAAAGGATGGTCTTTACACCAGTTGGATTCAATAATGCTTTCTTACAAGGAGATCTGGAGGAAGAAATATACATGAAGATACCACCTGGACTAGCACGAAAAGGTGAGTCCCGTGTATTTAAACTTAAGAAATCTCTATATGGTCTTAAGCAAGCCTCTCGTCAATGGTATGCTAAGCTTTGTTCTGTTTTTACTCTCTCGAAGGTTTTACCAAATCTTTATGTGACAATTCACTCTTCACATATCATCGTGGTAAAACTTCGGTCTTTGTTTTAGTGTATGTCGATGACATCATTATCACTGGCACAAACGATAGTTTCATTAACTCCCTAAAACTACGTCTTGCCTCTCATTTTTCCATAAAGGATCTTGGTCGCTTACAATATTTTTTAGGAATTGAAGTTTCTCGTTCCTCTAAAGGTATTTTTCTTGGCCAACGCAAGTATGTCCTTGATATTTTACAGGACTCTGGCCTCACAGGGGCGCGTGTATCATCCTTTCCAATGGATACACATCTTAAGTTACTCCCTACTGATGGTAAGGAGTTAACTGATCCAAGTATTTTTCGGCGTCTAATTGGTCGTCTATTGTATCTTCTGATTTTCGGCTCGACATAACTTACTCGATCAATTATCCGAGTCGGTTTATGCAAAAGCCTCGCACATCTCATCTTGATGCTGCTCATCGTATCCTGCGTTATCTAAAGGGCACTATAGGTCATGGCATATTCTTGTCTTCCAATAGTTCTCTTTCTTTGCATGGATACACAGATTCTGATTGGGCAGGATGTCCGCTCACTCGTAGGTCTACTACAGGTTATTTAGTCAAAATAGGTGATAGTCCTATTTCATGGAAGTCAAAGAAACAGCCTACTGTAGCTCGTTCTTCTGCTGAAGCAGAATATCGAGCTTTGGCAAATCTTACGGCTGAATTACAATGGTTATGTTACCTTTTCAATGACATGCATATTTCATGTCCTCTCCCTATCACTCTTGTTTCTTGTGATAGTCAAGCGAGAATTCACATTGCTCAAAATCAGATCTTCCACGAACGCACTAAACATATTGAAATAGATTGTTATTTCGTTCGTGAAAAGTTACTCAGTGGATTGATATTCCCAAAGCATCTTCAATCTAATGATCAACTTGCAGATATTTTTACGAAGCCATTAGGAGCTCCACAATTTGGCCAAATCTGGTTAGCAAGTTGGGCGTTCGTTCTGGCTCTACCGCTCCAACTTGAGGGGGGGTATTAAGTTTATCAGTCCCCTGATAAACTTCACACATGTACAATTTAATATTTTCCTTGTGTACACGTAATTGTAATCTATACAGGATATTCTCTTCCTTGTTGTAACAATTTCTAGTCATCCTGTTTTATAGCTACTTAGGTTTTAGTCATCCTATTCTCTAGGTTTTCCTATTCTTTAGTTTTACCTATTCTCTAGTTTAACCGTGTAGCTATCTACACCTTTTGTAATACGTATAAATACAAGTTAATGCAATCAACCTCAACACAGTTGTGTGAGAAGTAAATACTGTCACCATATTTCTTTATTGATCAAAAGAAAATTTCAGTTCAAATTTCGTAGTAACTTAGCTACAACGATTGCAACAATGAGAAGAGATCATCAACATCAACAACATAGAACCATCATCGCCATCATCAACACTTAGTCAAAAATCGAAATAAAAAGTATATACGGTTTTTAAGTTTTTATTAAAGAAGAAAGCCACGTGTGTTTGCCAACTAAGGTTGGGTGCATCGGGTGCACTAAAATTGGGTGCCATAAATCATTGATACTCTTAATACAATGAGAATCACAGTTTAATCTTCAATTTTTGGTTATATATCCAATAAATATTTTATTTACTTCGATACAGCTCACACTAAGAAGAACATACAAGACTGCAAAAAAAAAAAAAAAAAATGAAATTGAACTTAAAAAAAAAAACATAAAAAGGAACTTATTACAATCTCATAAGTATTAATATGAGGAACTTATTACAATCTCTATTAAACACTTAGAGTTATTTAATCTGTCAAGCATATTTAGAGAAAGAAATTATGAACATGGACAAACTTGCAGTCTCTCAAGGATCAACACTTCGAAATGACGAGACCAGATTAATGATAGGACACCACACCTACAAACAACAAACTAATAATCGTGTTCCTTTACTTCTTATTCTTAAACCGAATACAAGTCTTGTTAAAATAGTTCAAGGCTGCTACAAACATAATGGGGACTGCAATGCCTAACAACAGGGGGACTTGTCAATCAACAGATCTAAATATGTGGCTGTATCCTTATGGAGATACCGTTGCAAAGTACAAGTAGATCCCGCCCTCTGATTACAACTTTCACGCCCTTGAATCCCAAAAGTCTCGGTCGATCTAATTTCACTTGGATTCTGTTTTGCTAGATCCAGCTTAAAAGATGAGATCCTTATCAACACTCGAAACCAATTCCCCAACCTAAAGCAGAAAATACAAGAGAAATAGGAACATGTTACAATCCCAAGCAAATCAAACCAAAAATCACAACAAATTCTTCCACATATTCATATCATTTCACAAAACCCATTTCTCAACCCTCTTTCAAAAAAAATAAAAAAAAAACTAACAAAAGCTTTGGAAAAAGAAATTAGAAAAATGTTTAATAAAACAGCATTCAAATCAAAGATCCCAACTTTAACGGAATCATGAATCAATGTAAGATTTTACTTTTAATCCGTCGTCAGAGAAAAAAAAAGAGGAACACCAACAATCCGTACTACTTATGTTTGAGAGCAGATATCATCATGCTTATTGTCTTGCTCTCCTTGTTGATGATCATCAACATCACAAGCCATGATTGATCAAGATCTGTGGTGGGTTCTGAGAGAGGCGGCTTAAAACAGAGACGAGGAGATGGAGAGAGTAATAAGAATGATGAAACCGTAACACTCTGACGACCAAATAGTAGAAAGTTAATTACACCTTGTTTACATCACTAAATGATGTGGAGCAATTCTCGTACGACTCCTTTCCTGTGGAGATACTGAGCCGTGAGATTTTAAATGGGAAACTGTTTTTGATCAATGGAGCAAATTTTAAAATACAATGAGAGATTTCATGTCATGATGTAGATAATGGATTACAATGGTACAAATATGTAGGGTTTTGATGGTATATATTGAACCAATTGTAGAATTTGTCGCACAAACAATGCACATTTTAAAGTCACTCAGCTTTCCCTTCGGTTGATAGAGAGTAGTGACTTCATGCTCAACTTCAGAGCCAAAATCTCATGTTCCACTTTTGTTTCCATTTGCTTTGTAATTATTTATCAATAAACAAACTTAAACATAAGTAGTACAAATCTAGCTAGATGATATATTGACACACAATACGAACTGTTGGAAAATTGGAGAGTGGAAGTGGGAAAACGGCAGTATTCAGAATTCAAAAATTATAAATGTCATGCGTAGAACATCGCGCCACCATACGAACTGTTGGAAATTGGCAGTAAAACAGGGTGAAGAAAAGAATGTTGTATTAGGGTTCAAGGCTCTTATGAAAGATTCTTTTCGACAATTATTCGACCCTTTCCCAATTTAATTGGCGAGTACAAACAAGTCAATTGAATATTGCCGTCAGGATACTTGAAGCCCCACAACGGTTGTTGGATTCAAAGCTTGTACGACCTTGATCCAACCAAGAACACACTGGTTTTGTTTCTGATGATGCTTATAAGAAAGAAAACAGAGAGAGTTGAGAGATGTGTTTTGAATGAAAACAAGTCTCCTATTTAAAGAGGAAATCATACCCTTTGGAGATGACTCTTCATCTCTACAGACATCTTTTCAGAGTGAACAGGCGCGTCTCTTCCTTTAATGCGTCCATTGGTGAAACGAGTTTTCCATTGGTGAACAGACGCTGTCTCGCACTCTGCAGGGGGCCCCTTGCCCCCTAGACCCCCAGCGACCTGACCGGGCAGGTCGATCCCCGACACAGGGTTAATGCCTTCAATTCAAGGTAATGTTGAAAATATCCAACATTCTCCCCTTATTTTCAAAAAACCAAAATAAAGAATATAAAAAGGTTTTAAAATTGGAGTGACTGCATCACCTAAGTGACTGCCTACGTACCCGAGTGGGATCAAGTGATGAGTGCCAAATAGTGCATATTTATACATCTATTTATTGGCATTTTACTCATCTTTTGCGCTTATAAATCAGATATTATTCCATATTCTGAGTTTTCCTTGTTTTCAAGAATAAATATTTGTATTAATTAATTTTGTGTTTTTAGGTAATAAATAAAGCTCGGAGAATCTGAGGAGCAAAAGAGCAAAGAATTGGAGTCGAGCATCTATGGAGTAGATGGCCAAAGCCCGCGCGCGAATCAATTGCAACCCAACAAGGAAGACATGGGCTAAAGCAACCCGCGACCCGGATCCGAGCCCGTCCACTCCAAACCGTTGAGATCTCTCTCATCCACATCCTACGGTCGCTACAGCCTCCTCATCAACCCTCGATGTACTCGCGCAACACCAGATCGCTCCAAAAACCGGCTACCTCCCTCAGCCGTTCAGATCTCCCCAGCTCAATCCAACGCTCGGTGCAGGCGTTCTCATCTTCCCGATGCACCCGCCTCACAAAGAAAATTTCACACACCCTATACCCCGACCAAACCCTATCTTCTTCTTCCACCTTCTCTTACCTCAGACCTCTGCAACTCCCTCACCCCAACCACTTCTGCAGAACCACCACGCCACCACCATCCTCATCTTCTCTCCCTGACACAACAATCACACCATCTACCACCTCCGTACCTCTCTAGATCTAACTATCTTTCTTTTAGTTTCTCTCATGACCTAGAAACTAAATTAAAGATAATTAGTTGCTAGGGTTTCTCTAACATCAACATCAAAGAAGTCAGAGAGCCGCACAGTCAGTGAAGGGATGAATCAGAAAGCATGGGTGAGGGTAGTTTCGATTATCTTTCCATTTTATTTCGATTTTTGAAGAATTAGGGTTTGGGAATTGCTTGCATGTATAAATAGCAGAGGAAGATGATGTTTGAGGGGACGCCTGGATTAGCCAGTGCTGTCAATTAGGTTTATTTCTGTTTTAATTTAGTTGCTAGGGTTGGAGATGAAACCCTAACTTGCAACTGTGTTTTTCCATAATCATGTATTGTTCTTGAATGCTTAAATATTTCCTCAGATAGATTTTAATCTAAGCTTATCAACCCTTAGCTCTCACAGTGCATACCAACGCCATGGATGCACTGTAGTTAGAACACCTCTGAGTTGATTATGCTGCAACTTGAGCTTAATTGGACTATTGTTTAGCCTCAGATTAATTGTACTTTAGTCAGACAGTTAATACTTAGGGTGAATACTTCATTGTGATCAAATTTATCAAGTGGAGAAACATCTTAGACATAGAGCAGAGTTGACACCTCTCCTCCATTTGTCATAAAGACAAGAAGAATATTGTGAGCTGAGAACATAGTGTAGGTTAAGGTGGATTCAAAGACCCTAGTACCACCATCCTATCACTGCTTTCCTTAGTTTAGAGTCACCACACTACTACTCAGCCGTTTCGGCACATAAAACCCCCTGTTGTCACATTGTCACTTAGAATTCAGTCGAAGAAAGCCTTAGATCACCTTAGAGCACCACAAGTCCTTGTGGGATCGACCCGTACTTGCCGCGTCTCCAATAGACGCCGTGCACTTGCGGTATAACCGTAGGCCGTAAAATACGTAAATTTATACATCTTTTCGGGCCTACCAAGTTTTTGGCGCCGCTGCCGGGGAATTGGCGTGTGCCCTGTGATTCATTGCTTGCTTTACTGAAATTTCATTCTATCCCCTGTACATACTCACCGTGCATTGTCATCTTTAACCCTGTATTAGTGTAATGTAGTTATTCTCTATTGTTTACATCTTCACCGTTTTTGCATCTTTATCTCGTAGCTATAACTTAGTGTAGTTTGTATTGCATATAGTTTGCTTTCCCTGTAATTTATAACTTGTTTTAACCTTTGCATCATAGCTTCCTGTTTCAGTCAAGCTCTCTTGCTCCCTTGCTTCCCTGTCAGTCCAAGTAACCAATTGCGACTCTTTCATGTTTGTACAATCGGCTCACTGTTTACAATCCAGCTAGTGCTCCTTGTCTTTCATTTACCCTTACACTCCTAGGAACTAAACCTCCTTGTTGAGATTAACAGTACCTACCTGAGCTTGCCGCACCGCTGAGCAACCAAGGAAAAGGAAGGAAGGAGCAAACACACGTTGCTATTTGGGCTAAACCAGAGTAGGTACCCCCTGTGTGGCTTTGTGGAGAAGCCGAACCAGCCCGGGAAACCAAAGCAAAGGCGCGAAACCGAGATACCAACCTTTGCTTTGAACCATGTTGAGCGTGCTCTTGTGCTTGCCGAGCTTGTTTGTGCGCGCACCACATGCTCATTTGTCTTTGCTGCCGCTAAGTTAACCTAAGGAACAAAAGAAAAAGTGCAAACTTGAGGTTAGTAAGTGCATAGAGTAATCCCTGTGCTTGTATGAAAACTGTGTTGTGTTGTGTTGTGTGTTGTGTGTAAACCCTTAGTGAAAACCTTGTGAGTCATCTTTGCTTTGCTAATTGCCATTCTATGCCCGATGCCATGCACCATTTGCATAACCTGCCAATTGACCCTTGTGTGAACTAGAATCTCGTGCATCTGCGTAATAAGTTCAATAGTTGCCTTGCGGTCCTTGCATGCTAATTCCCCCATTTGATCATTTGCCAAGATTAGTCACCTTGAGTTGACTCCGAGCATGAGCCATTAGAGCCGCAGCCCCGTAAGCCCCGTCTTGTGTCGTTTTGAGAGATTGTGGTTCTCTAACTTGCCTAGAGTTGTCTTTGTGAACACAACCTCGTGCACAAGCCGTTCAATTGCATGTTTGTGCTTGAGCGACCACCGAATGTGCCCTTGGTCTACCACATTTGTGCATTTGAGTCATTGTCCGCCCTTTGAACCCTTGTCAGCCCCGAGCCGTGTGCAAACCCCGAGACACTTTTTGAATTTGCTTGAGCATCCGACCTGCAATCTCTTGAAAACCCCGAGCTCACCCGTGTCTCATTACTCTTCACAATGCTAGCTCTGCTGATATGCGCAATGCTGAAACTGTGCTAAACATCTTGTAGAGTTAAGCTTAAACTGTCGGCTGATCCGGTACACCTACCAACATCTTGCTTGAGTTGTCTTTGCTCTCGGACACGAGCTTTGAGAGCCTGCCAACCTAAGCCGAGCCGAATTGCCAAGCTCGCACAACTGAACCAAAGACTACACAACCACTAGGTGAGCTTGCCCGATTGTTACTCGCTTTGAATGTGCCCTTGTATGCTCCCCGAGCTTGTGCTCTCCCTTACCTCTGAATGTGCCTTGGTCTGTTAAGCTATAGTGAGTGAGCTGCAACAGATTTGTCCACCGAATGTGCCCTTGCATTGGTCCGTGCTCAACTCTAGCCCCCGAAGTCGGTCTGTCGAGTTTGAGCTAGGCCGATTGACATCAACCAAATCTGCTTTGGCCTGTCTTGTGTACCTCACCTTGCATTGGTTAACCGGGTAGTCTGTAATTCAGAGCAAATCTTGCTCAGAAAACCCCGAGCTCAACCTCGTGAAACCTTGTTATTGTGTGGCCCGAGCATTTTTGTGTGGCTGTGCATTCACTAAACCTGGGCTCTGTGAGTAAACCAGCCCACTAAAACCCAACCATTGGGCTCCACATAGCCGAACCCAACCGGGCCGTGCAACAAACTAGAACCACACTTGTTGGGCTAAACATCACCAAGCTAATCAATCTGGGCTAGCATAAGCCACACCGCTGGGCTTAAACCAAATCAAGCCCACGTAACCCGAGTTTGTGGGCTGTCTACACAAACAAAGCCCACAATACACTCGGGCTGCACATAACCCATCTCGAGCCCAGCACCATCTAAGCTAGAACCACACTGCTGGGCTGATCAACACACTTTGGGCTGCAACCACACAAATTTTCCCACAAAAACAAAACAATCAGCCCAACTCAAATTATTTCTGGGCTATACTTTTTCCACTGCTGGGCTGGATCTGGGCTTACACCAAAGCTGAGCTTTGCACCCACCTGAGCCCACATAACTTGGCCTATCTAGCTGGGCCGTGCAAAAGACTAAGCTACACACCTGGGCTGTGCAACCAAAATGGGCTGTACTTTCCCAACAAAACCAAATTCCCACACAAACCAAATCCCAAATAAACCAAATTCCCACATAAACCAAAGCCCATTTTCATGTTATATTTGTTAATGTTTGTACATATTTTCTATTGGGTTGACTCTCAACTCTTTAGACTGTTAGTAAATTTTTGTAGGACTTGTTAATTTTTTCTTTCTTGAATCGGTTGAGTCTTCTTGTGCATTTTTTTGCTAATCCGATATAATCACCACTGAGAATGTTGGATTTTGCCTTGACGAATGAAGCTCAACCTTGCTCCCGCCAACATCCTTAAATCTCTTCCCTTTTATCTTATCAAAGATAGTTCTCGTGGTACGTGACTGTTTAAATTTTTCCTATCTGTGACACATTGAGGACAATGTTTGATTTAGGTTTGGGGGTACATTTGCATTTAGAGTTTTTAGTTTTTATTTTGCATTTAGAGTTTTTAGTCTTTTATTTTCAAAAAAAAAAAAAAAAAAAAAAAAAAAAAAAAAAAAAAAAAATTCAAAAACTTTTTGCAAATAAAAACCTCCAATTTTAGAGATTTTAGAGTCACTAGCATGCTTTTAGCTATGTTTACATAGAGAATCCGACCAAATAACGAGAACTTGGAAGTACTGGAAAACGCAATCGGGTTCCTTAGTTGATTAGAGCGTTAAAGTTGGATTTAACCATACCGGAGGGCGAATTAGGTGCTGTTTAGATATTCGGTAGTAGAATTGTGATCACCCATAGTGGAGACTACCCAATTTACATCAAGTGAGGCACCAACCTTCAAATTTTTGCAACTTTCTAGAAAAGTCATTAGAGTGTGTGTCACCTTACGTAAATTCCGGGTAGGAATGGTGAGCTACCCAACTTCGCACCAATTTCAGCACTACTTTTGATCTCTTGAGTGCTAGTTTTTGTCAATCATGAGGGTGACGTCTAAAGATGAAAACTCCTTCTAAATACCGATTTGTAGTTAGCATCATTCTCTCTCTCAATCGAAGAAGACCCATAGAAACACATCATCGTCAAAGAACCGGAGCAGAATCGGAATATTGAAAGAAAAATTGATATAGTCCAAGGTTTATGTGCAGAAAAGAAAAGAAAAAAGGATGAGAATTAATAAAATTTATAAAATCAAGACAATACAAGTTGTGGAAAAATTGAGTGATAAAGTCCTTTGTCCATGGAGTTAGTTGTTTCATTATTTGTATTTGTATTTTTATTTTCACTTATGATAAAAAAAAAAAAAAAAAAAAAAAAAAAAAAAAAAAAAAAAAAAAAATAAAAAAAAAAATAAAAAAAAAAAAAAAAAAAAAAAAAAAAAAAAAAAAAAAAAAAAATATTGTAGTTTATTTTTGCTACCACCATGGTAAAGAAGAGTTTAAAGAAAAATCCAAACAACAAGGAATTTGAGTAGAAAAGTTAAAAATTGTCAAGTTTTGTGAAGTTTAGAAGTTCGTCATCAACAATTGAAGACCGAAGACCGAAGATTGAAGACGTTTCTATGGTTTCTTATGAGAGAGTGATATTAATTGCCGATCGGGTGAGAAGTGAGTGAGTACTCCCACCCTTGCTAATGGTTGATTTTCCTTTCTTAGAGATCATTAGAAAAAGATTCTTTTTGTCCACACTTTTGTGGAGTCTCCAGATTTCATTTCGGAAGGTTATCCTTCTTACCTACAACGTGTGCGGGATTTCTCTCTTTATTCCTGCCTGCACACATGAGAGACTAAAAAGCGATCTTTTTGAGTGCAATTATCATAAAACCCTAATGGTGAGGCGAAGTTGAGACTTATGATCACAATCGAATCCGAATTCTTTCATATGGTATGGTTACTTCTCGCTCAAAGACTTAAGGATGAGAATGCGTTCTTCGATAGTTCTAACTTCTGTTACTAGCATGCAGAAACCCTATGTCCTCATAGCTTCTTGGAGGCTTGAGACTCTTTTACACTCTGAAGTTGGAGAAGGTTTTGTGGGTACACCTCTTGTAAACCCTCACGAGACTACAACTCGTCCACTAGGGACACCTAGGGGTTTAAAGGCTTAGTGCATATGCTAAATGCATTCGAGAGACCTGCGACAGGGGTATAGTTAGGATTTCGTCATTTCTGTTTCACTTGAGGACAAGTAAAATTCAGGTTTGGGGGTATTTGATGAGTGCCAAATAGTGCATATTTATACATCTATTTATTGGCATTTTACTCATCTTTTGCGCTTATAAATCGGATATTATTCCATATTCTCGAGTTTTCCTTGTTTTCAAGAATAAATATTTGTATTAATTAATTTTGTGTTTTTAGGTAATAAATAAAGCTCGGAGAATCGAGGAGCAAAAGAGCAAAGAATTGGAGTCGAGCATCTATGGAGTAGATGGCCAAAGCCGCGCGCGAATCAATTGCAACCCAACAAGGAAGACATGGGCTAAAGCAACCCGCGACCCGGATCCGAGCCCGTCCACTCCAAACCGTTGAGATCTCTCTCATCCACATCCTACGGTCGCTCAGCCTCCTCATCAACCCTCGATGTACTCGCGCAACACCGGATCGCTCCAAAAACCGGCTACCTCCCTCGGCTAGTTCGGATCTCCCAGCTCAATCCAACGCTCGGTGCGGCGTTCTCATCTTCCCCGATGCACCCGCCTCACAAAGAAAATTTCACACACCCTATACCCAGACCAAACCCTATCTTCTTCTTCCACCTTCTCTTACCTCGGACCTCTGCAACTCCCTCACCCCAACCACTTCGCAAACCACCACGCCACCACCATCCTCATCTTCTCTCCCTGACACAACAATCACACCATCTACCACCTCCGTACCTCTCTAGATCTAACTATCTTTCTTTTAGTTTCTCTCATGACCTAGAAACTAAATTAAAGATAATTAGTTGCTAGGGTTTCTCTAACATCAACATCAAAGAAGTCGAGAGC
This sequence comes from Papaver armeniacum, assembly GCA_023531295.1. Taxonomy (NCBI): domain Eukaryota; kingdom Viridiplantae; phylum Streptophyta; class Magnoliopsida; order Ranunculales; family Papaveraceae; genus Papaver; species Papaver armeniacum. Next base: position 50,624 of record JAJJWW010002645.1, on the reverse strand, counting down.
CGCACGATCGGTGAAGGGATGAATCAGAAAGCATGTGTGAGGGTAGTTTCGATTATCTTTCCATTTTATTTCGATTTTTGAAGAATTAGGGTTTGGGAATTGCTTGCATGTATAAATAGCAGAGGAAGATGATGTTTGAGGGCACGCCTGGGTTAGCCAGTGCTGTCAATTAGGTTTATTTCTGTTTTAATTTAGTTGCTAGGGTTGGAGATGAAACCCTAACTTGCAACTGTGTTTTTCCATAATCATGTATTGTTCTTGAATGCTTAAATATTTCCTCAGATAGATTTTAATCTAAGCTTATCAACCCTTAGCTCTCACAGTGCATACCAACGCCATGGATGCACTGTAGTTAGAACACCTCTGAGTTGATTATGCTGCAACTTGAGCTTAATTGGACTATTGTTTAGCCTCGGTTAATTGTACTTTAGTCAGACAGTTAATACTTAGGGTGAATACTTCTGTTGTGATCAAATTTATCAAGTGGAGAAACATCTTAGACATAGAGCAGAGTTGACACCTCTCCTCCATTTGTCATAAAGACAAGAAGAATATTGTGAGCTGAGAACATAGTGTAGGTTAAGGTGGATTCAAAGACCCTAGTACCACCATCCTATCACTGCTTTCCTTAGTTTAGAGTCACCACACTACTACTCAGCCGTTTCGGCACATAAAACCCCCCTGTTGTCACATTGTCACTTAGAATTCAGTCGAAGAAAGCCTTAGATCACCTTAGAGCACCACAAGTCCTTGTGGGATCGACCCGTACTTGCCGCGTCTCCAATAGACGCCGTGCACTTGCGGTATAACCGTAGGCCGTAAAATACGTAAATTTATACATCTTTTCGGGCCTACCATCAAGCCAACGTAGTTCAAGCTAAGTTGAGACAAAACATCATCGTGGAAACCAATACATAAATGATAGGTACCTTTTGGGTTTGAACCTCCACTTAGTGTAAGATATTCAAAGCTTCATCGAGGTCCTATGGTGAATTATATCTTCAACCAAGTACCCCTTGTGATTAAGCCGGAACCTCCACACATATTGATTTCAGGAAATAGTGTGTTCCATAGCTCGCACATTAATGGCCCTGTGCTTTCTCCTGGATTCATGAGTCCTTTTAAAGAACGGTCTTCTTCTCATAGGAAACGGCCTGATTTCCAAATACTCATATAAGTAAGTCTCGAAGGTGTTTCTGCGAGACACCTTGTGATAATAGTTAGACTTATTAAGGATTTTCATCCATCCCTAAGATCATGCAGAATCACTACACTAGAAGGACAATGGGAAATTTAGTTTAGTGTACCATAACCACTGCAATAACTTGATAGTACCACATTGAACTTAAGTTTATCTTTTTCAAAATATAACATAAGTTGGGTTTCCGTTATTGGCGGTCAAACTTCTTTCACAGACCTGAGTCCCATCTCCTTACACTTTTTATTGAATGCACATTCTTTGGTAGACACTTTGTGAAAGGGTCTGCCAAGTTCTTTTCCGATTCAATATAGGTAACTGCAACTACTCCCCTTTTGAGTAATTGTCTGACAATCTGATGTCTAAGACTAGCATGTCTTGACTTTCCATTATAAGTCTTGTTTAGGACCTTATAGATCGTAGCCTGATTGTCACAGTTAATCATAACAGAAGGAGTTGGCTTCATCCATAATGGGATTTCTACTAGTAAATTTCTAAGCCATTCTGCCTTCTTACATGCATCTGTAAGTGCAATCAATTCTGACAACATTGTTGAATCAGAAATGCAGGTCTGCTTCTTGGAACTCCAAGACACAGAAGCACCTCCCAATGTAAATATTCATCCACTGGTAGATTTGGATTTGGATTCTACATTGTTCCAGTTCGCATCACTGTATCCTTCTAATACAAATGGGATATCTCTGGAAGTGTAAACCATAATTTATGGTTCCCTTCAAGTAAGCCAACACAGGGTTAACCTTCAATTCAAGGTAATGTTGAAAATATCCAACACGAACATGGTATAGAGGATCATGTTCATCTTAGGGAAGTTTCTTCACTGAGGTTTGCCTGCGACAACCTAGTTTTTGTGTCACATTGTAGTCTATGGATACCTTCCTCAATTAAGAGGAAAAACCTCTCCTGGAGCCATCAAGACTCCCTATGTCCTCTTTCTCTTCTATACAATCCTCCATTGCCCCCGGTCTTTGGCATTCATCTTCACTTTACGTCCTCGACAAATTTACACTTGAAACTCGAAAATAATTAGCCATGTTGGGCTGTGTACTTCAACGATCAAGCCCAGGTTAGAGTTGAAAGAACCTTTTGGTAAATGACAATTTTGTGTTGGTCTATAAACTAAAAAGAAGCCCTAGAATATCATTTTTGTGTTTCAGATAGAGGGAGAAGTGAGGAGTGAAGCCGGCGGCGTGGAAAGAAAAAACCGAATATCTCTCAGAAAGATCTGGTAAGAAAATGGGTTGTTGTGAAAGTAATTTTGGGTTTCTATGGGAAGCCTTACATGTACCTTTGATGGAGATCAGTAAGGCCACCACAAATTAGGTCAGGTTTGCACTATGATTTTTCCTCCCATCGTTTTAATTTACTCTGGTCCTCAAGCCTCTACCGCAATTATGTATGTGGTTATTTTTTTTTTTTTTTTTTTTTCGATGATACCTAAACTCACCTGTGATGAATTTTACAGATTTCCATTGTAGTGTGTTTTCTCTTGTATTATAAGAGGAATGTGATCCGACGGAAGCCTGATGAATTTGTGGGAATCTTTGTTGAAGTGCTCGGAGAGATGAGGCGAAGAGTATGGTTCCTCTGGAGAATGGAGTACTGAGTTTCCTACTGAAATTAGGAAGTTAGCACTAACTGAAGCCTGTTGAAAAATCAAAATCAAGATCATAATTATTGGTAGACATATATTAAAATCTGTTTCATGTTGTTTATCCGTTTCAAGCATGTTTACTTTCATTTTATGCACCTTGATTTATGTTTCATCAAGCTGAAAAAGGTTATATATTGATTGACTGTAAAATAAAAACTTTGCCGGGGGACATGCCTGGGAACTGGTGGACATCATCGCTGGCAACATGGCCGGAAATTGGCTAGAGGCGCGACTTACAACTTGACTTCGACAGTTGACGGAGGTTTGAGTTTGATCATTGACAGGGCGTTGACTTCATGGATCACTGGATTAGCTAGTAGCTACTTCAGTCGGTAGGATGGTGGCATGCTTGGATGAGGGCCAAACGGTGATTTAAGTAGAAATCTGGACCATTATGTGGCATTTTTACTCATGGTACAAACATCGCCCCCTCTTAACCTCCAACTTGTTGGAGGTTAAGAACATTTCGTTTCCCAAAATTCGCGCTTAAGTGTGGATTATTGTTGCTGAAGTGATTGGCAACCTTCCCTAAAGAAAATGAAACTCGCTAAAGAAGATGTCCCTTGACATGATTTTGAAGATGATACTTTCATCAAATTAGATTGTTGATTTTTTGAAAATTCATGTTATTAATTAATCTTGATTCTTAATCAATACGCAAAACATATATTGCTTCATCCCCGTCTTTAATTCATACCTTGTATTTCAGCTTCCATTCCCTAACTCAAAACTTGATCCCCTTTGTTGATATTTTTTCTCTCTGAAACATAATATTTTGATCATGGTATTTTTATTCTGATTAAGTTTTGAGTAATAATTATGATATGGAATTATGGATCAACTTATAATCAAACTGAAAATTGCCACCTCATGTTGGGTGCAATGGGTGCACGAATTTTGGGTGCCATATATCATTTTAGACCAACTTTGTACGTATTAGAGAGACCGATTTCGCATTGCCGTTTAGGATCCCTGGCTAGGTTTTGAGTCACACGACATATTAGGAGATATTTTGGATTGAGAATATAGGGCTACACTTTTAGATTTTGAGCTATAAATTTTAGATCACTAACTAGGCAGATCTGGAATCTCACACCATATAATTGAGGTTAGGATACATTTTGGATTAAGAAGAAAATTACGAATCCCATGACAAATTATGAACTATTAGAGATTTTTGGATCAAGAGACATGTTTTTGGTTAATGAAGCAAATATGAGAGACTTCAAAGCAGAATTTGAGTTATAATGGTTCATATTGAACGAGTTATAGAATTTATATTTGAAGTCATTCAGCTTCTTACTTTAAAGACCAAAAATCTTTATTTTCTTCGCGGAATTTTAACAATATTCATGCATTCATGACTGTCGCATGACTCGCATCTGATGAACGATCGTGATTTAAACATAATTTAAGTGGGGGTTCTAGCAAACCCTAAATGTAAAAAACCCTAGTGCTATATATATTGCCTTATGTCTCCACCGCCGCCCTAGTGTAATGTTCACAGACTCTCTTCACTAATCTTCTGTAGCTGCCGCCGCCTTTGCATTTGTATGTTTGATTTTGTCGAGGGGTTTGGTTTGATTAAACAGAATTAGATGGAATATGTGGTGAAGATCCCTCAGTTAACATTCCATTGGGTCATTTCTCTGAATAAGTTGCATTTTATATACCTCTGATTTTGATTTTGATTACTTACTTAAATTTAACTAGTTTATTGATGGTTTTGAGTTTCCGAAAATCCTAATCTCTAATATGATTTCATTTTGTTTGTTTGCAGGAATCAATCTGTTATATAATGACTTATCCTCTCAACCGGAAAATTTGACAATTTCTGTAAAAAGAATTTGTTCTTTGGAAGGAACTAGGCAACCGAATCTACTTCTCCGGCCAGTAGATAGTGTCTTGATGTCCATGGTGGATCCAGCTGATAGAGGGTGTCCTGATATCCGTGGTGGATCCTGCTGATATTTGGTGATAAAAATGTTTGATTACTTGTAATTACAAATAATGATTTTATTGGTTGCACTTTTATTTTTGTGTAATCCATCTTTGTAATGCTTTGTTTTCTATGGAATTTCTCAATATTAATTGAAAAAGCATCGCCGTGGAACTTTGTTTGGATATATTCTTTTAATAATCAAAGTTTCACACTGATATTTCAGGGAAAGGGGCCGCCTGAGCATCTTTGTTCTAAAATTCTTATATTGTTGGCCATCCGGAGCCCTAAATAAAGAATCTCGGATTATGAATCAGGCGACCAATTATGAAATGCAGCGAAAAAACTAGGGCAATGTTGAAAATATTAGATGATGAGGCATATTTAGGTTCAAGAACTAAACTTTGAAACACAATGACAGATTTCACGTCACGCTGCACATTTGGATGTAACTGTATTTATTGAACCAATTGTAGAATTTGCTGCACAATGCATATTTTTAAGTTACTCGGATTATATCACTTTGGTTAATAGAAAGAATTAACGTTCCGTATTTGAAGCTTGGATACTCTGATCTACTTTATAATCCATGTAGCGCGGTACTACCAAAAAGAGAGGCTAGGAGACATGGCAATGTCTTTTTTTCAGTCCGACTAATCTCTTGTTTTCTTATGTTCCACTTTTGCTTCCATCCGGTTTGTAATTAGCAATAGACATTTTTTAAAAACTAAGTAGTACAAATTTAGTTAGATGGTAACTATGACACACAATTATGTGCTCATCTATGCCATGTTCTCAAGGAGCAGCCAACAGATCTTCGTCATAAACTACACTCTCCCATTCAGGGTAAATTTCAGTTGCATCCGAGGTACTACACGATCCGACCAACATGCCCAGACAAGAACATAACATATTTATTATATAATCAACAAAATATAAATATTTCATAGAGCATCTTTACAAATCTAGAAGGAGAAATTAAAAATTCAAAGGCTTTTTCCCTGGACTTTTCTTACTTTTTTTAACTCACTAATTTAACCGACTGTCACTGCGACTCTAGACATTTCTAGCAACTTGACTACTAGTTTTTACATTCAGATAAACAGTAAATTCTAGAAAATGCATCAGGTCCATCAATTGATTATCATTAGTTAATATTACTTACTTAAATTGGAAGCAGCTCAGGGATGAAGGTCATTAAAATCATCCTCAGCGCAAGTTGTTGCACATAACTCTTGGGAAGGACTAGAATTCGAAGAGATGACCTGGAGTTGCTGGATGAGGATACAGTGTCTAATCCCTGGGAAAAATTCAGTGCACAATATAGGAAAAAAAATTATCGACTATCCCAACTCCATCACCTAAGAATTCTTCAACACTTAGTGGTGGAGTATTCATGGACACAAAATATGTTTGCATATTTCTACTATTCTTTAATTTATTTTAATAAATGTAACAGAATATATTATAATTAATTAAGTTATTTTCATTTATTAAGTATATTCTAGAAATATGATAATTTAGTTAGGGATTTTATATTAGTTAGAAATATCTCTTAGTTTTGGTAATAAGCATTTTGATGATTTATTTAGGAAATATCTCTTATTTATGTAGGGATTTATTAGTTTAGAAATATCTCTTATTTTAGGTAATAGGTATTTAGATAGTTTTGGAAATAATTAAGGTAGAGTTATCTATATAAGGAGCTCTATGTATTATTATTAAACAGTTTTTGATGAATAAAGAATATTGAGTTTCTTGAGTGTTATCTCAGAAATGCATGAGTTTTGGTATTAATTCTGTTTAACGCTTCGGCACTGCATCACTTAGGAAGCTAACCATGATTTCGCATCCATTTTAGCGTAAACAAACCGGGCCAAGACCGATGTGAATCAATCATAGCCGTGGAATTATGTCCATTTGATCCTATCCATCCAAATACACTATAAAAATCCCTATACCTAACGCATAACAATGAGATCCAGATTCAGATATTTTCTTTTCATCAAGCTGCCGCCGCAATCACAACAAGAATGGATTCTTCAAAAATTTGTCTATCCATGAAAATGAAGATCAAGCCCAAATCATGGTTTAGTTTTGTTGATTGAATCACATAGCAAGATGATCTATCCTCTCAAAAACTTAAGTAAGTTTATGTTTATATTCTCATCGTTTTCTTCATTTGATTGATTTTCATTGATGTCCCTGCTGTTAATCAGAAATACAGACAATCTAATGTATTTCCTCTGATAATATTTTTCCCAGCTATGTGTCCAGCTAATGAGTCCAGATGCATGGTTAGACTACATGGATTTTAATTTCCTTCTGGTAGCCGCAATGGAGTTTAGAACCTTGCTGAGAACCTAGTTTAACTGCTGCTCAATTGCGGGAAAGTGCGTCCCTGAGAATGCTAGTAAGGTGTAATTTCTTTCACTTGTTTAAGTTTTTTGGATCCATGTAAATGTGGGCGGAGCCAAGGGTTGACTAACCCTGGATCTAGCCCCCCTAAAGTTTCCGAAATCTATATTTAGCCCTTGATTCTCTTAGGTTTTTAGGTTTAGTCCTCTTGTTTTTAGGATTTAGCCCCCTGATTTTTATAGTTTAGTCCACCTAGTGTATCACAAGATTTTTTCGCCCCCCTTAAACTTAAAAGCCGGCTCCGCCACTTAAAACCGGAACTAGAAGCTCCAATCAACCCAGGCTCTAGCCCCCCGTAACTTGTTTCTTAACTGGGTGAAGCACATTTTGTTCAAGGACTGTCAATAAAAAAGTCTTACCCAGCTTATTATGTACAGGAATTTTAGGGTATGAAATTGGTGAATTTGGAAGCTTCATCAATAAATTCATCCATTGTCACGGAGAGCTGCACTTCCTTATTTGCTGGTAGATCATAATTTTCAAGATACCACTCCTCCACAGACAGTCCCAATGGATAAAGATTGCCCTGGAGACTTAATCTTGAAAGGATACCTTTGAGGATGTGACATCTAGAAAGGAACCAAGGTACTTCTTTCAGCTAGATTTAACAGGTGAAGGACTTGCTTTTTATACTAGAGAGGACTTCTGGAAACATCACTTTTTGGTTTGTTCTAGTGTACTCCTATTAACATTTTTGCTCCTATTTCTGCTTGATATGTTCAGTAATGATTGAAGCTTACAGCTTTAAATATTCAATCGTCTATGGATGTTTCAAGTATCAAAAGTCTATGATCACCCAGTGCATAGCTTCTCCTAATGCCATTGCTTTCAGTATTTCAGCACCTCTTACTTCGGGTTTTATGGCCCTTTCAGCACAGGAGAAACCTGATGCATCAAATAGGCAGAATACTAGTGTATGCTGTGTCTATTACACTTATATATAATCTCAAGTGAGATGCAGCAGCATTTTGACACTGAAGCATATATGTTTCCTTCTTTTTACCAGTAAACTTGTGGTGTTGGGTTGAGTCTTACCTGATTACATTCTCCGTTTTTAGTCTTCTACATCAGAAAGTACCAAGATTACATTGATGGGGTGTTAATATTAACTGGTGAAGGACTTGCTTGTTGTTCCATTACTTTTTAAAGTAGATATGACTTCTATGAACATTACGTTTAGCCTGTACTTATGTTTATCTTTTTTCCTATCAACGCAGTCACTGCCTTAAGGTATATTGCTCCAGGTGCATATTGCTGGTGTTTATGATTTTCGTTTAGCGACACGCGATTGGCTTTACCATCTGTTGATACCAACAATCTGAAGGTACCCACTATTTATATCTTTAGTTTTTAACCTTTGCTTGTAATACTTCATACCTGTGCTGGCCTCTAGAAAGGCAACAGATGACTTTCATATCTTTTTGGTGGTACTAATACTGGATTATGCTGAAAAAGATGATTGTTTGGGATTGGATGCCTATTTGGCTATACGTCGCGTCATCATGATTCCTTGCAAATGGTTCTCATATATCTGGTAGAAATATACTGCAGTTTGTGAAAAAAAAAGTTTTCCTGAAATAGAAGGCTGATATGTCTTCTTTACGGATCTTCATTCTTAACCTTTTTGTGATTGCAGAACCTGTTTTTTAGCTCTCCTTTAACAACATAGCTCTAGAGCAGGCACGGAGCTACACCAGGTCTAGTGGGGACAGCAATCCCCCCTAGAATTTCCTAATTACATACTTAGGCTTTACATAATTATCATTTTAGGCTTGAAAATTTTAAGTATTTATAAATAGATTTGTCCCCTTATCTTTATATATTATATAAAGAACCTTGAATCCTGACTTTACAAACTACTGGTTTTAAGTACTTATCGTATAAAACCTGACTTAAATATCAAAATTACGTAGGAAAGAAGTGAAAAATATCAAAATATTAAATCCAACCATCTATCAAAACATCTTACAATTTATTGGATATTTTGGTGACATCAATTGAAGGAAAATACCAAAGCCTAAAAAAAAACAGGAAAATCAATGTAAACTCTTCATGGTTTTCTGCTTCTTCGTTAGCAGGTTACAGACTAATTCTTTGCAACTGTTCAGGAACAACTCTCAAGGCTTTCTCTAAATGCTTCACAGACACCAGGGCAGAAGAAGTCGAAGCTTAAGCGTTAAGGAACACACAATAGAAATGTCTTTGCAACTTTTTTGGATCGAAGGCGACTGCAAAAGACTCATTTCAAAATCTCAAGGAACCCTCAACACAATCAAATGGCATAACGAAGAAATACCAAGACAGACGAAACATATCTTGTCTGCAGCTCCAGATTCTACTTTCTTGGGTTTTATGTTCATCTCTAGGAAGGGTAATAGAGGGACTGATAAACTAGCAAAGCAAGCATGCAAGTCCGGCCGGAATTAAGACTGGAACTCCAACACTTCAATGCCTAGTTTTATCTTGAAGTTGTTTTCAAATAGACTTAATATAGATCAGAGATGGTGATCTCTCCCCTGTTTGTCTGGAATCTATTCCAGCTCATGTAGGGGGATATAACTACATCATCTCCGGTTGCTATGTGAGCAACAAACATAAGATAATCAGAGCTTTGTTCGCGAACTCCTTCATTGATGGTGGTGCACCATTATAGAGTGAAGGTATTGGTTTACATAGATGGGAACCCAGTGATTCATTTGATTTTAAACCCAAAGCAGTTAATGAACATGTTTAATTTTGAAAGATTTGATGGTTCTGAATCTTGACGTCTTTTTTCTTTTATGGAAATGCATTTCATTTTCACGATTAGCCATAAATATAAATACACTGGGAAATATTTCCAATTGCTCTGCCTGCAACAAATATTTTTATCTAGTTCAAATTTTACGAAACCTATTCTGGAAAGTTTGGATCAGATTCTTCTAGGATGGAGCAAATCAGCACAATTGAAGTAACTGCTCAATTCAAGTAACTGCTGTGTCCGTGATGACACAATTGTGGATCCTCCTACTGATAATGCCAAGTTGCTGAAATTTGTTGTATCACAGAGGCTTGAAAAGGTGCAGGAAATTGGAAACAAATAGGCTGCTGACCCATCCAGATGTCATGCCGAAAACTTATTCTGCTCCCTCTCCGAATGATGCAGCCATAGACTTTCTCAGCTAACTGTACTTAGGAGGATTAGTATCCCATTGAGATTTGCATCAATTATTCCTACAAGGAAATGTTGCAATAACAAAAATTCCGGAGCCATTTCACGGGTAGCGCTGCGTTCATATAACAAAGATGCTCTATACCTCAATCACCAAGAATCCAAGGGATTTGCCATCCCTACAACGTAACTACGAACAAGTTACAATTCCAAGAAAATCAAACCAAATGAAGTTACAAAGAGAAACCAAAAAAATCTACACCCAAATAAAACCATTGGAATTACCCCCAACATCACAACAGATTCTTCTTAAACAAAAACCATTGAATTTAACTACAAAAAAAAATAAAAAAAAATCAACATATCTATGTGATTTCAGAAAAATCCATTTTCTGAAATCCGAAAAAAATTTAATTAAAAATACTTTCAACAAAAGCAAGAAAAAAAATCTAACAAAAAAGTTTAAACATGGCAGCACTTCATAGATCCAAACTTTAATTGCATCAAGGTAAGATTTTACCTGTGAATCTGGCTGGAAGTAAAAAGAAGAACTTAGACGTCACACTACTTATGTCTGAGAGGAGAAATCATTATGCTGAGTGTTTGTTGATGATCATCAACATCAACATCCCGTGATCATCAACATCAGATGCCATGATTAATCTGTGTTGGGATTGTGTTTTGAGAGAGACGGAAGAAACACACAGGAAAAGAGGGACAGGAAGAGGGAGCAAGAATGAAACCTAACACAGCCGTCCCGTCTAAATATAATTGGGTAAAAAAGAAAGAAAGTTAATTACACCCCTATTACATCACTATTCAATTACTTTTTAAAATAATTTTTAATAAAACACAGTTTAGAAACAAAGTTAATTACATCTAGGAACACGGTGTTTGTTTATGCAGATATTAAACACAGTTTTCTGCCTATTGTTATGAATGTTAGTCTCAAAGCAGACGTACTGGAGGAAACTCAATCTCAATGGGGTTCAGATATCGTATTTATGATTATCATAAAATTGAGTAAGTACACAACATCAGTGACAAGAAGATAGAACCATACACAAACAAAATGAACCAATATACCCACTCAGTGAGTCAGTGTCGGTATTCTAAGGTAGTCCGAATGCAAATAAACAAAAAATCAACAAAACCCACTTAATCATACTCCCTCCGTTTCTGGAAAAGAGACACTTTTACTTTTTCAATTTGGCCTATTTTTAGGGTAAATCTGGTAAACTATATAAATTCTAAAATTTAAAATGAAGAGGAATAAAATTCAATACTACTTACATTTGAGAGGAGATACCATTATGCTGCGATCATTTTGTTGTTGTTGTTTGATGATTATCAACATCAATAGCCATGATCTATGGCTTTGGTTTTAAGACGGCGGAAACACGCAGGAGGGGAGGGAGAGGAGATGGAGAAAACTAAGAATGATAATGCCCTAACACAGACGGATATGATGTAAAATAGTGCAGCTATAAATTTAGGACTACTGAGGCAAATTTCGAGTCACACTTCCACATTATATTTTTTTTATTAGAAGATATTTGGGATTAAGAAACAAATTAATCTCAACATGCCCCCTCACGTGTAGCCTCGTCGGTCAAATGACTCGTCGCAAATAGCCTGCTCTGATACCATGTTAGAATACGGGCATCCAACTCAAAACCAATTGGCAATGAGTGGAGTGACCCTATAGATTATAAACCGCAGGATCTTAGATTGTCCATACAATGTGGGACTAATAATCTCAACACAAATGACAAGTTTCATGTCAGTTTTGGGTAACAATGGCATCACAATACATAATTTCAAGTCAGTTATCTTCGTACATAAGAGAATCTAGGAGTACAGGGTATCAAGCTCAGGCTAGATAGTCGTTTGAGGCCCATCCAAAAGCCAATGACTTCGTATTCAGTAAGCACATCAATTACATATTTTATTTAAAATTGAAAAATGGTATTACCATAATCATCGACTTTACCCAATTGTCCGTCGACTTATCTGCGATGAAACTTCTTAGAGCAGAACACCAATTATCTGGCAAAACCAAATGCAATTGCAAAACTGCAATTGATAGATAAGTCGACGGACAATTGGGTAAAGTCGACTTACACATCAATTACATATACAATTGCAAAACTGTTTCCTTCCGTCTGAGTGTCACAGCTCACTTTACGTCTTTACCAATACAAGTTGTTGCAGTACACTTTTGAAGGTCGTTTCTTTCCACCCTTCAGACCATAGTTGAAATATCTAATTCCTTGCCTATCTGTTTCAAGCGATTCCTAAAGTGTTTGAAGGTCGTTTCTTTCCACCCTTCAGACCATAGTTGTTGCAGTACACTTTTGCAACTGGCACAAGATATTGGGAGCTAGGACAGTCAAATTAACCACAATTGACTTGAACATCGAAAAGTCCATATTTGCTCCACTGGTTGCTGCGTAGCTAAAAATTTAAATAGAACATATTAATCAGTTCCTAAAAGTCCATACTGTTCAAAATACGTCGATATGACTAGCGATAAGAAACTGAGAGGGGGGGAATGCGCAACTGTTAAAGACACCCCAAGTACAAAGAGTGAGTGGTGCTGGTGCAAGTAAGTTGGCTTGAAAAGCAATTCATTCAGTTTGACTTAGCAATAGCTCAGTAGCCACATGTTTTGTTGATGACTTCCCAAGAAGACTTTCAAATGATTACTACACTCAAGAGTAAAGAAGATGATATACTCTATCAAGGCATAGATTGCCGAAACAATGATATCAAATATCAAAACTGAGATAGTTAAAATCAATTGGTGCTTGGCGCTGAGTATCAATTTTATTACCCATATAACTACAGATAATGAAAGCCAGTATTACATTGAATAATAAACATCTGTTGACCTATAGAAGTTCACTGATCTGTACTAAGAATATGAAGGTGATGATACAAACAACAATAACGCTCCTAAAGTTGAGCGAAAAAATTCGGAGGACTTTTATCATTTGTGTGCCTTCTAAGTTTCTAAATTTTCAGATTTTCATTAAAATATCGCAGAAGTGCATAAGATATTCTTTCGAATTTACTAGTAAATAAGATGTGAACAGCAGGAGAAATCTCTTTAAGCAACGACAACCTGACTAAGATCTACCGTACAAATTTATGAAGTCTTCCTTATATGCTTATAATATAGCTGTTTATGGACCCAAATATAACAAAAAGATAAGACATAAATTACTTAAACTGAGCATGCAGCAAGGTAATTCAAGGAGCATTGACAGAAAGATCTCATTTTAGTTTTTATGCAACTACAGGAGGTCCAAAACTACAGACGAACACAGGAGACAGAATGGCATCTAACCAAGAACCATTGAGATATGCAAATCATTATCATTCACAGTCATTTGACACAAACCTGATCTATAGGCATCATTCTTAATTAGACTGAATATCATATAATATTAACAGCCTTCTAACACGAAGTATCATTATTGCATATGAACTTATTTGAACATGTGAATAAAAGTTTAATATTGTTACCGTAATGTCTTGAAGTGCCAGAACTGAGCTAAATGTGAAAATTAGGAGCGGCTCATCAAGGATTACTTCGACGCTCTGTAAGGAGAGAATCTACAAAATCATCTGAAGGATTAAGTGGCAGCTAGATAGCCAATACAATCACCCATACTAGCTGTGCTCTCTCCATTTCGTTGTGTGAACTTTAAGCTTCTGAACTTTAAACATTTAACGTCAATCTTGAGAGGAGAAATCATTATGAGTTCCTTTTTTTTTCGGAGTAATGATCAGCTTTCATAGTCGACAGGTTTTGATCCCATAGAAATTTCCCTATGAAGATAATCATGCTCGGATGATCGATTGCCATCATACCTAAAAATTTAAATAATAATTTAGTACATACCACTCAGATCTTTATAGAAATAATTAAGCTATTTATTAAAACTTACATGGAAATCAAACTTACATCTAATGGATAACTCTATGCTTGTGGGTTCTTTAAGGACTGCTTTCACCTCACCTAACAGAAAGCAAACATTGAAATCATGAGATGACACAATGAGACCATGAAACCAATTAATCTAAGACTAGTCTATTATGGTCAAAAGATAAATCAAATCATGAACATACCTGCTACAATTCTAATGGGGACTGCAATGTCAGGCTGATTTCTTTGAGCATAACGGTCAACTATACACTTAACCAAAATGGATTTCTCAACCTACAACAGCAGAAATAGTTAAAAGTTACACAATTCCAGGCAAATCAAACCAAATGGAGTTATGAATAAAACCTTAAATGTCTTCAACCAAGGAGTAACTCAAATAAGCTTCCAAATAAATAAAATAAAAAATCTAGACCCAAATAAAACCGTTGAAATTACCCTAAAAATAACAACAAATTCTTCCAAAAACCCAATTTCTAAAATCGGAAGGAAAAAAAAAAATCAATAAAAGCTTAAGAAGAATGCAAATATGTTTAAAAAGTAGTAGCAATCAGGATATCGGATAATTCCTCTAGATATAATATTTGGTAAGAGTTACTACCTTTTGGCTGGTAAAAGTAGTTACAAAACATTCACCCATAGAAATGAGCGTTCTCAGAGAAGATATCATCATGCTACTTTCTAATTGTCGTTGTTTGATGATCATTAACGTGATACCATGATCGATCGAGATCTGTGGTGGTTTTTGGTTTAGAGACGGCGGCAAGAAGAGACGAAAAGAGGGAGAGGCGTAAGAAGCTAAAAATGCTGCCCTAGCAAACACAGACGACTTTATAATTGGCCAAGAATGAAAAGTTAATTACACTTTGGTTACACCTCTAAGAAATAAAAGACATTTTCTCGTGCTATTTGTGCGGGGTAAGGATTACTTTAGATTTTGAGGCACCGGGCATATTTTTGTGTCAGAAAGACAGATCTACGACTGAGATTTATGATTTGCTGTAGATTTTAACTCACCCAACGCAACATATAATTGGGGTTGGAAGATATTTGAGATCTAGAAAAAAATTACATCGTGTGGCAAACCAAGAATAAACTTGTAAATTTTAGATCAAGAGGTACATTTTAGTTCATGAAACAAATTTTTGAGATACAATGAGAGGTTTCATGTTCCAATGCAGAATTAAGTTGAATTCTCCTAGTGTTATTATACCAAGATCGACTACCTTTTCTGCAACTCGAGTTCGAATTCTGATCCTTCATAGCTGTAGCAATAAACCTCGGGCTTCGGAATCATATATAGTTGGCTTTGGTGTGTTTTTAGGAATGCAACTGGCATTGGCAAAAACATCAAAGGCATCTTGGAATCTGACTGGAAGCTTCTGGTGCATATCCTCAAGGGCAAAAACATCTTGGAAAATTAGCAGCAGCTTCGGAAGGATTATTTCGACGCTCTATGAGGTGTGATAAAGACCCAGATTAGACGTGTTCTCTCCGTTAATTAGGTGGTGAACTTGCCACTTCCCAACTTCGCCGAGGTCCTTTACAAATTGCATTCCAATCTGTCATCGGTGCTCTATTTTCTACTTGGCTTCTCTTGGTCACCTGCCATATATCCTAGAGCGTATGAAACAGTAATAATGTTAGTATCCAAAAGACATCAAATACTAGCAGCAGAGAACCATATTTATGAAAGCATCGGAAAACATGTATTACAGCATCGCATGTTACAAAGTTCATTTAATCTATCTTACAAGTTTTCATGAATTGTAAGAAAAATCAAAACATTTTCTTTATCAGGAAAAATTCATGTGAGATGCGCATCTCACCTAATCATCTACTATCTACAGGAAATTCAGAACAAGTTTAATCTGATTATTAGACATTCATTTACTCACCTCACCACTACGATTCTCCATAGCCTGAATTATTTGTTTTCGATTAAGTCGCAATAATACATCGAATATGGAACAACTTGGACGTCCATCTTCAATTATGGATTCTAAACCACACTGCGCCTTCGTTGGACAAACATCCTACATCTGAATGACGTTTTATGGTTAGCACCAATAAAACCACACATTTCATATCTTTCTTTGTTTCTTTCACGGACAAGGAATATATTGAATAAAATCATATCTAAAATTCAATCAGCACAATTCAATCAATTCCTAAAAAAAACTAACCTACTTTTCAATAATAAACCTTTAAACATGGAAATCAAACTTACATTTAAATCAAACCAAAGTGAGGACAAGAATATTTGCACCGATCTTTGAAGTAACATGAAGCAAGGAACAATAAATCCCACCGATCCTTGGACTGCAGTTGAAACAAGAGAAGAGAATTAGTAAAACATATAAGTTCTATAAGAATACTAAATAAGCTGTAGAAGAGTAAGATTCAATACTACTTAAGTTTTGAGAGGAAATATCATTATGCTGCGATCTTTTTTTTGTTGATGATCATCGGAGGCCATGTTCAAAGGATAGGTCTATGGTGGTTTGTGAGGCGGTGGAGAAAAACAAACTAATAGAGGGAGAGAGAGTAGCATCAGTAAGAATATGATTCCCTAAAGACGCGAATTAGTAAAACACAATAAGTCCTCAGCTATATAAGTTCTAAAAAATAAAATGAAATTTAGATGAGTAAGATCCAATACTACTTACGTTTGAGAGGAGAAATCACCATGCTGAGATTTTGTTCTTGTTGTTGATCATCGATCGAAAGCCATGATCAAGCCTAGATCTATGGTGGTTTTTGAGGAGGCGGAGAAAAGCAATGGAATAGAGGGAGCAGTAGGAAAACTGAAAAATGATGCCCTAAAGACGTCTGAAATAGGGTAAATAAATAAAGGACTCAAAAGAATTTACTTACACTTTGGTTACGTCACTAGAATACCAATTTTGTTGTGCATTTTTTGTCTGGTTACTTAGTTATGGATTTGGAGTTGGGAAGAATATTTTGGACTGAGCTATATAGATTTGGAATCAAGGCAAATCTTGAGTCATCAAACAACTTATAGACTGAGATATTTTGGATCATGTGTTAAAAAACAAGGGTAAAGTTGAAAATTTAGATGATGAGGCATGCTTTGGTTCAAGAACATAACTTTGAAACACGATGACATGTGAGGTTGCAGATTTGGGCTATAACTGTACATATTGAACCAATTGTAGAATTTGCTGCACATTGCGTATTTTTAAGTTAATCAGATTATCACTTTGGTTGATAGAAGAATTACCATTCCGCGTTTGAAGCTTTGGTACTCTGATCTACTTTACAATCCATATAGCGCGGTACTACCAAACAGAGAGGCTAGGAGACATGGCAATGACTTTTTTGCAGTCTACTCCTTTTGGTGTCCGACTAATCTCTTGTTTTTAAAGCTTATGCTTAACTGCAGAGCCAAAATCTCATGTTCCACTTTTGTTTCCATACGGTT
The DNA here is from genome assembly GCA_023531295.1 of Papaver armeniacum. NCBI lineage: Eukaryota > Viridiplantae > Streptophyta > Magnoliopsida > Ranunculales > Papaveraceae > Papaver > Papaver armeniacum. The sequence continues at coordinate 32,849 of JAJJWW010002645.1, read as the reverse complement.
TGTAATTAGTAAATTTCCACTTTTGTTCTTAGCATGAAAGCATGAAAGCTTTGTTCAGAGCCAATTCAACCACTCAACTACAGGTATGGCCTAACTGGAGAAAAGAGGAACAAATTGTAAAAGAAAAATGACACTAATTTAAGCCTTGTTCCTTGTCCTTTGCTTCCACATTGCCAAGTCCGCCTCGTCCTCGATCGAGCACCAATGTCACGACCACAAACAGTAGAGAAAGTCTGCAACACATAGGAATTGTTTTGAAAATTCTCACCTAAGGAGGAATGAACATGAGCTGATTGAAAGACATTATTTTTAAATCCTAGTTCCACCCTCAGGCTTTGGCAAGACAGACCCACCTGGTAAATCTTCCTTTCCACCTTCAGCCTTATGCAAGGGTGTTGTACTAAAAGACATGAACGCTGCATTCCTGAAGTTTAAATCACTTCCATTCTGGACAAAACTTCATGGAACGCCCATAGCAGCAGAGATATTCCTCCATTCTACTGTAAAGTTATAAGCATCTAGACGTAAGCAAACTGAGATAAATTTCAAGCGCAGAAAAAGCAAAGACATGCATACAACAGAGAGGATAAGGGAATCTATACAAAAAACCCACCAGGAGTTCAAGACTACACTGCTTAAAACAGGAAAGCATATATCTCGACAGCACAAACACAAACACACACATGGACGCACACGATCATATCATACAGACACAGAGGGCTAAAATAATTGTACATCTCTGGCTCAACTAGAAGTAATAAACGTGTTTGTCGTTATAGCTCAGTTCAAATCTTGTTTTAGGCTGCAGAATATAGTAAATATCTGCAGTAAAAGACTGACAAGGGAGAGCAAAATACTATCCAAACATGTCAGTATGATTCAGGATAAGAAACTGAGAGGGGAGAATTCACGGTGAACAGAACATGCCGAACTTTTGAAGAGACCCAAGTGCAGAGATTAAATGGTGCTGGTGCAAGTTAGCCTGCAAAGCAATTCTATCAATTTGGCTTAGCACTGGTTCAGCAAATCCACCACATTTCTCTGTTGACGAGTTCTCCAGAGGACTTTCAAATGATTACTACAATAATATATACAACAATAATGCCCTTAAAGTTGAGCATAATTAAAATCAAGGGATTTTTTATAATTTTTTGTGCAATCTAAGTTTCTAACTTTTCATCTTTTCATAGAAAAGTTGCAGACCTACATCAAGACGACAAAGGGATTGAAGTGCATAAGATATTTTACCTCTTCAAGTTTCCTTGTCAGGCTTTTACCCGTGTTCCCATTGGTGTCCTCTTATTGCTCCTTCATTCTGTGGTTAGCTGAAACTAGGGTAGCCCTATTATCCTCTTTTGTTTATACAAAATTAACCTTCCATCAACCTGCAAACAAACAAATCTATTTTATTATGGAGCACGAACAGTGAATACGATAAGAGTATAACTAACCAAATTTAACAGAAGGAAACAACACATATTTTTCATATTTTAACTGATTTGCCTCACTTTGACTATTGACCTCCTACTCCATAATGAGTTAAACTCATTGAACCAAATCTCAACATGATTCTGCTCTTAACTCTCAATCACACACAAAAGCAATATCGAATATGCGAGTCTGAGCTATGTTGTAAAAGGCGCTGGGCAAGGCGAGGCGCCAAGCCCAGCGCCTAGCGCCTAGGGCGCCTAAGGCGCCCCAGGCGAGTCGCACGAAAAATAGAAAAAAACCATTTCAGGCATAATCTGGCGCCTAGGCGCCTTTTTTGCCTAGGCGCTGCTCCAGCGCTTAGAGCGCCTTTGGTGCTTAAGCGCCAAAGGCGCTCGCCTTTCACAACATAGAGTCTGAGAGAACTAAATTTAGCACAATTCATGTATCATCACTTAGAGTTCCTTTTCCCGTGCATAAAGTTCCATGGTTATGATTCAGCAGTTAGACTTCTTTAATCCGTCAAACATAATTAGAGAAAGAAATTATGATCATGAACATACTTGCATGCAGTCTCTCAAGTATCAGCACTTAGAAATGACAAGATCAGATTATGGGACTAATGAGGCTAGGAAAGCAGATGGAAAGCACACACTACAGAACAACAAATTAATAATCTTGTTCCTCTAATGCTTTTTCATCAACAGAATACTTAAAATATTTTAAGTCATAAATATACCTGCTACAAATTGATTTGCCAGATGATCTATAAACAGACAACAAAAGGGGGACTCATCAATCAACAACTCTAAAAATCTCAAAATAAAGTTTGGAAACGGATATTATTACCAGATTGATGGTATCCTTAGGAAGATTCCCTTGAAAAGTAGAAGGATTCCGCTTGAGTACTTCCACCAGCTATCGTTCCCTCAGATTACTACTTCACTTCCATTGTGTTGTGCGAGATCGAGCTTTCTCCTCCTGGGAGGAGTGGTGTTTTCAGTGGGCTCACAAAAGATGAGAAATCTCATCAGCTGGACACATGATCAAAACCAATTCCCAAACCTACAGCAGAAAATAAAAGAGAAATAAGAACAAGTTACAAAATAAACAAAAATCTACAGCCAAAAAAAAAGAAAAAAAACTTTGAAAAATAAAACTTACAAAAATGTTTACAGATAACAGCATTCAAATTAAAGATCCCAACCTAACTGAATCAAGCTTAGAGGAAAAAAATGCAGGACCAGGAGACTACTTATGATTGAGAGGAAATATCATTATGCTGAGTGTCTTGCTGTTTATGCTGATAATCATCGACGTCAAAAGCCATGATCGATCGAGATCTGTGGTGGGATTTGAGAGAGGAAGAGAGTAATAGGAACGAAGAATGATGATGATGCCCTAACCCTCGACGGTATAAATAGCAGGACAAATAGAAACTTAACTTACACTCTGATTACATCACTAGTATGAGGACAAAGTGGTCTTGTGGAGCATTTCAAGAAAATTTTGAGCTGCGAAGCATGTTTTTTTACGTTTCAATGGTAAATTGTGGACTGTGGTATAGAGTTAAGATTACCATTTATTTAAATTCTTGTTTCTAGGAAAGACGTGGAAAGAAAAATCTAGGTTGTTTGGGTTGTTGCATAAGACTCATGAGGTAATTCAGAAGGGCTAGTTAGCAAAAAGAAAAATGAACTAAAATGGTTTATGTACTCCTGGTTTGGATATTCAATATGAATGGACTCTGAAAAGTGTTGTAAGCCAATTGTGGTCAATTAACTCCCACGGTCTTAAGACATATTTGTTGGGTCCTAGCTAATACCGATTAGTTCTTTGGTTTGTGGTACCTCATTGAAGTCAAGAACTAAGAGCATGGTTCGGTGCGGTTTTACCCATAGAACCGGATCAGAACCGACTTGAGTCAATCATAGCCGTGGAATTACGTCTATTTAATCCTATCCAGCCGTTGATAGTATAAAAATCCCTAAACCTAAAAACATAACAATTAGATTCAGATCTTCGCTTCTTAGCTGCCGCCGCAATCACAAGAATGGATTCTTGGAAAATTTGTCTATCCATGAAAATGAAGATCAAGCCCAAATCATGTTTTTTTTTTTTTTTGTCGATTGAATCATATAGCAAAATGATCTATCCTCTCGAGAACTTAAAATGACCCCCCTCATGTGAGTATACGAAACTTCACACACTTGGTTTCTTCATGTTTAATGATGTATAAGTAGAAACTAATTTCTACTTCTTCTTTTTTTTTCCGTCAGGCATCTAAATCTTAATGGGAAATCGAATGCTAGTCTCCATGGCTAGAAGTGGAATCCTCTAAGGGGCTCACATACTTTTGAAAAAACAGGTTTGTTCCTTTTTTATCTCATTTTCTTTTCAATTGCTTCATCTTGTGAGTTTATTCGACCAAGTGATCTCTCTATGCCTGCTAATCCATATGGTTTCTATTAGAATACGGGCATCCAACTCAAAACCAATTGGCAATGAGTGGAGAGGCCCTAATAGATTATAAACCGCAGGATCTTAAATAACCCAACCATGTGGGACTAATAATCTCAACACGCCCCCTCACGTGTAGCCTCAGCGGGTCTTACAAACACGTGGACAATTAATCTCAACACGCCCCCTCACGTGTAGCCTCGGCGGGTCTTACAAACACGTGGACAATTAAATCGGGTGACGCGAGTAAAGGTGCGGTCAACGGACTCGACACAAATAGCCTGCTCTGATACCATATTAGAATACGGGCATCCAACTCAAAACCAATTGGCAATGAGTGGAGAGGCCCTAATAGATTATAAGCCGCAGGATCTTAAATAACCCAACCATGTGGGACTAATAATCTCAACAGTTTTCGATTTTGTTTACTCTGGAGTGTTGATTAAGTGATAATTAAGGCATTAAACATCCAATTGAACTGTTCTGGTTTGGTTTATATTCTATTTCTACAGAGGTCCTTGCTTTGTGAACCATTGCCATTGTCCCTTACTTTATTTATAATACCCTTCATATTTTTGATACACAAGTGTAAGGCAGTATTTTCAATGCATCTTCAAAGGATCTAATTAATATGCTTTTGTTGATTCAGGAAACATTCGGATTTCGTCTAAACGAAACAAATACTTGGCGACTCCTTATGGACCATTTTCAGACTGAAATTTACAATCTGAGCAAAATTGGTTCTGCTTATATGGTCTTTATAATGAGATGTAGGTATCTGTGATGATTATTGCAAAGTAGGTTCATGTAATCCTTTGACTCTCTGTATCTTATTTATAAACTGGATAAAGCACAGTGTATTCAAGGAATGTCAATTAGAAAGTCTTATCCAGCTTATCATGTACATGTATTTGGTGCATGAAATCGGCAAACCTAGAAGCTTCATATCTACAATAAATATCCATCCTTTGTCATGGAGAGGTGCACTTCCTTATTTGCTGGTAGATCATCATTTTCACTCTTCCAGAGACAGTCCTAATGGATAAAAAATGCCCTAGAGACATAATCTAATTGAGGTACTTTTATCAGCTAAATTAACTGGTGAAGGACTTGCTTGTTGTTCCATTACTTTTTAAACCAGATACGACTTCTATGAACATTACGTTTTGGTATAGCAGACTCCTACAAATATTACCAATATGTTTGCTCTTAGTTTTGCGCGATACTTTGTTTTCCTTACGTTTTCTGTCTAATGTACTATTGTTGATGGTGGTTTTTAGCTTAGGGTTAAAATCGTAAAATACTAAACCCTAGCAAACAGTGATGTCACAACATTTAAAGTAACAAGCATTTTCTAGGCACATTTACTGAAACCTTTAATGTGTCACTAAATAATTACCGGGGTATCTTTTTCAAATTAGGGTTACTACAAGCCAAACCCTAATTCATGCGTGTGCCAATGGCAAATCCTTCCAGCCACACCGACCGCGCCAAAGCATGCCAACCATGCTAGACGCTCCTCTGTGCCAATGGCAAATCATGCCAGGCACACCGACCGCTCCAAAACATGCCAACCATGCTATCCGCACCTTTGTGCCAATGGCAAATCATGTCAGCCACACCGATCGCGCCAAAGCATGCCAACCATGCTAGCCGCACCTCTGTGCGAATGGCAAATCATGCCATCCACACCGACCGCGCAGAAGCATGCCAACCATGCTAGCCGCACCTCTGTGCCAATGGCAAATCATGCCAGCCAAAAACATTCCATCACCATTAATGGGTTTAACGATTCTACCAAATAAAGTTCAGTTCTACCTCCAAGTGGCTACTAGGATCAGTTACATTAGTTTCCAAAACTTTGTTAACTAAGTACCAGGGTCGGTTACCACTATTTATGGTACTTACTTGTTATCAGTTGCACAAGTTATAGGATTGGTTGCACCGAGTGTACATGCTTTCTGCATTATTTACAAAACAGTTTGCCGAATGAAAAAGTTAGAAGAAGGTCATTAGACTCATCTCATTCAGAAGCTCTTGTTACATAAAATCGGGGTAGAAGAAAAGGCAAAAGACAAGTTGGGCGTAGCAAGTCAAGGGGTAAATCAAAGTCCAGAAAGGACATTGAATGTTAGAACTATCGTATGAGAGGTCATTATTCAAATGAATGCAGGAAGCCGAAACAAGAACACAAGAAGGGGAAAGGAAATGATAAGCAATACAATGATGTTGCAGCTGTTGCAACAGATGGTGATATCATTTTATTTTCAGATTGTAATGACGTTTGTGTGAGCTCTGCAGGTTCTGATTCAGAGTGGATAGTTGATTTAGGTGCATCTTATCATGCTACTCCTTATGAAGATGTATTTACCTCCTACAAAGCTGGTGACTTTGGGTCAGTCAGAATGGGAAACAGTGGTGTTGCTAAAATTGTAGGAATGGGTGATGTGAAAGTTGAGACCAGTGTTGGCTGCATATTGGTTCTCAGAAAAGTGCGACATGTACCAGATCTTCGTTTGAATATAATGTCACCTGGTGATGAAGGGTATAACAATCACTTGGGTGATGGAAAATGGAAGCTAAGCAAGGTTTCCATGGTTATTGCAAGAGGCAAGATGTGTGGCACATTGTACAAAACACAGGTGAAGGTTTTTAAAGGTGAGTTGAATATTGTTGACAAAGATTCAACCTCCGAGTTGTGGCATAGAAGACTTGGTCATCTCAGTGAGAAGGGAATTCAAATCCTCACCAAAAGACAAGTCTTGCAAAAGGCCAAAGGTATGCAATTAGGTAAGTGTACTCATTGTTTGGTTGGTAAACAAACTAGAGTTTCCTTTCATAAAACTTTAGCCAGGCGTAATTATGGTATTATTGATATTGTTCATTCCGACGTATGTGGACCTTTAAGGGTCAAAACACTTGGTGGTGCCTTTTACTTTGTTACTTTCATAGATGATGCTTCAAGGAAGGTTTGGTCATATGCAATCAAGACCAAAGATGATGTTGTTCCTGTGTTCAAGATGTTTCACAACATGGTGGAAAGAGAAACAGGTAGCACCTTGAAGTGCCTTAGTTCTGACAACGGGGGAGAATACATTGGACCACTTGAAGTATATTGCAAGAGCATGTGTATACGTCATAAACAATCAGTACTGAAGACTCCACAATATAATGGTGTTGCAGAGAGGATGAACCGCACTATTCTTGATAGAATCAGGTGCATTTTATCTCATTCCAAGTTGCAGAAGAATTTACGGGGTGAAGAAATGAATACTGCTGTGTATTTGATCAATCGATCTCCTTCAAGACCGCTAGATGGAGAAGTAGCAGAAAAGGTACGGAGAGACAAAGAGCCTACTTATGATCACTTGAGAGTGTTTGGTTGTTGGGCTTTTGTTCATATCCCAAAAGATTAGAGATCAAAGCTTGATGAAAAAGAAAAGCAGTGTGTGTTCCTAGGCTATGGGACAGAGAAGTTTGGTTACAGACTTTGGGATCCAGTTGACAAGAAGGTTATCAGAAGTAGGGATGCAGTATTCCTTGAAGACTAGACAATTGAAGACTTTGAGAAGATTGAGATGCCAAAGCTTCAAGATGATATGACCTTGGATCCAAATCCATTTGTTCCTTCTCTTGAAAAACATGATGATGATATTGATGGTAATGGTAATGAAGAAGAAAAACACAATCATGAAGATGAAGATCATGAAGATGTTCCAGTGGGTGATGTTGAGAAATAAGTGCAACAACAACCAGAAGCTGAGTTGATAAGATCCAACAGGACCAGATAACCTTTAACAAAATATACACCACATGAGTATGTGATGCTGACAGATGCAGGTGAACCAGAGTCTAATGAAGAAGCTCTTAGTGTTCCTGAAAGTCAGAAGTGGTTGAAATCCATGAAAGAAGAGGTTGGTTCTTTAGATGAGAATGACACTTTTAATTTGGTTGACAAGCTAGAAAACCAGAAAATTCTGAAGAACACGTGGGTGTACAGAATCAAAACTGAAGATGGTAACTCACAGCCAAGGTACAGAGAACGCTTAGTTGTGAAGGGTTATGAGCAGAGAAAAGGTGTTGACTTTGACTAGATTTTCTCACCAGTGGTGAGTTTTCCTTCTATTCGGGTTGTCTTGGCAATAGCCGCTAGTTTGGATCTTCAGACAGAACAACTAGATGTCAAGACAACATTTCTTCACGGTGACCTGGAGGAAGATATGTATATGCCACAACCCTAGGGTTTTGAAGTCAAAGGAAAAGAACACATGGTGTGCAAGCTAAAGAAGAGTCTATATGGTTTAAAGCAAGCTCCTAGAAGATGGTACAAGAAGTTTGAATCGTTCATGAAGGAACATTGGTACAAGAGAACAACTTCAGATCATTATGTATTCATTCAAAAATTTTGCTGATGGTGATTTTGTTATTCTTTTGCTATATGTTGATGACATGCTTATTGTTGGCAAAGATAAGAAGAAAATTGACAGGTTGAAGTCAGATTTGAGCAAGTCTTTTGCTATGAAAGACTTGGGTGTAGCAAAGCGTATTCTTGGCATGGAAATCACTCGTGATAGGAAAGTAAGGAAGCTGTGGTTATCACAAGAAAGCTACATTGAGAAGGTGTTGCAAAGATTGAACATGGACAAGGCTGAGACGGTAAGTTGTCCACTTTCAAACCATTTTAAGTTAAGTTGTGATCAATGTGCAGTGAATGATGTTGAGAAACGGAAGATGGAGAATATTCCTTATGCATCCGCAGTTGGTAGTTTGATGTATGCAATGGTGTGTACAGGGCCGGATATAGCTTATGCAGTTGGAGTTGTAAGCAGATTTCTATCAAATCCTGGTCTGAAGCATTGGGAAGCAGTGAAATGGATACTACGTTATCTAAGGGGTACTTCTAATATGTGTGTTTTATGGTGGTGATAAGCCAGAGTTAGTCTAATGACCGATTTTAAACTTCCTTGATGTATTAAATGCAAAGAGCATGTACACTTGGTATTCTTAGACGACACATCTTATTGCTTATCGCCCTTTTGGTATACCTCGAATACTAGTGATATATTTCCAAATTTCAATTCAGAATTCTAACAGTGGTTATTACATTCATATCTAATCGTATGGTATAACTGGACAGATTCATTATAATTTAACCTGTAATAGATTTGAATGTATTACGTTTTGACCCAAAATGTTTCCAACTTTTTTATTTCCGGTTCAGCAATGTCTGACAGGCTTGTAATGCGAATTTGTGTAGGAGGCTATCGAAGCTTGAAATGCAGAGGACGTGGGCAAGCTGCACCCGAAATGTTCAAGGAAGAGGTGCTCTCAAATGTGACAAGCAGAGGTTTAAAGTATAATTTGTTCAAATAAGTCTTAAATCCTACAATCTCACTTGTTGTCACAATAGGGTTGTTTTAGTTTGTTTATAGCAGATGTATGCGGATATTTTGTGAAACTCCGTTCTGTTATAAATGTAACATGGTAGTTGTTACACCTTCGTTTATTCTCGCTTTAACTCGCACATATTTACTAACATACTGATAGAACGTTGGTCATCAAAAACAACACGAAAGAAAAAGAATGTTATCCTGCAGCACTACATTAAAAAAATTGATAGCTAGGATGCTAGATGTGAACTGAAATTGTGTACAGGTGCCACACAAGTAATACTATTCTTAAAAAAAAAAATCCTGAAAATAAAAGAAAAAAAATGCAAAAAAGGTTTCTTTTCTCCAAGGCAGCTTCAAATCCTAAAGTAAATTATGGAATGGAATAAACAAAGCAGCGACTTACATTCAAGATGTGTTTTTCTTCGAATTGTAAATGGTCAAACAACTGACATATGGGATACCAACTGGCTGCCCAACCCCTTACAGTACCAACACCAACTGGGATACCAACTAACATATCGGATACGAACATATGTTGATAAAATGATACCCCCAACACTACCAACAGCAACTAGAATCCCCACCAGGCCATAACTCCATACTCCCACTGTCCCACAGGGTCACAGTTAGCAACACCGGTGATCAGCTATATACATCTTCCACCTCCAAACATACCAGATCGAATCTAATAACAACTGAATACACTGTTAGAAGTGGTTACTTCCTCATCCAACATACCAGGATAAATCCAAATGTAGCTTTCATATGGAAGCTTAACTGCCATCCTAAAATCAAAATGCTTCTCTCTTAAGTACAGCATGATAGCTCTCATAACTTTGGAGCTTTTACATGCAATGCAAAATTGCGACACCCAAACTTTGCACACACTACCATACACAACCAGAATCAGCAACACACAAAACGATTAGGGGTCACACCCTACTTTGTGGGGAAATCGAAGGCAATGCTGTTAGAATACGGACATCCAACTCAAAACCAATTGGCAATGAGTGGAGAGGCCCTAAGGGATTATAAATCACAGGATCTTAGATTGCCCAACAATATGGGACTAATAATATCAACATGCCCCCTCATGTGTAGCCTCATTGGGTCTAACTGGTGGACAATTAAATTGGGTGACACGGAGTAAAGGCGCGGTCAAAGACTCGTCGCAAATAGCCTGATCTGATACCGTGTTAGAATACAAACATCCAACTCAAAACCAATTGGCAATTAGTGGAGAGGCCTTAAGGATTTATAAGCCACGGGATCTTAGATTACCCAACAATGTGGGACTAATAATCTCAACAAATGCAATTGACATCGGATACCCAAGATTAGCCATGTTGGGCTGTGTACTCCAAGGCCCAGGCTTAATACCAAATGGAGGGTTTGAGTAAAAAAGACATTTTGGTAAATGACAATTTTGTTGTCGTCTATAAAATGAAAACTAACCCTAGAATTTCATTTTGATGTTTCAGAAAGAGGTAGAAGTTAGGAATTAAGCCGGCGGCGTAAACAGAAAAATTCTTTGAAAAATCCCTCTGAAAAATCTGATCATAAAATGGGTTGTTGTTGTTGTTGTTGTTGTTGTTATGAATGTAATTTTGTGTTTGTATTGGTGGAACTCTAAGATATGATCATCGCAATATGATTTCTCCTCTCATTGTCTTAATCTGTATGTGTAGATTGCGTACTGAATTGGTCCATCACAGTTAAGGTATGTTGTTCATCTTCAGATTTGTTTTTTCTTTACGATTTACACTTTTAAATATTACTTAAACTCACTTATGATGGATTTTACCGGTACCCAGTCTCTCAGGCGAGGCATATTTAAGTTTTCCATTGAAAAGTTAAGGCCTAGTGTTGATTTGTTGGTTTTCTGTCTTGTGAATATCTATTAATTTTGAATTTATCATACTTTTTTTTATTTTTGATTCTGCAATTTATGAAAGCTTGTAATGCAAATTTTTGCAGGCGACAACTGAAACTTCAATTGCAGAAGCGACATGAGAAAGCTTGCACCCAAGCAAGGTCAAGGAACTGTGCTTTCAAACGTAACAAGTAGAAGTTTAAAGTAAAATTTGTTCAAACAAGTGATAAATGTCATTTGTCGTCACAATAGCTAAAATCTGAGATCTAGGTTCTCTATTATTGTAGTTGCAGGAATTCCTACAATACATCCCTCATAAGAATTCACAATATTCAACACATCTTTAAGATCAACAATCAACCTTTTTATTAATTGAGTTAGAAATTTTACAAGAAAGAAATGAAAACAAGAATATAATTGTTACTCTAGGAGGAACTGATCCTGAACCGGCCTTTTTAGAAGCAGCATCGGCTCGCTTCTTGTCCATCACCGCTTTAACACCTTCCTTCACTTTAACAACCAGCTCGATATTGAACCTCTCCTTCTCAGTAGCGAGACTTTGGGTCAACTGACTCGATGCCTCCTTAGCAGTGGCTACTTTCCCAAGCATATGGGTCTCCCTCGCCCTCAGTCGGACATTCTCCTCCTTCAACAACTTCACTTTCTCTTGCTCGGCTGCAGGGGCAAAGACACCGATTATAATTATGATAAGGGCAGCATAACAAAAGAACAACTACAACCAAAACATATTACACACAATAACACCTTCAAGCAATGGAAACACTTCTTTCATAGTATCCTCGGACTTAAGTAAACTATACTCAAGGGCCGATATTTTCGCTGTTAGCTCGTTGTATTGCTGCTCATTGAACTCATTAGTGGGGCAGTGCTTCTTATGATCTTGCCAATCAGCCTTTTGTAGATCATGTGTCAGTCGCAAACACGACATCTCAGTTTTAAGCCACTCTAACTCTTCGGATACCTTCTCGATTTGTCTGAGATTTTCTTTCAACTCTTGATTAGACAGCTCGGCAGTATCTTTTTCCTTCAAAAGCCGCTTACAATCGACGTGCAGATCCCTAAGTTGATATCTGAACTTCTCACATTGACTCTCCAAATTATCGGCCAACGTCTTATCGGCAGCAATCCCTTGGAACCGAGATAAGCTTGCTCGGAGATTATCCATCTCATCGGGCACATACTCAAATCTTTGGAACCGATGTAACTCATCTCAAAGTTTTTCAAGCTCGGACTCTTGACGATCTATCTTGTCATCCTTATTCACAATTCTTTGGAGTAGATTCTTAACATGATCCAGTTCAATGTCTAGTTTTCTCTTTAACAAACGGTACTCTGAAGCGGCGTCGGCATCGATACTAGACATCTCGGCTAAGAAGATAATACCAAGCTTAAGATATTGGCACTACAGAATCAATCACGAAGATGTGGGTTTCAAGTAAATACCATGGGCATCGGCCAATCGTTTCTCAAGATCTCGGGCCCGTCCTTGCTCACGTTGCAATTGTAGTCGAAGATCCTCTTTCTCCTCTAGCTCTCTCCGACGAATAACAACATCCAGCAACTCATTGTTGACCGCCTAGGAACATTGTAAACATTAGTGATCATTTTACTCTACAAACCTATGAATAAACAAATCAAATTACAATTCGATCAACTGTGCCTTTTAGACCAGCATAATACAAAGCTACGGAACTGATCATATCCTGATCGGACAAGGAGCCAAAGTCAGGATAAAGGAGAGCCCCTAAAGAATTGCACATAGGTCCCGAGACAGTAAAGGAGGTGGTACCTCCCGAATTAGGAACCACAAGAGAAATAGGCTCCAACAACTCGTTCCCAGAAGTAATATTCTCTTCGCCACGGGTAACCGCATTATTTCCACCATCAGATTTCTTCATTTGCTTCAGCTCCTCTTCACCACTATCGGCCTCTTCCTCTCCATTAAAAAGATCTTCATCATCCTCACCATCAGACTCAAGATACACAACACCATCAGTAAGAAGCACAATTTTTCCCGGGACAGATAAGTCGCCCTTAGTCTCCTTACCCTTCCCCAAGGATTTACCACCTACAATGGCAGAAGAAACATCAGTTGTTTTCTGAGGCGACTTCCCCAGCAAATGAGATAAAGGAAGCCGATCCTCGGGGTCCTCACCATCTCCAAGAACTATACCTCCAGCTCCACTCTTCTCAACCTTTGACTTTTGCATATGAGCCTTCGTCAGATATATTCAAGGCAACAAATAGGGGCAAGTACATGTACTGTAAACAAAGCAATATATTTGTTACCTTCACTTTCTCCTCCTCGGCCCCTGTGCTAGAACCTCTCTTTAGAGGAACGAGAGCTTCCGATTGGGCGGTCTGGGAGTTAAACTACAAAAAGTAGGCAAAATTAAGACATTGCTGAAGACATGAGCCGACATCGACCAAGACGGAAGAACTTACCCGATCAGCATTAACGACCCAGAAAGGATAGGGCTCGGTCGGAGTAGAAAAGTTGCCACTATAAAGAGGACCATAGATGCCTAATGGAACTCGATCCCAAGCTACGTCACTGGTATGAAAGGCATGCTTGTTAGTAGTCTTAGTAATCTTCCCCTCGGGATCCTCTTCCAAAAGAAGCTTCTTAAAGCCCTCGGAGATAACCTTGTTGCGGTGAGGGCTAGCAGCAAAGCAAGATATCCATTAGCAGAAGTCCCACTCTGATAGTTGGCATCAAAACATGCAGGAGTATAATCGCCCGCTTGGGAAGGATCAGATGTCGACCAAGCAGTAGGAGTACAACTGCCCATACTTCGCCTTTCAAACTCATTTATGATGCGGAAAGTATTACCATTCCACTAAGCCAAGGCTCGATGGGGGCGGATCTTGGAGAGGGCTTCATACATAAATGGAAGACTCGGGTCATACAGAGGAAAGCGCACCCCGAGCTCTAGCTAACCTTTGGTAATGACAGTCGCCTCGGGCGAGTGGGAGAAGTTGGTGACATTACTTCTCTTCAAAACTCCTTTTTGGTCCGATAAGAGAGTAACCTTGTAATCATGAAGATTGAAGTCATCCTTCAATTGTTGAATGAATTGTTCCTCCGTCAAGTCTTTGGAGGCCTTCTTATCATTCATACATAAAGATGAAGGAGAACCATCAGAGAAAAGAGAATTCAGCGCGCGGGAATCATGATGGGAAGGATTATTAATACTCCCTCCGTTCCACTTTAGATGATGTTCTAGAGTTTTTCACGCAGATTAAGAAATATCAAAGAGAATATTTTTTTTCCAAATCTACCCATATTAATACTTCCTAAAAATTTGAACTTCCTAGTTTTTACTTTCTAGATTCTAGTATAAATTATGAATCCCCGTGTAATTCTACTAGGAATTACCAAAGATCCTAAGATAAAGTGTATATTTTATGAAATAGATTTAATTCTTAAATTAGATTAATTATCTCTCACTGATTACAAAAGGAATGAATGATATGTTGTGATTCCAAAGCAAGGGTAAATCAGTGAGAAATTAGGAAAAATAGCTAAACTCTCATCTATTTTGGAACACAAAATAAACCCTAAAACATCATCTAAAACGGAACGGAGGGAGTAATAAATAAAGAATCGAGAGGAGAACCATCATCTTTAGAAAAGGTATAACTTACGCAACTTTTTTCTGTCATAGAAGGAGTTGAAGAAGCAGAAGCCATTAAAGAAGCAGCAAAAGAAGAACTCAAACTAAAAGAAATGAAGACGAACATCGAAAAAACGGTGACTGCATCAACGGAAGATCAGCAAAAGGCGAAAAGGATTGAGATCTCTTGAAAATATCAGAGGGTAAGAAGACGTCAGAACAACGGTGAGAAGGAGGGAGAACGTTATTTTGGAAAAAGAAGGCAGAATGAGAAACCAAGGGTTTAAAGGAAGGATTTATACCCTAGGAAATTGTAACCGACGGAAGAGGTAACCGGTCATATAGACGAGCGGGAGTGGGGAACAACATGGCGCGGAATACGGCATCACAAAGGACGTGGAAGCCGAAGTGGTTTTTTCCCCTCGTGTCGATCACACGATTGAAAGAAGGGGCATAAATGTAGGTGTAAATAATCCACAGATACAGGTGGAGCAATCCTAGGAGGCGAGACACTAATTGCAGAAGAAGCGTGAAGCACTGAATCCTACCACTCAGCCATGGCACGAGAAAAGAGAGATGAAATGAACCCGTGAAGACAATACATGTAAAGTATGGATGTGACAGCCATCACGTACATCAGAAATAAATGCACCGACTAAGTGGTTGATAAGATAAAGACGACTCGGTCCAAGTAAGACTCGGTTAAGGGTATCACGGGCGACATCAGCAGCATTCTCTAAAGACACTAACATCGGGTGAAGAGGCGACATAAGGAAACATCATCAAGCTCGGCCTAGTACATCGGGAAGGGCATCAACCAGAGCTAAAGAGAACATCAAAGAAGATACACCATGACATACACTGTAACTCGGATGTATTAGCACTAGCGGCTATAAATAGAGAGCTTTGTAGAGATTGGGGGGGGGGGGGGGGGTGGCATTAAGGAAGAGAGAGGGAACACTAAGAGCTTGTAAGTGAGGAAGAGAGAACTTGTGAGCTAGAAACATCCTTGTAAATCCAATTCAAGTAATAAGATCGTCAACCCTTCACCCCGTGGACGTAGGTAATCATACCGAACCACGTATATCTTGTGTTCTTGTACATCTCTTGCTTGTTTACTTTCTTGTGTGTGCGTTTTTTGGATGTAGAAGTAGGATTTTCCACATCTACAGTCTAGATACAATCGAAACAACGACCCAATTAATCGATTTCAGTGTGTGATCACTACTTCTATTCATCCATCCAACATATTAAACTTCACCAGCAAAAAAGAGAGACAAAAATGTTGGTTCAACAAGAGAGCTTTTCTTTTTCTGTTTACATTGCCTTAGTGAAGGACGGAGAAAAAGCGATTATGGCTCGACCAAGAAAACGAGGGTATACAAAGACAAATTCCCTCGCCAAAACATATTTAACAAAACAAAGGAAAACTAGAAAGACGAAGAGGAATTAACACAAATAAAAAGAAGAGAAAATGGGTCATTTGTCCAAAAAAATTTAAAACACGGTTCAAATGGACGAGTAAAAAAAAGTACGGGTGAAATAGCCAAAAAAAAAAAATAGCAAGGATGAAACTGGATTCATCCTGGCTTATAATTAAAAAATAGCAAGGATGAAACTGGATGCATCCTGTGTAAAATAAAAATAAGAAAAAAATATTTGAAAATGGACAGGATGAAACTGGTTACATCCTGCCTATTTTTAAATTTTTGTCCATTTAAACAATATCTTTTTAATTTTTGGCTATTTAAACAGTATCAAAACCTAAGTGTCTTTTTCACCCAGAAATTGTTGATTTTGATCTTTTTGACCAATTTTGTGTAAAAAGAAGCTCTTAAATTTCAAGGACCAGTACTATTTTGATCTCCTTGGCCCAAATTGTATCCCATGATGATCGTCTTAAACTCGTCAAATCTACTCAAATACTGAGTTTTCCAGACCGCAGCAGCTTCGGAGACGTTAATATCCCAACAGCTATCCACTTGAGGTATCGGGGCACCAGGTTTCAAACTCACACTAATGAAGTGATTTGCATCAACAAATCCAAAAGTGATAATACGGTGAGGTTGACCTTCAGGTGGGGGTTCCAAGAGGGGTAAAAATGTTAAATTCCCAGCGTTGAGAGAAAGCAATACCACCACAGCCTTATAAGCATTAGCAATCACGTATCCTGCATCATCCAAACGCAACCAATATTGAGGATCAACAGCATGGTCTTGCAAGTAAGCAAAAGCTTTTCTCATCTTTGCAACTCTATCAATGTCGGTCAGTTTCACGTAGAGTTCTTCATTCTGAACGACCTCATACAACAACTCTGTTCGAACCTGTTTCCAACCATAGGTTGCCTCATAACCTGATTGCATGGCAATAACTCTGTAACCACAGTGTCCATCCTTCTCTACATCTTCAGTGCTATCTACGTACTCATGCAGTGGTTGTGGAATTTGTTCCAAAAAGCTCAAATTTGACCAGCTTAGGTGTGCATTAGGTGAAAGGGATGACGAAGCAATCAGATCTTTTCTTCGTGCCTTTGATACAATTTGTGATTCACGTATCGTATCCAAATGCCCCCTTTTATTTGATCGTTCTGCTGCTTCGCAAATTCTATCTTCATTTCTGATAGTACAATCATCTAGTGTATCAGGGATATTGGTATCTGTTATCATTTCTTGATCATTTGGTTCTCCATTACCGTCGACCACTACACCTTCATGCCCAATTTTTGTACCTTCCCCAAGCTGTTCTTCACTATCGCTTATTTTGTTACTCCTAACAATTAAACACGATAAGTACTCTTTTTTTTTTTTTGCTCGTTAAAACACAATAAGTACTTTGATAACTAATAAATGAAACATAAATGAACAAGTATATCCTACCATATTGTTATGAATGTAATTTTGGGTTTGTGTGGGAAGCATTACACATACCCTGGTGGAGCTCTAAGATCTGATCATAGCAGAATCATTTCTCCTCTCATGGTTTTAATTTTGGCGGTTCTCAGAGATGAAATCATCGCTCAATGATTTCATCTCTGATCGTTTATTTGCCTGGTCTAAAAGATTAAACCGCAGTTGATGTATGTTTTCTATCCACAGATTTGTTTTGTTTTAATGATACACTTTTGAATGTTACTTAAACTCACCTGCGATGAATTTTTCAGATTTCCTCTGGTCATGGCTAATCCTGTTAGAAGGGGAAACCTGCAACTTCGTTTGTTGTAGTGGTGAACAATACAAAAGCTCACTGGTTCGCATTAGAGTATTAGATATAGGATCAACAAGTTATTAATACCTCACTCTGGTAATTGTAGAATGGAATACTGAGCATCCAACTGAAATTAGTGTCATTGCTAGGAAGTTAGCACTAAATGAAAGGCTGTTGAGAAAGCAAAATCAAATCTGTTTCGTGTTGTTTACTTTCAGTTTATGCATCTTGATTGAGTGTAAAAAAAAATCAATTCTTACAACTCAAATAACAATTGAATTATCCAGCCAAGCACCACCATTCGATTTATGTTTAGCTGTTTTGAGTGATTTTTATGTTTTTTTTTTTTCTTTTCGTGTATTGAGTATTTTTGAATAGAATTTGGGTTTTTATGTTTCCAAATATATTAAGGACCCATATTCTTCATCTCATTGGCATGTTTAATTTCTCTTTTCTTATGTGCTTTTGATACTTCTAAGCCATATATTCCCCATATTGATTATTGAAGTGAACATTATATAACTAGCATAATCATTTGCCACCGTGGGACGGCCGACCAAAAAGAATCGAACATGGGGTTCGTCTGCGACTACTTTCTTCACCGTTTAAGAAAAGGAGATACTTTCACCCTGTTTCTGAAAAAAGTGATACTTTCGCCCCGTTTCGGAAAAACTGATACTTTCGACCCGTTTCCGAAAAAGTGATACTTTCGACCCGTTTCGGAAAAAGTGATACTGTCGCCCCGTTTCGGAAAAATAATACTTTCGCCCCGTTTCAGAAAAAGTGATATTTTTTTATAAACCAACCGAACTCGGTGTTCGGTTACGAAAAATTAAATTCGTGATAATCAAGTGTCCTTCGTGTTCTTGGTTTTGAAATTAATGTTCGGTTACAATACTAGTTTTTTTAAAACTATTCCTAACGGAACATGCCACTTTAGCTTCCATTTAAACCATATTTTGATGATTTCTACTCAATTTTCCCAATCAAAAAAGTAATTAAAAAGATTAATGGGTTTTCCAATCGAACGAGGAACGTCAAGGAAAGAGAGAAGAAGAAGTGAATAATTTTTTTTTTTCAAAACTAAAAAATTTCGATTCCCCTCCTGTTTTTGTTTTTGTTTTTGATTTTGGTTAATAGATTCATTTAAATTAAATATATATGATTAGATTCATATAGTTATTAGGTTAGTTTTAATTTAAATTAAAGTAAAGGGTAAATGTGTATTTACCTAACTTTAAGACACCCCTTATGAGTATAGGAGGTTGCCCAATAAGACCATGGTCCCCCGAAAAAAAGCATGGTCCCTAAAAATGGTTATATATATATATATATATACAAACATCGTTCCCCTGAATTCCAATTTTTAGATCTCATTTTATCTTTCTACGGATCAAGACCCCAACCAACCTTGGATCTCATTTTTAATGTCCCTCAAATTAAATCTCTAAGGAAGGTAGTGATGAGTTCAAGATGTAGTGTTGATGGTTTTGCTTGGGATTCCGGTGGAGAACTTTCTTCACTCATACACACACACAAAGACCTAGCTAGCATAATGGTATTTCCTCTCAAAACCAAGTAAGTAATGTATTGTTCAGTTTATTGTCTTTTGAGTTTATTTATGTTCCAATTTGATTCAATGAATACCTGCTAGCATTTCAGTAAAATAATCAGGTTACCTCTAATTGTTCAGGACGATGGAGATCTTCTCTAAATTGAAGAAAACTGACTTGAAGTTCAGTGAAAAGCAGAGAGCTGCTTATATAAAGCCGACCACCGTATTGATAACAAGTCCTCCGGGTATCGAGTTTTGTTAGCAGTTTGTCCCTTTTGGGATGAAAGAGTTATGAGGAGAATGTCCGTCTGAAAGAGATGCAAGAAAAAAAATGGAATTTAATGTATCCAAGGGATAAGAAGATTCGGGAGCTGAAGTTGAATATTCCAAGGTGAAATGTAAGGAATTGGAGGTTCCAGGATAAGAGTTGCTGAATGATAATGTTGAATTTTGGGGAGGAATTTGGAGATTGTAGAAGCCAGTATTTGGTGCATCCTGAGGATAGACTGAAAGTGAAGATTAACAAAGGATCTAGATGGAAATGGATCACATTTTGAAGTTTTTTTTTATTACATGAGCAAATAATGTTACTCAAGGAGGAATGTAATTTGTGTTGAGAGAACTTTTCACTATACACATCACAAATTGTTAATGTACCAGCTGAGCTGAGCAGCAATTCCATCCGTTACTCAAGCAGGAGTAAAATTTGTTTTGTTTTGTTGTTCTTGTTGGGATCAATGATTATGTATTTGAGCATGAGCCTAGTAGAAAATTGTAAAAATGAATCTTGAGGCCCATTGTAAAAACCCAATGGGTTAAATTTGAAGGACAATGCGGTAAATTATCACTTACCCGTAAAATTAACACAAAATTGGTTAAAAAGACCAAAATCAATAATTCCACGGTGAAAAAGACATTTAGATTTTGATATTGTTTAAATAGACAAAAATATATAAATAGCCAAGATGTAACCAGTTTCATCTTACCCATTTTCAAAGAACGCGAAATTGGGGGATATAAAAAGGAAATGGGGGATATTGATTACTTCTCCCAACCCATGGTGTGTGTTAAGGGGTGATTTTTGGGTATGAAAATACTAAAATACCCTTTGGTTAATTAAAAAAACATTATGAAAAGACCAGAATACCCTTTCTACTAAAACATTAAAATCAAAAAACCAAAACATATATCCCCCATTCTCAATTCAGTACCGGCACTGTCCTATGGTTAGGTTCTGAGATTTTTTTTCCATCGTTCTTCTTCGATTAATCGTCGATTCAAAAATTTCTTCGTCGATTAACCAACCCGAATCATAAACAATGCCTCCACGAAAGAAACCAAATGCCCTATCGAACTCAACATCATCGATTGCTCAACAAAAACAAGCGGAAAGACTTGCTACGATTGCTCAAGAGCAAGAACACGAAGAAGCAACGTTATCTGACGATCAACTACACAAATATATGGCTTCTGTGAGAAGGTAAGTCATTTAAAACTACTTTGTAGGTGTTTAAATTGATCTATGGAAATGGGTTTAGGTTAGAATCGCGAAACCTAACTCAAACAATTGAGTTTGAGAGAGTACCGGCATTGAAATTCGTATGAATACAGTGCCGGTTTTGAGTTCCGGCATTCAATCTATGATGAATACAGTGCCGGTTTACAACACCAGAATAACCAGAGACTGAATTTTCACTACCGGCATTCAATCTAGGATGAATACAATGCCGGTTTTGTAGTACCGGCAGTGTTTGATAATAATTCGTGTATGCCGGTATTGGACTTAAAACATACAGGAGAGTTTATAAATTTGCCACCAGTACCGGCATTGTTTTTTGGATTCATTCCATGCCGGTGTTGAGTACCGGCATTCGTTTCTAATATTTCGAGCATGCCGGTAGTACTCTTAAAACATACAGGAGAGTTTATGAATTTGTCACCAGTACCGGCATAGATTTTTGGTTTCATTACATGCCGGTTTGCGGTGCCGGCATTCATTTGTAATGTTTCGAGCATGCCGGTAGTAGACTTAAAACATACAGGAAAACTATCAATAATACCGGCATAGATTTTAGGTTGCATTTGTATGCCGGTAGTTCATACCGGCACTGTCGATAGTCAATGTGAACTGCTGGAACATTAAACCGACGTGGTTTAGTTTAAGGTATTCAATGCCGGTACTAGAACTGAAGGTGAGTTGTCTTATATTCATTGATTTCCGTGTGCTTACGATATAGGTCAAAAGCAAAAAAAGCCAACAAAAGAAAAAATAAAGATGTTGTCACTAAGAGAAGAAGGAAGGACGGTCTTGATACTCCTCAGTCTCTGCCTCCTCGAGGGAAAGATGAAGGTCGTAAGATACGTTTGGGGGCTGGTACAAGAGGGATAATTTGGGAGAGTGGTAGTGACCGTAGTCGACTTGCAAACCGTGAGCAGGATGATCAAGATGAACCAGATGAAGAGGAAAGTCAATTAGCAAGCCAAAGCGAAGTTGGTGGCCCAAGTCAACAACCAACACAAGGCAATGGCAAGAAGGGGAAGGGCAACGTCAAAGTGAAAGTTAAGGGTTCTCACCTTCCTCACATTGATGACATGATTCCTGACCTTGAACGTGGTAGAATTTGGGGCGAAGCTCCGGAACCGAAAACACTATTTGGATACAAGCACTCGTGGGCTCGTACTATCTATCAAACCTATGTAAGCATTTTCTATCTTGTACATATGTATTGTTGTGTATTTATGTAAAATCTCTTAATTGTATTGTCTCTTCTAATTGTAGGATCATAAGAAGGCTGTGCGTGTTTTCCAAAACCAAGCCGCGGATGGTTGGGACTTGTCCGAAGAATGTGAAGAGATCCAAACAATAGTACAGGATTCTGGTCTATATTCTTTGGTTGAAAATTATGTGAAGCCTGATTACATTCTTCACAATTTCTTCGTCGAAAGGTATCATGGTGAAACCGATACCATGCACTTCCCTTTTGGGGAGATGACCTTCATCCCGAAGATGCTCGAGAACATTCTAGGCTTGAATGTTATCGGCAAATCAATTGCGAAAGGAGTTGAGTCTCTAGACCTAGAATGGTCAACGTTGCACGGTCTGACTAACAAGCTATTTGGTTGGGACTACAAAACTTCTGTGGAGAGTTTTTATGAATCCACGTCTGGTAAGACAAAGACAATCAAGTTGACACTGCTTAAGAAGAATTTTGAAAATACAAAGAAAAGAAGTTTGGAGGATGGATGGGACCCTAAACAAATTCGTTATCTGCCATTGCTTACAGTTATACATCTTGGGCACTAGGGTATTCCCTGGCACCAATGGCAACAAGGTTAGTGCGAACTACCTTCAGTACTTGGATCCATTGGAAGGTGTCTATGGATATTCTTGGGGCACCGCGGTAATGGCACATTTGATGATGGAGATGAGAAGGGCCTCTAAGGCTAAAACCAACCAATTTGTCGGGAATTTCACTCTACTGCAGGTAAATTTATTCTTAAACTTATGTTATTATGTATATTGTTCATATGTACTCTTATCGTGAACTTAGAAACAAAACTTATTGCTTCACATTGGAATAGGTGTGGGCTTATGAACACTTCCCAACCTTGTTCAAGGCCTACCCCTCCTTGAAGATCATAGATCTTCCCGGAACCCGATACGCCTCTAGCTAAGAGATACGAGTTCAACAATACTCCAAAGCCCGGTAACATAGGTCGACGATCGATATGAGATTGGCTTTGGACGCAATGAGTACCAAAGATGTTGTGTTCGACCCTTACAAGGAGGCTAGAGGAAACCGGCAGCTTTTTTGAGGTTTGGTAACGTTGATTTTACCATGGGCCGTTGTTCCACCCAAAAGGATACGTTATGGCTAATCCTACGCGTGTGATGCGTCAACTTGGATATAAGCAATTAGCACTTTTCCAGACGGCCTCTTTTCAATGTTTTGATCTCGACCTTTCTCGGTGTTATTCAACTCCAAATCGGTTGCATGTAGAGTATGTTCCAAAACCGGACCCAACAGATTGGAGGGATAGGGAACCACGTTGTTTGGTAGATATTAGTCAGTGGGAAAAGTTGGAGATTGCTGAAAACGGTGATGAAGTTGATGCCGAATACATGGAAGATTACCTGGAATGGTCACATCCTTATGTCGTCCGCCCGATGACGTCCAAGTTCCTCCCGGAAAAACCCTCCGGTTCCAACTCCCGCAGGCACCACCTACGATGACCCAACTTAATAACACAGTTGGATTGCTTGTAAGTATTGTTAATTGCTTCGTCGTTTAATATACACATAATCATATATGTATACTAATTATGTATTTGTTATATTAAACTAGCGGCGTCGGCTTGGCAAGTTAAAGAAGATGTTAGGTTGCAAGTACCAGGAAGGAGAGGTGCTGTCCCTTGAAGAAATGAAGGAATTCGAGGAAAAGCTTGATAGAATTGAAGAAACCGACCCTAGTGCAAAAGCTTTGTTCGGGGAAACTAAGTACAAACCGTCCCAAAAGAAGCAAAAGACCCAGTGATTTAACTTTTTAGTTGTGTTTCTTTTTTTGGATGGTGGTTGTCACGTCTTGAACAATTCCGAACTTGTTTTCGTTTGTACCTCGTGTTAAACTCTTTAGTTGTTTGGTTTGGTTTTGGTTTAGGATACCTGGATTAAGAACATTTGATAGCAAAATCCAGTTGGTTGGTTTATGTTGAGCATGTTTTGATTTCTAGTGATTCGTTTATGTTGAATATGTTTATCCTTGCAAGATTTATTTGTGACTTTTTCCAGCATAGATAAATTAGGCTTACAAAGCCGGATTTCGGGACCGGCATTGTTTAATATTTATACATCAATGCCGGTTCGATAACCGTACGGCGAAATTGTTTAAAAAACCATATCGGGACAAGAAGATTAAAAATTCCATGTTCCTGTATAGATATTCGAAGGTACCGGCACAGTAGTATTTTCTAACATCTATGCCGGTTTTCTGATAATTTGAAAATTTTCATAGTTCTCAGAAAATTTTCTAAACACCAAGCCAATGTGAATGTTACCTTGTCCGAGGTTTTCCCCACGATGTTGAACAACGGCATATTGTATTTGTTTGTCTTGTAGGTGCAATCCATCAAAAGAACACCACAACATGTATTTGCCAACTGTGAAAGCAAAGGATGCGAAATGAATATTTGAAGGGGCTTCTCATCCGGTCCTCTTTTAATGATACGCGTGTAGTTGTGATCCCAAACTATCTTCTCAAATTCTTGCATAACGCTCCTCCCTTCCCATTCCACCCTTCTAATAGTTGCTTGTGCGGCATAAATTGTACGTAGAGAAGACACGTTAGTCTCGTCCTTTTCCTTGAAGCCTCTGAGAATTTGTCTCGGTTTGATAAGTGCTTTGGTCAATCTCTTTACATCCTCGAACTCGTCAGGTTTTAGCTTCGCAACTAAGGAGTGACCAACAAAATCTTTCGGATCCCGATGGTTATGAAAACCACACAAAACCTCACAATCCCAATTGTTCATGTCATTTAAACGGAATACAAGCTTAAAAGGGCAATCATTCTTCCTCGTATGAGTCTTGTATACCCTATTTGTCTTCTTTGGATATACATAATCCTTTCTCTTGTGGCTATTCTTCTCCTTGTATTTCCCACTTCTCTCGCAAGCCATCTCAAAACGCCTCTTCGAACATTTGGTGTTCCTCACCAACACACACATGTTCTTAAGAGCCGTCTCTTTAGCCCAAGCGATTGCTTCCTTTCGATCTGTTATTCCCTACATAAGAACAATTTCGCATTCATTAGAAGGTTCATTACTAGCAATCCATTAGTAATGTTCAAGATACTAGGTGAAAAGTATTATTTGGTCACATACCGGAGGGATTTTATAGTATTCCGACGTATCCCGATAAAGCGGCTTTGCATTTATTGGATCAATATATGTCACCACCTAAGGATCGAATGAAAATTAGTTCCAAACAACATTAAAACACTATGTCGGAAACCCGTACCGGCATGCTCGAAAATTTTTCCGGCATAGTCGAAGTTAACCAGAACGGAAGACCAAATTTGAAACCTATTCCGGCATATGTGTTTCGTAAGAAAACAACGCCGGAAGCAAGGATGCCGGCATTATCGTAACATATTGTTCTAAGCCGGTACACAATTCCGGCATTGAAAAATAATTGATATTGAATGCCGGAATTTAGCTTTGGAAAACATTTATTCCTGCATGTTTTTTTGTAGGTACCGGAATTGAAAAGTTGTAACTGAACAACGCCGATTTTGTTGCCGGCATTATCGATATTAATGGTACTACGCCGGTACTAAATTCCGGCGTTGATGTTTATTAAGTTGCAATGCAGGTTTTTGGTTTGGGATGGAATTGTTTCCTGTATGTTTTTCATTCAATACCGGCATGGTAACCGACCAATGAAACCATGCCGGTTGAATATTCCGTAGTATATTCCTTGTTAGGTAAAAAGGTGAACTCTGTACCGGCATAGTTTTTTGGTAGAATTCTATGCCGGTTTATAATTCAAATTGGGGGATATCAGTTTACCGGCATGGTCGTAGTATGAATACCATGCCGGTACCTTGACTACCGGCATGGTATTCATACAACTACCATGCCGGCATCGAGGTTTTTTCAGTTGAAAAAATGGCGGGTTTAAAGAAAAAATTCGATTTTTCGACATCTTAGCAGCTTTACCTATGTGTTGGGGATGCTAGTATGTTGTGCAAGTTTACTTTCTTGTGTTGGTTCTTCTATAAACTCTCCATACTCGTCAAAATCATCATTCAAGGGTGTTGGCTCAACAATGAGTTGCAATTGAGAGTTGTTGTCGTTAGCTGAAGATTCAAGAAATGCTCCTTGTTGTAGTTGAGCTAAAGATTCAGCGCAGACAATCCTCTCTTCACAATCATCCTCCATTTTCCACAAAAAAATTTCTCTCTCAAAATATTTTTCCCTCCTTCTACTCTCACCTCACTCACCCAAAAACAAATAAAACACACACTAATCATTTATAAAAAATCTTAAGATTTTTACTAATTATTATAAACCACTATAAACGTGATTAGTGAGGGGTGGATTAGGATTTAAAAAAATACTTAGATAAGGGGTGACCCCGAATTGATATCTGGATCCAGTTTTTGTCCTTTTCTTGTATCCCCCAATTCCTTTTTATATCCCCCAATTTCGTGTTCTTTTCAAATTCCTTTTCTTATTTTTAAATTACATCAGGATGCATCCAGTTTCATCCTCGCTATTTTTTTAAGTTTAAGTCAGGATGAATCCAGTTTCATCCTTGCTATTTTTTTTTGTCCATTTCGCCCATAATAATTTTTACTCGTCCATTTGAACCATGTTTTAAAATTTTTTGGGCAATTGACCCATTTTCCGATTGAACTATTGGCCACTTATTTTTATTTTTTTCTTTTCTATGGCAGTTTAAACTTTTGCCTTAGGGGAAGTGAGCAATCGGAATGTATGTTATGCTATGTTTCTGGTCATTATTGAAAAAGCATAATGAATTAAGTTTGTGAATTAAATTTGTGAAGTCAAATTCTCAGTAGAAATGCTCGACTTCTTATGGAAAATGAGAGAACAAACGGCAACATTATAGAGATATCCAATTACATTAGCAAGGACAAGGAATGGCAGTTGCATCGCTCTGTTGAATCTAATTCCTTTTCTAATATCTCACGCCCTGCATCCGACATGCCTGATTCCACTGCGGATGAAATTAAATCCATCTTTATTTTTGAAATTAAAGCCATCTTTCTTTCTTTTGAAATGGAAGCTACTCCTTTCTTTCCTTTCTTTTGATAGACCGTCTGTAGTTTTTCTAAGAAGGTACGTATGGTATTATCCGCTGCGATATCCAGAATTTTCAAATCTTCCTCAGTCATCCCCATCTCTTTGGCATCTTTATGGAGCGCTTCTTTATATGATTCGACCCGCTTAGCTAGGCTTTGTATGTCGTCTGTTTCAAAAACTAATTTCAATTTCGTTAAATCTCTATCAAACTTCTTAAATATCACATTCAGTTTAAAATTCTTAGAATAATCCTTCAGTTTGGCCAGATCAGCTCATATTAAAAGATCAAAAAACTTTAGTTTTCAATTTTTCTCAAATTTTTAAGCACTTTCAGCTTCAGTTTGAAGCAGGACGATTGCTTCACAGTAATCAGACAGATTATTTATTTTTTTGTAATTAGCCAGAAAAAAATTATAACAGTTGACCATTAATCGAAAATCAACTAACAAAAAAAAAAAAAAAAAAAAAAAGAAACCTACGAGTTATGAATGTTTAGTTTCTCATATTTATTTATATACTTACCAGAGAAGGTTGGAACAACAATGAGCATGAACAAAAGAAAGCCCATCCAAAAAAGAGGACTAGCATTTGGATGCATGATGATGGAATGAACTAATAATATCTCTGTGCTTTCTTTTCTCTCTTTTTTGATACTTTGACAGAAGCAAGAGAAACTCACTCACCGTGCTTCAATTTATAATGTTCCCAACTCGTAAAGATATTTTTTAATCTAGTTTTGCTCAATCAATCAATAATACTCCCTTTGGTAGCATTTTTGGAATTTTCAGGCAGATTAAAAAAATATGGTTTCACCTATTTGCCGCCCATCATTTACCTATTTACCATCCATATTAATTATCACTCTTAGTTATCATATTTACCACCCAAATATATTGTAAAATATCTTAAATACTTTATTTATTTTTTTTGAAGCATATCCTAAATACTACTTGTATATATACATTTGACTACATTCTTAAATTTTACATTGTCCGCTAGTATCAAAATATCCAACAATTATCCAAGCCACCACCAGTGCACCCAGCGGCGGAGCCAGAAATTAAATGATGGGAGGCCACTAACTACAACTTAGAAAATTAGGACCAAATCTGTCTACTATCCTAGAGAATTTTGCAAAATGTTGGGTGGCCATGGCCACCCACAACTTACATGTAGCTCCGCCACTGAGTGCACCGCCATCGCCTCCTTCACTCTTTTTTCTCTCTTTCTTTTTTTCTCTATTTTTTTTTTTTTATTGATCTCTTGATCATCATTCATATAATGACCACAAATATCCAAAAACGGTACAACTAGTTGATGTCAAACTCTAGGCGAATACCACTGTACGAACAGTTTGACATAATGGGATTCAGTAACTAACCAAGCACGTAAACTATTGGGGTCGTGCAGTTCTGGACGACTATCTGTTGCATAATAATGTTAACATTTTTCCTTGGATTCGCGATAGGAATCTTCCATAATAATGTTACCAGATTAATTTCTTATTTCTCAACGAATTAAATGATAAAAAATAGAGTGTTAAGTTTTTGGTGTTGTATAATTTCACAAAATTATAACAAAGGGTTAATAGTTTTTTGAACGATTATGAGCGACAATGGATAGAGATTAATGAAAAAGAAGATAAATAAGAATGCTTGTAATAGTGAGTCAAGTTTAATTTGATTTTTAAAGGTGGTAAATAGGAAAAAGTAAAGTTGAAAAGTATAATTCCTTTACAAATTTTTAGTGAGTGGCAACTAGGAAAAATGAGGGTGGCAAAAAGGTGAAACCTTACAAAATAAAGAGAAGAAATTCTTTTGTATTTATGCCCATGAAAAAGTCTTCAAAGATTAATTGCTATTATAGTTCTAAAAAAAAAAACAAATTCTACCGTGTTATTGTAGTTTTGTGAAAAAAAAATGTTTGTGAAAAAATACTAACCCTTAAGTATTCTGGAACTACAGTAGAACCCCTGTGAATTAATACTCGATAAGGTAACAACAACGATAAATTAAGAAATTCGCTGGTCCGAATTGGGTACAAATGCTAAATAAATTATTTACTAAATTTATAATTAAGAATGAAGAATCTTTTGATAACTTAATAAATTATCAATTATTATTTTATCGATAATTTAATATCGGGATAAACCCACGTCTAAATCGGAATGGAGCGAGAAGATAACACCAAAAACAAGTCTACCTCTTGGAACGGATAAAAAATTTAATGAAGCAAAACACTAATTACGGATACTAGATTTAAATTTAAATGTCTTGTAAATACACTACTCCTTCCGTTCCGATTAACTTGATGTTTTAGGTGTTTTTTTGTGTTACAAAATAGATGAGGGTTTAAGTATTTTCCTAAATTCTCATTCATTTACCCTTGCTTTGGAATCGCAGCATACCTTTAATTCTCATTAGAATCAGCAGATAAATGATTATTCCAAGGATTTGGATGAAATATTTTGTTTATCCCAAGTTAATTACAATGGGATTCGTAATTTACATTAAATTTGGAAACTAAAAACTAGGTGGTTTAAAATTTTAGGAAGCTATTAATACGGGTAGATTTGGAGAGAAAAAAATTATTCTCTCTGTTGTTTCTTAATCTGCGAGAAAAACTCTGTAACATCAAGTAAATCGGAACGGAGGGAGTATTTAAAATGTGGTAATCTTAATACAGTCTAAGAAACGTTTTTGCAACTGTGTTATACATTTACATAGTGATGGGCATAAAAATGCCAGTTACCAATGACATCAAAAGAAAATTTAGCCGCTAAATCAAAATATTTTCCTTTCCTGATAAAACGGTTTTATCTGTCACATTTTGTATTATTATTCGTTGTTATTTTATATATGCTGCTGTAATAATGGAGTATCTAAAAAGTATTTCATTATTTGATATAAATGAGTACTAATTATTCACAATGGTACTTAATATCTACACATGCAAGTTATTTCTACATCTGTCTTCTAGTTGTTGCAGGTTGTTTTCTGGAGGTTATCTTCTGTGTTTTTATTTTAGGTAGTACTTGTTGTTTATGCTTTCACATTTTAGGTAGTACTTGTTATCATTATATTATAACTTTAGTTTTATTAATGTAATGTACGGATCTTTCTATATTAAAAAAAAATGTATTAATAAAAACTATGTAAATACTGGCAAGATTTCCATATATTCTTCATCGCTGATTCAACAATATGATAATCGAGTCGACTACCAACGAAGAATCCAATCAAAATTTTTTCACAAACCCTAATTTCTTCTTGAAAATCAGTTGAAGAAAGAACTAGTTTTTTCTTCTGATTAATCAGATTAGGTTTATGATAGAACAACTTACCAGTAGTATGATCTACAGAGGCCATCTTATCCTGGGTGAAGACCGATTTCCAACTTGCTGGCTTTGAAGGTTCCACAATCGAACCATTGACCGGAGCAGAGAGTAGAGGAAAATCAACAATACTAAGCTTATTCACTGTCTCAGATAAAGGAGAAGTGATTAAAGACCTCCGATTAGAAATCAAAGGGGAAGAGGGTGAAATATCCAAATTAGTTGTTAAAAAAAGTATTTTTAAATGTATGAGTATTTAAACAGTATCTTATTTTACTCGTGTTTTTGACCTGGAAAAAGATTTTAAGGGTTATTTAACCAATTTTGTGTAAAAATAAAAAAAATTTGATCAGCAAAAAGTGGGACCCTTTAAAATGCTGCGATCCCGATGATAGAACGCACCAAAAGCCATTAAATTTCCCCTCGAAAAAAAATCACTACTTTTTTTTTTTTCGGTGCGTCTAGAATTGTTTTAATATCTCCAAATACATGTTATCCCAGTTTTGATTCTATAAATGCTGGAAAGATTTGATTCCTAGTAAGATTTGAGTGCATGTCACCACCCAAAAATCAAACTATAATTAATTGCACGATAGGAGGTCACCAGAGATGCATTATGCATCTCACATGATTTTGTTTTTATTTTAAGAATAATTACAAATGTTTTTATAATAATTCTCTGAAAAAAAAAAATCTGGTTCTTTTATTGAACAGATTTAGAAATGTAGAAAATAAATAAAAAGATTCGTTGGTGAAATGAATGATAAATGTCCTTGCTCTCCTTAAAAACTTCCTATAGTATTAGTTGATAACACAGCACGTCGCACGTCCTATTGGTCCTTTTATTGTTTATTGTAATTATTAGAAATAACGAAGAAACTCCACATAATTGTTCAGTTAAGGGTCCATAATGGTCGGTTAGCTGTTTGAATCCCAGACTAGCTACTTTGTTTGGCCGTATCTGATCATTTTCCTTGAATCCACAGCCAATCACTAGACACAGTTGATGGCTTCATCTGCAATAGCACGTCAGTTATACTAAAAGACGGTTATCCATTGGGAACATTATTTGTATACCCCTAGTATAAAGCCCCTTGAAATATACCCTTCGTAACTTAAATTATACCCGTAAAGTAAAACATTACTAAAATACACTCTTTTGTTTAATAATATACCACCCACCGCCGCCACCAACAACCACCACCGCCACCACTCACCACCAGCAACATCCTCTTCCACCACCACCATGTGGAGTCAACTTTTTGAAGTGGAGGCAAGTTGCACGAAGTTGTCTTCAAAAGTGGAGGCAACTAGCACAAGTTGTTTCCCAATATGGAGGCAACTAGCACAAGTTGTATTCGGATATGGAGGCAACTATCACAAGTTGTCTCCGAAAATAAAATTATACACAAATGAGTGAACCTAGTGTGAGTCGAACACACATCTTCTGACATGTAGTCAGTTGTGCTACCATTGCACCACAGATTCGTCGCGATTACTCTAAGATGTATACATAAAGATAATTTCCCACTAAAGGTATACCTTAAATGCAGGCACCAGTTGGCTCCACCAGCGAAACCCAGCTTCGACATTGAATAATACCCATTGTTGTTGTAGAAGAACATCACCGGGACTGAGACTCCATGCATAGCCACATCACCTGACCATTTGTACCCGTGAAAAACCAACTACGGCCACAATCAAACTCCAATATCTATATCTTCATAGCAACTGCAGCTAGACTCTTTTCTCACAACTCCACAAAATGAACAGCAGCAATCCTGGTCATCCCTTCCGAAATAGTCCCATACATACCTGTCAGATAAGGTGATGCAAGACATAAGAACACCATCAAATTTCAACTAATAATCATATTAAATAGTCTCATACATACCTCGACACCCACTGAAATGCGACTTACTTAGTTCCAGCAAAAGTAGGTGGCTAGGTACCTGCACATTTAACAAAATCGGTACATAAGAGTTTGTTAAAACTGTAGATAGTACAGATCTCTAGATATACTGCAAGAGAACAAAGTTGATATTTAATTTGATAAAATGAGGCAAAATTGATACTGTAAGAGAACAACTAAAATATCCGCTAAGTATTTTTTATATCCAGTAAAAGCGATTAAAATGGA
>JAJJWW010002644.1:0-35222 GCA_023531295.1 Papaver armeniacum | reverse complement strand
GAAAGGGACGGAAATCTACCCCTTTGATTTAGGGTTCGCTTACATTTCAAGTCTATTATATGATCCAACAGCTCCTGCTTATTCCTTGACTGACAGTATTGGATGACCTAAATTTGTTTGACTTGTCTAGACCCCGAGATCAATTGGTAAACTATCTGCCATGTGAGCAATTGAAAATAATCCTCGGAGACCGGGAGTAGTAATACTTATGCCGAGAAGGTAAAGGATAAAAACAAATAATGGATTTTCTTAACTAATCAAAACATAACGATTTTAGTACTCTAGTCCAATTCTAACATTTTGCAATAAAAAGAGTATTTAAACAAATGACAAGGAATAACGTTCAAAGAAGAGATTATTTGGAGTTGCTCTTGGTCCAGTTTTCCCTCCAAGTTGTTTATAGAAATTGCTATGTTTCCGTCTTACATATGTATACTGGAGATAACTTGATCATTACTAGCTGGTTATGACTAAAAAAAGAAAAATACAGGAGATAACTTGATCATTACTAGCTTGTTAAAGGCTTTACAGAAAACAAAAATCAGACATAATTTTGAGAGGAAAATTTACAATGGCAGTTACCACAAAATGCGACTGTAAAGAGTGCCATAATCTGCCATAATCTGCCGTTACCACAAAAAGCGAGACTTTCAACAGAAAAAATGAAACAAAAGGTGATTCGATTGCACCTATCCCATATATCCTGCGAAGAAAAAATGAAACAAAAGGGTAGATAAATTGCATTATCAGGTGAACATATATCCTGCGAAGAAAAACATAATGATCTTTTAGTGAGTTACATAAGAAACAAGTTGAAAAAAAACAACCTTAAAGAAGCAATAGGAAGAAACATACAAATACAAGAATTTCCTCGGTTCATTTATAACTTTCCTGAATGTATGAGTTTAGGAGTTGAAGTTCAGTCACAGGGAAGGTGTTCCTACATAATTAATGGTGGATACATGTGATTTCTTCTCTAGCTCCTCTACGTTTCAATGTTTTCATTTCATCATAATTGTCTCCATCATTAATTCTGCTCCTAATTAGTAATCAATTTCCAAATATCTATCTACAACCTAGATAACTTTTTCTCTAGTTAAAGTATGAAAAGAGTTGGTATAAATTTTATATTGATTTCCTAACAACCAGAAAATCATAAGAAGTTCTGTTTTTTCGCTATCTTATGCTAATTCAAATTATATGTACAAGGAAGAAATACAGCATCCCCATGCTCTAATTTTCAGATTGCCAAGAACTTCTTAGAGTACATGGAAACCATTATATAGATTAGTCAAACAATTAATACGTCAATACTCATTGGAAAAAGATCCTCATTAACAATTTTTTAATCAGGATCAAAAAACACTGAGAATGAGAAAAATTAAACTTACCAATGAGAGAACAAGTCATAATGGGCAATCAAAGTCAGATTCCCTTGTCGGGGCCTCTAAATTTATGTGAATATCTGCAAATCTTTTAGCCAGATTGAAACGAAATTGCAGGATGAGCCAAAATCACATATACTTCAAGTCTTCAAGCTGTTTTTATTGGTGTAGACGCAAGAGTTTCCGTACGAGAATTCACCCATTATGTTATCGGCATTGCAAGCACTGTCTTCAAGCCTTCCCAGCTAAAATTTGATCTAACTATGTCACTTACTTTCTTTCATCATCGCAATTTTAGGAAGAGTAATGTGTAAGGCATTTTGAAGCTACTGAATTCCATGTGTTTAAGCATCTCTACACAAAGTAAAAGTCATGATATAATGTACATTCACGGAACAATTTTAAGAGTATAATTAAACAAAAAAAGAGTGCAAAGAGCAGCAATCAAAGCAAATAATATCCAATTGCATCCAAAATACTACTCGGATGCAACATTGTACTGATTAGTAGCTTGAAGTCCTGAATCATCTATTATCAACTTTGAAATAACCCTTAAGGTAACAATTCAAGACTTCAGTCAGGAACATTCTTTTCATGTTTGTTTCTAATTAATCCGAGATGCCAAAATCACAAATACTCGAGACCCAGAGCTCAAATTCATTGATAGAGCCTTAAATCAAAATGTTGATCCTATCAGCTGTTTTAAGTAACCCTTAATGTAACAATTTAAGACTTTAGTCAGCTAATCTCACACTAAGGACAATCGAAAGGACATACTTTCATGTTTGTTTCTAATCCTAGATGTCAAAATAACAAATATTCGAGACCCAGAGCTCAAATTCATTGATAGAGCCTTAAATCAAAATGTTGATCCTATCAGCTGTCTTTAGAGTGATAAAATTATTAATCGGTGCAAATGAAAAGACTTGATAAGCTGGAATTCTGTAGTAGCACTCTATGTTGTAAAAGGCGCTAGGCAAGGCGAGGCGCCAAGCCGAGCGCCTAGCGCCTTTGGCGCCTAAGGCGCCCCAGGCGAGCGCCTTTTTTTTTTAGAAAAACCCAGAGTTAGGTATAATTTGGCGCCTGGGCGCCTTTTTTTTGCCAGGCGCCAGCCCTGCGCTTAGTGCGCCTTTGGCGCTCGCTCGCCTTTTACAACATAGGTAGCACTACAACAACAAAATCAGAGAACCATCAACAAAAACTACAAATATAACCAAGTAGGCTTACCGAGGAGTTCTGAAGAGGCAACCTTGATGTATAGATCAACGCCATTTCTGGAGAAGTTACTGAACTTTTGCACATCCATTAGATTGTTTCCCACCACATACAACCAATGTTGTTCTCATATGTGACCATGCCAAGCATGAACAGTTTTGTAAACATCTTTGCCCGCACTCTTCAGGGCTTCCAACTACCGACCTTTGTGCAAAATCTGCAATATACACAAAGAAATCCTATTAAATCAGGGAAAACCAATTAACAAATTGTGCAAAATCGAAATCCTACTAACACAATACACTAATTTCCTTACAAAGAATGGGCATCCAACACTAGTCTAGGGGTTCAACCTTGTTGAAAAGTACACATTTCTTGAACTTACATTTTTGGATTACCAACATAATTACAACAAAGATTCAGCTGACAAAAACCAAAATTTTACTTGTTTTACTCTGTGTCAGAAATCAATTAATTAAAATGAATCTGAATCTAGTGTTATACAAAATTGGATAAAAGTATGATCAAAACCCAAGAATCGGTATTAATCACTTAATTAAGGATGGATGTTGATCAAAGTTATATATAAGCGCTTTAGATTTTTGATCCTGCATAGTGAAATGGACCCATAATTATCAGCAATTATCTACTCAAGAGTGAAGATCTGATAGAAAATAAAACTTACAGTAGACTGAATCACCCTGTTGTTGAACTCTGAGATGTCCAATCTCTCTCACAAATTCTAGTTAGGGTTACCGTCAACTAGTGAAGATGTCATCATCTCTGATGTTATCCCATAAACCAACCATTTTCGAGTCCGCTTATACCGATTATTTAAATCAACCATTTCTTTTCCCTCCCTCTCTCTTTCCAGGGTTTATGAGACATAAACCCCATCTTCCATTGATAACCCATTCACTAATTGCCGATGGTAATATTAGCGGTGGTGGTGGTGGTGTTGGTAATGAAGGAGATAGTTAATGGAGGAAACCAGAGGGGTGATAACTATGCGCCGCCGAGTGCTGTGGTTTTCTTTATAGTGTGAGAGAGAGGTGATATTCATTTTCCTCCTGAAAACCCTAAGCCTTGTAGGAACACTAAATGGCCCATGAGACAAGGCACGGAATCGACGCTATCCCTGGGAACTCGTTTGATGTTGAAGTTTTGAG
The DNA here is from genome assembly GCA_023531295.1 of Papaver armeniacum. Taxonomy (NCBI): domain Eukaryota; kingdom Viridiplantae; phylum Streptophyta; class Magnoliopsida; order Ranunculales; family Papaveraceae; genus Papaver; species Papaver armeniacum. The sequence goes on along the minus strand of JAJJWW010002644.1, from coordinate 31,453 downwards.
ATGCCCTGGCACTCGAAATTTAGTGATTCGGCACTGGGAGTTTAGCTCATGATTTAGAAGAAAAAGTACTGAGAATCAAAAAATTACAGGAGATAACTTGATCATTACTAGCCGGTTGGCATGTGCAACGGCATATGCTTTCAAGTGGAATCAAATAGAAAATGAAACAAAGTGATTCGATTCAGATAATGCAATTCCATTTGCTTCTAACTCATGGATGGTGGGTTAAAAGGCTTTACAGAAAAAGAAAAATCAGACATAATTTTGAGAGGAAAATTTACAATGGTAGTTACAGACACGTTCTTGACATGCTAGATGAGGTTACCCCAAAAAATGAAAATGCAGGTCTTGCAACTCTTTTCATACCATGATCAACATATTGGTTACAGACAATTAGACACGTTCTTGACATGCTAGATGAGGTTACCACAAAAAATGAAAATGCAGGTCTTGCAACTGTTGACAACAGACACAAACATATTAGTAAACATTCTGATAATCGGATTAATTAGTTCTGCAGAAACAAAATGCAATATCCCTAGGGATGTACAGAATGCCCGGAAGCTCGCGACTGGGCCATATACCGCCCGGTCCGAAGGAGCCCATGGGCGCCCGACAGCCTGTCATGGGCTAGTCCCACCTGCCCGATAATTATAAGTGGGCGGACCCGGTTTTTTGTTCAAATATTGGAGTCGACTGTAGCCTGCCCCGTGCTTTGTTTAGTTACTCCTACATGCACATTGCCAATAACCTCGAATAAAGTTTTCTACTAGTGTGATAGATTTCTCAAGAACTTAAATTTCATATGTGGACAATTTATTGGGGTTAGAGAAAATTCTGAATTACATTTCACAGTAATGAATATGAATTGCTTGAACTATCATTTGAACGAGTTACAGATATATCATCATTCATCAAGCCAAAAAAACAAACATATATACTTTAAAATTTTGAATTATCTCTTGGGCCCGAGGCTGCCGGCTGGCTTTGGCCCCGTATTGTTTCACGGGTATGGACGGGCCATGGGCATTAAATTTTTGTTATTGCCCGGCCAGGCCTGGCCTCGTTAAAACTTAATGGGTAGTAAGGACTACAAGCCCGTCCAGCCCGGCCTGTGCTATAATCGGGCTTGGGATGGCCTGCCTGGCCCGATGTACACCCCTAAATATCCCTGAAAATAGGGCCAATTATTCTGATTCTATTCGAGAAAATGGGTTATTTGTCCAAAAAAATTTAAAACACGGTTCAAATTGGAAGAGTAAAAAAAAGTACGGGTGAAATAGCCAAAAAAAAAATAGCAAGGATGAAACTGGATTCATCCTGGCTTATACTTAAAAAATAGCAAGGATGAAATCGATGCATCCAGTAAAAAATAAAAATAAGAAAAAATATTTGAAAATGGACGGGATGAAACCTGGTTACATCCCGCCTATTTTTAAATTTTTGTCCATTTAAACAATATTTTTTTAATTTTTGGCTATTTAAACGAAAGATCAAAACCTAAATGTCTTTTTCACCCAGGAATTATCGATTTTGGTCTTTTTGACCAATTTTGTGATTCTATTATTGGCGGTTGGCCAAAATTCATGCTTCTTAGTAATAAAGGATGAGTTGAAGAAGCGTAGAAGAAGTCTTACAAATTGCAGAATAATACCTAGAAATACGTGAAGATTTTAATTTACGAGAATCATTTGAGGGGAGAAATCACACTTTTGAGATGAACCTAACACTAATGTATAAGCCATTAGATTTAGATCCAGACTCATAGCAGTGCACCCAAAGTAGTAAGATTAAAGTAGGTTTAGTGCAATTGACATTAGTGGACTGTGGCAACAATTTTTTACAGGGCCTAGTTGGAAACATAACTCTTTGTTCATATCTCTAGTGTTACACACAATTGACAAGTCTGCATCAGCATGTCTCGGTTAGAGTAATTAAGATAGTCGCCTAAAAAAACAAATCTTCATGTTGAGAAGCATATTTATGTCAAGCAAATGAACAATCTAGCTTATTTAGAAAGATTCGGAATTTTCAGGTGAATTGAAGCGAAAACATAGGAATTGTACGCTTCAAATACCAGTCAATATCAGTGGTTTGATCACCAGAAGTGTACAAGATTCCATCAATTAGCACTACCTGTTGATTAAAACATTGGAATATTCAGTTTTTGTGCCCGCAAACAAACGCACAACAGCATAGATTGACAAAACGAAAATTAAGGTAATGCTTACGAATTTAAAAAAAAATCAGTTAGTCCTTGAAGTTTCAACTAGACAGGAACTAGTTTACAGAATGCCACCTGAATGATAAGACAGAGCAGAGATGAACTCGCGCGTCAGTTTGATTCAAATGCTTCGGAATGTTGTCTTGGTTGGAGTCTAGCTGCAAACACATCCGACTGCTTCAAGAAATATCAGTCGGTGTGACCTGTTGCTAACTGGTTCGTCATGATCATACATCTTCATATCATCTCAAATGAAGCTAAAAACACAAAAGAAAAATTGAATAAGAGTAAATCCAACTCTCCAGCCCGTGAAAGTTGATAAATTCACTAGCAAAGAAGTCACTGTAGTCTGTAGATACTACTCCAAAAATAAATTGTAGGATTCCATTTCACCAATCTCTCTAAAAAATTAAAAACAGACTGAATTAAGAAAACTTCACAATTCAATCCCATTCCCCGGTGTAAAATCTGAATTCAAAACTTTAAAATTACATGTAGTGTTCATGCACTGGCGAAAGACTCCACCCCTGTGGTAGCAATTTACTTTTACTGATCTGTTGGAATATCATAATTTGTAAGGGTTAAGTGGCAAAATGCCCCAAAATGGACCCCAAGGTTGTGAAAATGCCCCGGACGTTAGGGAAAAGATTAAAATGCCCCAATCCGTTACTTTATAGTAAAAAGTCAAAATGGGGCATTTTGACTGGTCAAGGGTATACGAAAATATACCCTTCTCTGAAATGAACGGTTAGATTGTTGATTAATCACACGTGTTTAAATCTTGGGAGATTTCATTTCCCAAACAAAATGAACGGTCAGATTATGGAATAATGACTCGTGGGAAGATCTTACTATCGACACGTGAACCAATAAAACGTAGACACGTGGATTGCAACTGACACCTGTCTAAGTACCACACAAGTGAACAACACGTGCACTCTAATCTTATCTTCTCACCCACATCGAGTTTCAGCAACAAAATCAGTTCGTTTCAGAGAAGAGAATCGAGAGGCAGCAGAGAAGATAAGGGGCGAGAGAGAGATCGAGAGAGGTGGATCGAGAGCAAAGAAGATAGGGTACCCAAGAAGATAACAGAGTTTAGATCGTTAAGAGGTGAAGATAGATGAGAACTGAAGATGGCCTTTGTCGGAGCTTTTGAACCCTAGCCAAAATCATTCAACAGGGGAAAAACAAGTAAGTTTTCTTGAAACCCTGATTTTATTTTATTTTAGTTTTACTGCTTTGTTGTTTTTGAATAATCAAAATCATTGAAAGGTTATCTAATTAAAACTAGGGTTTAAAGAGAAACGAAATTAGAGTTTATGATTTGGGATTTTTTTAATTTTAAAACTAGGTTTAAAGATAAAATAGGGTTTAAAGATAAACGAATTAAGGGATATAATTTGGGTTTTTGTATATAATTGAGTGTTCATAGTAGGGTTTAATTTCAAGCCTTAAGTGAATTTCATTTTGAACTGTTTAATCACATAGTAGTTTTATGAGCTTTAACTGTTTGTGGAAATGTCTGAAAAAATTGTTATTTGGTTTTGAATGTGTACAACTTGTGGTATATCTAGCTATGATTTTTAACAGATTGGTTCCAAGCTTTAACTTTTAGTCTTACTTCTCTATGTTATTGCTTCCATGTGCTGCTGTGCACAATGTAGATTGCAATGTATATGATTTAAGGATCAGACAAGATTTACATGGATTAAGAACAATAATATTGTATATGTTGATTAAATTAAGCCAACTGCACATAATTAAAAGGAGGAATTAATGGGTTAAATGAAGTGCAAACAAAAAGGACAAATGGGTTAAATGAAAATGAAGCCAACTGCACTCTGCACATAATTAAAAGGAGGAATGAATGGGTTAAATGAAGCAACTGCACCATTTCTTTGTCCCGCCAAAGTTCGTTGGATCATCAATGCACAACTACAAATGATGATGATCAATGACTTGCACTTTATTGATCAAAAAATAGGAAATGAAATGCTTATTCTAGAATTGCTAATTGCTGACGTTCCCTGATTAATGTTTTTGTGATAATATGGAATCATGGATGCATCCATTTTACATCTCTCTGTTTTTAGTTTTTGATGGGTTGAATTTCTATGCTCTTCCATGTATTAAAAGTCAATAGGGAATGTATATAAGATGCTCTTACTGTGTATGCTCTTACTGTATATGAGCTTATTGGTTACAATCATTTAGATATCATCTGAAAATGCGCTAGTATGGGCGGACAATTAAGGTTTTTTGTGAAGTCAAGAGAATGACTTGAAGTCTTGAACCTTTGATCTATGCTTGTTTTTCCATTTTTTCTTGCTGATGCATTTTCTAAACTGACTAGCTCTTTTAAATGCTTACTGATATTATTTATTTTTTATGTAAGGGGATGAATATGTTGTATGCACAAGCTGCTTGAAGAGAATATTTAGGAGAAAAGTTACCGGATTGAAAGGCGAAGTACCAAAAGGATTACCAGATTGGAAAGAAGAAGGAAAGAACATTTAGGAGAAGAACTTTCAGATGTTCTATTGTATCAAGTTCAACTTTCTCATTATTGTGTGATTGATCTTGGTAAAACTGCTCTTAGAAAAGTTCCTCTTAATGCTATTAAACACCCAGTGATTAGATGTATGTTAGGTGTTAAAGGGAATTTTTGTAATTTGTGTTTGATCTTTGTAAATCTGTCAAATTTATGCACTTATATTTATCAAATTAACGGCTATAGATTAAATTTATTGTGCACTTAATCTGTAGCCGTTAATTTGAATTGATGTCACATGTGTCGCAATCCTATTTAATAGGACATGCTGGTCATTTGTAAAAAATAACTACCATTTCGGTAAAACATACCCTCATCTGTGACCGTCCATTTTTTAATCTTTGCCACGTGCCACCTGCTTAGTACACGATGGGTAAATGCCCCAGAAGCCTAAACAGTCACCCTTATGTCAGCTTATTTGTCATAAGGGTATAATTGTCATCTTATCATCTTATCACACGTGCGGACCACATGCTTCTGAATTTGACCACTACTTAACCATGTCTAACGGCAAAAGTAACGGATTGGGGCATTTTAATAAGATTTTGGGGCATTTTAATCTTTTCCCTAACGTCCGGGGCATTTTCACAACCTTGGGGTCCATTTTGGGGCATTTTGCCACTTTACCCAATTTGTAATTGTGAAATTACGTAAAAGAATAGTCAGCAAACTAGAGTTTGCCAAAGTCAATGTGAACAATAGAAAACTAGAACTAGGTTAGTCATACTAGTGTGAACTAGGTAGTTTAGTCTACCAATTAATACTGTAGATTACTTGGAGTGCAAACAATACTTGGAGTCCAAGGGAAGTATACTTGGAAGCCAAGGGTCTGTAGCCTATAAAAGGCAAATGAATATCATGTAATTGTGTGAGCAAAAACATAAATAAAAAAGTGAGTTAGAGAAATAATCTTGTTCCATATCTAGGAGCTCTATATGAGCAACACTAAATCATGCTCATATATCTCCATCATGATCATCAAATACCAAAATATCAACATGATCATACTTTCAACATAATCCAGTGCTCCATGCATTCGCAGAAAGTAGCAGTACAACTTGTATACTTACTCTACGGATCCGGTCAGACGAAATACCCAACAAACCGATACAATCAAAGAATACATTTCATGAAAACCCAATTTCCGATTCCGCTTATACCAAATACCCAAATCCTCCAACTCTCTCCAGGGTATATGAAACACAAAACCCACACTCGATTCGTAACCCATCGATTCAGAGATGATGGAGGCTAGTGTAGATAGTAACGGTGGTGGTGTTGGTGTTGATAAGGAAGAAGAAGAAGATGGTTAATGGAGGAGGATTGTAGATGCGCCGCCGTGATCTGTTTGGTCTGGTTTTTACAAGTAAAGGTGTTATCATAATGAACCCTAACACCTTATATTGGAACACTAAATGGCCCATGAGACAAGGCACGGCATCAGCACTACACGGGGTTTTTAGGTACTCGGCACAAATTAGACATAATTTTTCAGAGGAAAATTCATAATTTCTAGAAAGAAATTATGGAGATTCTTACGAGCCTATATTTAAGGCTAATGATATGTGCTGTAATAATAACAACACAGACACATGTACTAACTAATCACACACATTGATATTGGTCAAGTCCTCTATGAAGAAATTGAACACCCAAGTCCAGAACAACCTCTTTAAAAGATCTGCGCGAATGCTAACTTTAGTATTAAACACCCAGGTCTTTTGAGAAAAGAGGAGAAATGAAAATGTGACATACTTTTGAGAGGAGAAATCATAATAATTTTCTGAAGAATTTTTTACGTAGAATTTCAAGACTCGTGGCGGAGCAACCAAAGTAGTAAGATTAGGTTTGGTGCATCTGACATTAGTGGACAATGGCGACTATTTGGTGCAATTGACATTAGTACTGCTGGTTGCTCTTCTTATATCTTCTACCCATCCAACATCCTGAATAACTTTAGAAGGATGCAGTACAAGGTATGTAATAGATATACATGACGAGCAAATTACTCTAACAGAAGTCTTATAAAGTTCAGAAACAGGAAAAAATGATAAGAGCTGGTTGGACTCTAGCTTCTCTTAAAAATGTGGTGACTTGTTGCTACCTGGTTCCTCACCATCAGGCATCTTACAACTCTTGCTAAATTCACTAGCAAAGAAGTCACTGTAGATAGTACTCTAAAGTTTAAAAAAACAAAACTTTTTTAAATTTAAAAAAAAAAAAAAGGATTACTCACCATTTATGATTTCATTTTTCACCTATCTCACTCTTCAAATTTAAAAAAAAAAAAAGCTGAATCAAGAAATTTTTTTACAATTCAATTCATTCCACAGTGTAAAATCTAAATTGACACTGAAACAGTATAACTAGTATCATGTCTTGTTAAGTCTATTTCCCTCATGCTTGAATGGGGAAGAATTAAGGACCTTTCCTTTTATACCTAGAAAAGATACCTTGCCAAGTTTCTCTCTAGCCTTGTTCAATATGAGATAGAGGGACAACTCAATAGCTACACAGGGCAGATCATTACTACTAAAACTTAATGTAGCATTAACCTTAATCGAAGCTTAAATGCACAACTAGACCTTAAACCAGACATCAATCAGGATAATTACCAACCCAGCTTAACTCAAGCTAAGTGAATTCTGTTTTGGTGCTAAACCATAAAAAAACACCAATTTTTACACCCTTCTAAGTTCTAACGGAGTATCATTATTGCATAACATGTATAATGAAGGCAATCCACGTAATTTATCTTTTAATTGTTAAGACATTTTTATGATTCTAATTCACAATTTTTACAATTTGGCAATCCTTCTATTCTCCACTTTATTTTCACAGTCTTGTTTCACACTTTTCTTTGAAACTTGTGGAAAGCTGCTGCTTCACTGCAGCTGGAAAAATCCTACAAAAATTTAGAGGTAGAAAATCTCAGTATCATAAAAAAAAAAAATAAGCTACTAATTATTATCAACTAGTAAGGACACATGTGCGATGCACATGCTTGAATTTTTACTCATCCAACAATACTAAATTTGAAAGCCATGAAATTTTTTTCCTAAAACAAAAATTTACTATTCTTATTTGTACTCATTACGTAGATAATTGAAAGAGCTTTTCAAATATATAAATTTTAAAAAAATCCAATGTATATTTTGAAAGATATTAAGTTTTATAAATTTTTTGATCTATTTTTAAAACAATGGTATTTACGTAAATATGTAAAAAAAATGGGGACAACAAAGTAATTTAAGGGGTCTCCTACCAAAAAGAGCTCTTTTCTTTATATTAGTATAAGATAAACCAAAGATGATTTCCTTACCTAGCAGCTAGTTTGTTTGTTATACATAGCACCAGAGGTAGCCTGCAATTTCATTTAGAAGATTTGAAATCAATTATCTAAATACCTATCTAATCAAAACTGGTTGTGGGATGATCATATTACCTAGCAAGGCTTGTTGGTATTCCCGCCAGATAAAGCTGAAGTTCCGAAGAAATTCTGCGATAACGAACCTGAATACCAGGCAAAGAACTGATGTAGGTAAATGGTCGAATTCATACATGTAGAGAAAATATATACGTGAGTAGATATAATTATGCTGGTACATGTCTTCTTTGTTGTTGATTTGATCATGAACATCAAAAGCCATGATCAGCCGTGATGGTGGTGGTGTTAGGCGGCGGTGAAATGAAAACCAAGGAAAGAGATGGAGAGAATGAAAGAAAGCCCTAATACAGATGCTGTTTAAATACTAGGGTAAACAATTACTCCTTATTACGTTACTGCCACTGGTATTTACAAATACACACGTGAGAGTAGTCTGCTACACTCTCTGCCATGGTGTGAGCTTGAGACGTACTGTCTGAAATGCTTAAAAACATTGACGCGACCACTGGAATTCCCTGGGTTGGTTGGCATTTCTGATACAATTGCGTTGCAGGCTTTTGCAGCACTAGCACCAGGAGGAATCTATTTTCGTACTAAATTATGACAAGAGAGTATCAATGATGAAGACTTGTTCATTCCTCATATCCCAGGAGTGGATGCATTGGCTTTGGCCTTTGAAATGTTGCCAAACTGCTTGAGGACAGATTACTAACTGCACTTGGCATTGTAGCTTCACAAAGAAATTGGTGCTAGATAGAGGTTGGAGACTGAAAAGGTTGGCTCAGCGAAACAGAAATTTGCTGAATGCTGTACCAAGGTCTTTCATTATACTCCTTGGACTGTTGAGGTTTGCTCTTTGCTGAGCGAAGTGATCCGTTGAAAAATAAGGAAATAATACAAATACATTTTTGTTTATAACACTTGTGAGGAAACAACAAAAACAGCAACAGGTGGAATCCTTTTGAGTAATGAAGATGTTCACTTAAGAAAACAAAGTGTTCAGGTTGAGAAGCATATTTATGTCAACCAAATGAACAATCGAAGTTTGTTCAGACGGATTCAGATGTTTCATGTGAAATAAAGCGCAAACAAATACGGAGCACTATGAAAGAAGCAGTTATTAACCTCGTGAATTATTGGTCAGCATGTAAAGCACAGCCTCAGAATATAGTCCTCCTGGAATTATATGCACTAGAAGTATACAAGATTCCATCAATTAGCACTGCCTGCTGATTAAAACATTGGAATATCCTGTTGTTGTGCCTGGAAACAAATGCACAACAGGGTAAATTGACAGAATAAAAATTAAGGTAATATTTACAACTCAATAGCTAGAGAAGAGACCTTGCCATGTTTCTCTCTAGCCTTGTTCACTATGAGAAAGAGGGACAACTCAATAGCTACACAGGGCAGATCATTACTACTAAAACTTAATGTAGCATTAACCTTATTCAAAGCTTAAGTACACAAGTAGACCTAAAACGGGACCTTAATCAGGATTATTACCAACCCAGCTTAACTTAAGCTAACTGAATCCTGATTTGCTGCTAAACAATTAAAAAACAACAATCAGATCTACAAATCATTACCGTAATTCCTTGAAACACCAGAATTGAGCTAAACGGGAAAGTTAGAAGCAACTTTTGAAGTATCATTTTCAATGCTATACAATGGGTGAATGGCAATTCTCAGCTGGAGGATTAATGACCCAGATTGCTTTTGCTCTCTCTCTGTTGGGTTGAGATCTTGAAGCTTCTTTCCTTCTTGGAGGTCCTTTACAAGTTGCGTTGGATGTTTCACTTGTGCCATTTTTCACTACTTGGCTCCTCTTGATCACCTGTCATATATCCTAGAACATATGAAAACAGTAATTATGTTAGAACACAAAAGATATCAAATCCTAAATGTACAACCAGAAAATTGATTAGACCTTTTGCCCAACATGTATAATGAAGGCAATCCACCTAATTTATCTTTTAATTGTTAAGACAATTTTTATGGATATCAAACACCCTGCAATTGGTGCCTTGGAAACTTACAATTTGGAAATCCTTCTATTCTCCACTTCATTTTCACACTTTTCTTTGAAACTTGTAGAAAGCTGCTGCTTCACTGCAGCTGGAAAACCCTACAAAAATTTAGAGGTAAAAATTCTCAGTATCATTAAAAAAAAAAATAAGCTAGTAATTATTGTCATCCACCAGACCAAAGGTGATATGCTTTACCTAGCAGCTAGTTTGTCTTACATAGCACCATTTGAGACCTGATAGGTAACCTGCAATTTCATTAAGAAGAATTAAAATCAATTATCTAAATATCTATCTAACCAAAACTGGTTCTGGAATAATCATATTACCCTGTGAGCTAAGGAGGGCTTGTGGAGTACCAGGACAGGAAGTGATGTAGCTAAATGGTGGAATTCATAAATGCAGACGAAATATATACGTGAGAGGAGATATCATTATGCTTGAACACATCTTCTTGTTGTTGATCATGGACATCAGAAGCCATGATCTGTGATTGTGGTGATGGTGGTGGTTCTGAGGCGGCTGTGAAAATGAAAACTAAGGAAGAGAGACGGAGAGAATGAAAAGAAAGCCCTAATACAAATGTTGTTTAAATACTAGGGTAAATAAGTGGGAATTATATAATTGCCCTCAATTCTGATGGGCTACACAACTACCCTTATTCTACAATAAAAATACCCCTCTCCATCCAAAGCCCATCAGGGGTCCATTAACGTTTTTTCTTGTTTCCATATTTACCCTTCCTCTAATCTTCGGTTCCATCTCCATTAACTTCTCCATCACCATCTCTATTCAGAGAGAAAAACAGATCGAACTCCTACACCGGCGTATCCATCGCTACCACCATCATCTCCGTCGTCATCACAAACCAACACTAGTGCCACCGCCATCACCATCTCTAATCATACCCTGTCTGACTCTTTTTTTATACACAACAGATCCTATTAAGACCTGACGCCTAACAATAATTTCCTTTCTTCCTCTTACCTCAACATCTTTTTCCTTTTCCGTCCTTCCCCACCAGTTTTCCGAATCGATCAAACCTTACTCCAACAATAATCGAATCATCTCCAACAATTTTCAGATCTATTGATTAAATGGTCGTCCCATTTCGTACCTCAGTAATCCATTTCTAGGGCATAATAATACCATTTGGTAATGGCGAAGTGGCTTAAAGCTGCCGAAGGTATGGAGAAATCTTCTTAATTCATTTGTTTAAATCAATACTATATAATCTGATCAGTCTTGTTTTGTTAAGAAAGATTTCCAAGTCCAGATGAAAACTCAACGGAGATTTCATTTTAGGATTTGATTATAGAAATTCTGGTAAGGAGAATACGAAATTTTCAATTTTGTTTAATTAAAACCTAGTAACTAATCTGTTAGAAGCAATTTTTGTTTACTATATGTGTTTATATCGTTTTGTTTAGGCTTTGATTTCTATCCTAATTTAAATTCAACAATCTATATATGGACTCTTAATTAGTTGTGTGTTTATTAGACAATGAGGCACCCACTTCATGTCATTCTTTCTCTTAATTTATTTTCTTACTAATTTTAAAGTAAAATCCACACTATATGAAATTGATTTATCCATAGAATAAATCTCAACTTGGTTTGGAAGATAAATTTGATGCCTCTTTGTCAACTTCGTTTATGTACAAAAAGAAATCACAAAAACAGTTTTGATGCACTAGCAGTTATGATATGTAGTAGTGGAGGTGATGTTGGGGAGTTTTGGTGGTTTTGAGGCTGGTATTGTAAACTGAAGTGGAACTGGTGTATGCGGTGAGGAGCAGGTACTGGATATGGATGGTGGAGTTGATTAGTATTAGTAAGGATTAGGTACCGGAGATGGGGAGGTGGTGAGTTGTAGTTTGGGGCGAACACTAGAGATGGTGGTGACTTGTCTTCCTTCAAATAAAACAAGGGGTTCTTGTTTCATCTAGGTGGGTAATTCGGCAGCTTTGAATTTGTTGCATTGCAACAAAGGGAGTTTAGAATTGGACCTGCACTATTACTTGCTTGTTAATATTTTGTGTATGTTCGTCATTTTTTGTTGTGGTCATGCTTGTTTATGGCCTCCTCTCCGTGGTTTGAAGTTTAACTTTACATTACTATATCTTCATGGTATATGCTTATGGTTAAGGAAAATGAGATTCAACTTTACATTACTTTGGTCTTAATTTTTTCGTAATTAATCATTTTTCTTATTGCAGATTAATACCCTGTTGGAACCTATTGGTAAAACCTTGGACAAAGATGAATCAGAAGAGGAAAATGAAAATGAAATTCAACTTCTCAGTAAGCAGGTGACTGATATTAGCTCTCATATGTGTGTATCAATAATAGAAATGGTATCAACAACCAATGTTTCTGTATCAACAACCAATGTTTCTGTATCAACAATAGAGAAATGGTATCAACAACCAAGGTTTGTGTATCAACAATAGAAAAATGGTATCAACAACCAATATTTGTGTATCAACAATAGAATTTGATCTTAGTGTTAGGAGTCAACAACAAATGTTTGTGTATCATCAATAGAAATCGACCTTAGTTTAGGGAGTCAACAACCAAGGTTTGTGTATCAACAATAGAAAAATGGTATCAACAACCAAGGTTTGTGTATCAACAATAGAAAAACGGTATCAACAACCAAATTTGACAAATATTTTTGAACTTTTGATTTTATGGATCAACAAATATTTTCAGTTGTTGACACGCCTAATATTAATGGCGGCGGCGGCGGTGGCGGCGGTAACAATAGTGATGGTGGTGGTGGCGGCAACAACATTGGTGGTGGTGGTTGCGGCAACAACAGTGGTGGTGGTGGTGGAGTGGCGACGGTGGTGGCGGCGGCAACAACAGTGGTGGTGGTGGTGGCGGAGTGGCGGCGGCAACAACAGTGGTGGTGGCGGCGGTGCTGTTGGTGGTGGTGAAATGAAATAATAGAAAATTCTATTTTTTAATGGATAAGATTGTTAAATGGAAAATAATATTTTAAGTGAGGGTATTAAGGTAATCTATATTTTAATGGATAAGGTATTTAAATGATAGGGGTATTTATATTGTTGTATAAGGGTATTTGTGTTGGGCCTCTATAATAGGGGCATTTAATAAATTTACCCGGTAAATAATGGACAGAGAAGTGAACTAGGGGTAGTTCTTATTACGTTAATGCCACTGGTATTCACAAATGGGCTTGGTGGTCACACTTGCAGTTAGTTTGTAGTCCACCTACAGTACTTGTCCTGCTGATGATCTTAGCGGAGAATGTAGTGCCAGTGATGGTGAATGGATGCGGGAATGCTTCCCTGGCATTCCCAGAATACAGACATAAGAGATTGGAAGAGACCCTATTGGTGAGCCCCAACCTACGAAGAGCCTAGAAAGACTAATAGGGACTACATGTAAGGAATTTTTGTGTATTTAAAAAAACAAAGCCTCAATAACCAACAGCACCACCGCACCAGTACGACTGGGATACGGCAACTACAGCTGCATTTCTAATGGAATATGGACTTTATGGTGAATTCAAACTAAACCCATCATTCTGTGCAACCATGCTACACTATCTGGTCACAGATGCCATGGTCTGAGCTTGAGACTCTCTGAAATGCTTAAAAACATTGAGGCCACCACTGGAATCCCTCAGGTTGGTTGGCATTTCTGATACAATTGGAGAATCAACTATGACAATGCTCAGCGTTATCACTATTGGAGCACTACCACCGCTGCACCAGGAGGATTCAACTTTGGTTATGACAAGACTTGTTCATTGCTCATATCCCAAGTAGTGTATACATTGGCCGGCCACGGACTTCGAAATATTGCCAAGCTTGCTTGAAGACAGATTACTAACTGCGCTTTGTATGAAATCTTGACAAAGAAATTGGTGCTAGATAGAGACTGGAGCCTGCCAGCCAGTCTCTACCAGTGCAGCCAATCCAGTCTGCCAGCCAGCATCCATCCATATTGTCAGCCATTATGCCTGTCAACCATCAATCCAGTCTGCCAGCATGCAGAATTTATCATGGAAGCATGAATGAGCAGTTTCATGAAGAATTTATCATGGAGGCATAAATGTGCAGTTTCATGCAGAATTCATCATGGAGGCATAAATGTGCAGTTTCATGCAGAATTCATCATGGAGGCATAAATGTGCAGTTTCATGCAGAATTGAAGATGGAGGCATGCAATATTTATTCCAGCAGTTTCATGCTAAATTGAAGATGGAGGCATGAATGAGCAGTTAATGCCATTTAAGTTTATATTGAAATTAGATATTGAACTGTATAAATAGGGAGGAGCAAAGATCACAGTGGAGGCAGCGAATACAAGAAAAAGAAGATTGTAATACAAATATCAATAAAATATTTCTCCCAAAGGGGATTCATCCTTGGACGTAGGCAAACCATGCCGAACCACGTTAAACCTGTGTCTCTTTATTTGTTCTTCAATTCGTCTCCTAACCCAAATTACACACCAAATCATCTATTCATCGTGTTTCGTGCCCAAAATTTATTTTGGGTACAAACATTGACGACGACTAAGGGGAATACGAGAAAAGGAATCGTGTTTTTCCGTTGAGAAAAGTTGTTCAAAATGCTTCAAAATCGTTTCCGTGAAAAAGTTGTTTGAACGTCGTGAAAAATCACTATTGCAGTCCAGTTGATCGTAACTTTGCAGCCCTGTTTGATCGAAGTAGTTGCAGTCCAGCTGATCGCAGCTGCTGCTGACCAGTTAATCGCAGTTAATGCACTCCAGTTGATCGCAACTACTGTAGTCTAGATTCTTAATTCGAGATTTGCTAAAGCTATTACCTTCTGAAACCGCTGAAATTGCATCACAACAAAGTTTGATGAAAATGTTGCCAGGACGTTCGGTCCGCGGAAAAAAGATGGCGTAAAAACATCATCAAAATTGTTGCTGGATATTCGATCTGCAACATGGCTGGTCCTAGTTTTGATTTCAATCCTGTAGTAGTCCAGATCGATCACCGCTGCAGATCCACTTAATCACGATTCTTGTAGTCCGAGTTGATCGCAATCGTTCTGATCCGATTGTTTTGTCACAACTTCATAGTCAGAGGCCACCTAGACTGACTCATTGGAAAGATTGCTAAGATTATTTCCAAGATGTTCGATCCGTAAGATATTCAATTTCAAAGTTTGAAAAGTTTGCGACTCAAATAGCGGAGTGTCCACATGTTTGAGTTTGTAGTATGTCAAAATCACTACCGTCATGATCACAGGGTTGTCAGGTTGCCTACACCTCTAGGCGCTTGAAAACCCTCCTAAGAAGACCTCCAGAAAAGTATCGCAAAAAAGTTCCAGAAAAGATCACAAAAGGAGTAACAAAATTTCCGCATAAAAATTCGAGAGGAACGGTAACACTCCAACAAAACTGTTGCTGAAATTGTAAAGAGAAAAGACAATAGCCCAGAAAACTATTGCAAAAGGTCAGAGAGAAAAGATAACAGCTCCAACAGCCGTTGCAGAAATTTCAAGACTAAAGACAACAGTTCAGTGCAAACCGTGGCGAAAGGTTTCAAAAAAAAAAAAAAAAAAAATTAGCAGCAGCAGAAGCCGGCGGCCGATCCATTCACCCACTTCAGGGTTTCCTTTACCTACCTTAATTTTCCGTCACCCACTTCAGGGTCTCCTTCACCCACGTCAGAAAATTTCGATGCTTCAGGTTTCATCAATCTTCGATGCGCTGCGTAGACAAACCGTTGATGCTCTATGTTACATCAAAATTCGATGTACTGCGGTACATCAAAATTCAATGCTCAGGAAAACTTCAATGCTTCCAGTTACATCAAACTCCGATGCGCTGGGTTTATTCACAGTTGATGCTCTGTGGTACATCAAACTTCGAAGCTCTAGGCTACATCAAACTTCGGCAGGGCGCCACATAAGCAGGTGCCACGTCATCTAGTACTGACGTGGCAGGCTGCCAAGTCAGCAACTCGGTCCAGTCAGCGTTTACCACGTTGGTAGCGAGGCCACGTCAACAAGGTGATCCAGTCAGCAATGACACGTCTGCAAAGTGGCCCAGTCAGCAGCGCCACGTCGGCAAGGTGGTCCAGTCCGCGTTGATGAGTCAGCAAGGTACCACGTCAGCAGTTTGGGCCAATCAGAAAATGCCACGTCAGCAGAAAAATATAGTCAGCATATTTTGTCCTCCAAGAGCACATTCCGTTACCGTTACTAACAACTTAAGAATATACCAAGCATATTTCGTTACCGTTAATTTCTTCCGTCACGACGTCAGCATGGCGTTATCTTCGTCAGCAGCAGCAGTCGCCGGCATCTTCGTCTTCTACGGCGACGGTGAACAGCAGGTTGCCAGCGGCTCCACCCGGCGGCCACCTCATCGATCCTATGTAGCAGCTGCTGTCCAGCCGCCGTAGTCCGGCCGCAGTTCTTCTATGGTGTAGGCCGGCACAACTTAAAACCATGCATCTTTTTCGGTGTAGCACGAGGTAACTTAATAGCGTATCCCCGATCCAATGCAGCGCTGCACAACTTAATTCTATAGCCCTGGATTTTTCAGACCCATGCCGTTAGCTTTACGGATTTATACGCCCTACTTGGGATTGGTCTAAAAATTTGTTTCGTTGACATCTTCTTCGTCTCACGTCCGAATTGGATGATTTTTGGCTCGTTGCGATCGCGTGTGAATTTACAACAACATGAGGGCAGAATTTCAACGTTTAAAGAACAATTATTTTCTGAGAATGGAGTGGCGACATCAAAAAAGGACGCTCTCGACGTTTGTGAACGTTTTTGTGTCGATTTTTATCCAAAAATTGCTCATATGCAAAGTTCGTGAGTGCAAATACTACTGATATAGTCTAGTTGATTAAACTGATGTAGTCCTATTTCTCAGCAACATCTGCAGTCCAGTTGATCGAATTGCTGCAGTCTTTTTCCACATAACTGCTACAGTCCAGTTGATCGAGCTGTTGTAGTCCAGTTCCTCAGAAAATACTACAGCCCAGTTGATCGAACTGCAGTACTCCTTTTTCGTATAATTACTACAGTCAGTTGATCGAACTCACAGTGTCCGGGTTTTCCTCAAAATCAAGTTTCAAAACAGTCTTCCTCAATCGTTTATTACTTGATCGAGTTTTACTTATAATCATTCTGATTCAGGTGATCGCAGCCTGCTGAAATACTGATTCCATGGCAATCGTATTCAATCCGATTTTGATTCAATCGGTGCATTCCAGTACTTCATGAGACAAATGTAGTAGGCGAGTCAAGCCCGAGACGTTAAAGCAACTACACTAGTCATCGCTGCTTGAAAACGTCAACATAGCCAACGGACATCCTAATCACCTCATAAACGAAGTCGCAATAACACTTTTAATACGGTACGTATACAATTTTCATATTTTCGCATCTTTTCATATAAACATGCATACCTTTGTTCAATGAGACACCTATCTTTGTGGCGAGCATTTTCTCATGAGGAGATGCACACATTTTAATCCTGCGCGCATCTGGAATAGTGGGATTGGCCCCCCGCGCGAATTCCAGATAGCAGTCATCTTCAAAATCTCATGCTCGAGCAAAATGCAGCAAAGCAGTACGTCCTTGTGCGAGCATTGAGCAACATGATAATCACTATCTTCTAGGGGCGAGTTGCATATCACTTCAACATGACTGACTATCACTTGGGGGCGAGATATGTAACACCTCATGGTATAAAATAACTCTTTTGGGGCGAGTTGCGTAACAGTCCATACGCTTGAGGGCGAGTTGCATAGCACCTAAATGCAATGCGAAATTCAGTTCCTGAAAATCGAAACAAAAGGTAACCCAAACTTCTTAATCCTCCAACGAGTTACAGGATTAAGAGGGGGCGAGCATACATCCTAATATTTTGACGCAATTATTGCAATCAGTAATGTTAAATTTGTAAGGCCCGTCCAATTTCAAGGGTATTTATGTCATTTTATCTAGTATGGGTAAATTGGTCATTTTACATTCAAAAGGGTATTTTAGTAATTTAGTGCTTTTGTTTTTGGAAATGAACTTCTGTTCGTGTAGGTTGGATTAGAAAAGTAGTGGGCATAATACAAATAGGTTATCACTTTTTATTATTATTTTAATGTCTAGTGTTGATTAGTGCCTTAGTATTGGTTAGGCTACTGTTGACTTTATAGAATATTTAACCAGCTATGTTTTTGATCTGGAAGAATTGTTTCAAGCATTACTAGATAGGCTGTCTTTTACACGTAACTTTTCTAAGTGGAATTTGGCTAAACATTAGTGGGAGGTTCCTACGTAGGATAACTATTAAGTTGGAATGTGTTTTGAAACTTTCTTTAGTGGTTCCCTGTGTCATCATCTCGCCACATCTCATTGTGTGATTCGTTGTTTTCTTTTGCTTTGCTGCGTGTCGATTAACTATTGGGTTGTTGACTTTTGTTTGATTGTATATTAAGCAAATTTTGATTAAGATGAAAACAGAATTTTCCCATTTTAACTCGGTCAGGGATTCCATTCTAACCTTCGCATGCGCATTATTTGGAAGGATTAAGGTTGACTATAATTTTATATATAAGACTTATATTGTTAGGGGTTCTTTTCTCGGAATACCTAGAGAGACGAAACATCAACCATAGTAGAAAAAGAACTAGAGATAGGTCACAGTCAGAGAAACTAATCTTCTGGTTACGGCGGTAAGTCGGTCTGGTTAAAATCTTACTGTCACATACATATCAACATATAAGAGGAAGAGGAAGAACTTTAGTTGACGGGTGGAACTTGGGATCCTTGGCATCGGTGTTTTGCATCTGTCTTTTTTCTAGGATTATTTGCTAACGATTGAGGTAGGCGCAACACAATCAAAAACCTTTTTCTTTTATTTAAGTTTCTTTTAATTAAATTTATTTTGCAAGTTTTCATTATTAATATATGAATGATAATTGATGTTGTGAGTATGATTATGAATGTTGGGCTGCGGTCCATAGATTGTGATTCTTAAAAACAACTTTGATGGGACACGAGATATCCTTGGGAACGGTTTTGTTTCCCTAAACCCACGTGGGGCTCCCTGGGGCGAGCGGATTGATTGATTTGATTGTTTTTATGGATGTGGTGTTTCCATGTGTTTATGATGTTGTTAATCATGCTAGATGTTTTTTTTAAAAGAAATTGAAAATGTTGCTTAAAACGTTTTGTTGCTTCTTTTCCTACTGGGTGTCACAACTCACGTCGTTTCATGACAAAAAAATTCCAGATTTTATGGCACCACAAGGAGCTAATGGCGGAAAAGCATAGAGATCGGTTTTGGTGCTAAATTAGTAGTTTGCATAGGATTTATGGTTGAAAAATTGTAATAAAATATCATCAAACTCTTTTAGATGATTTATTGAGTATTTATTGATTAGTAATACTTTGGAGATTATTGGGTTAATGTTCAACCAATGAAACAATGCTTTGTTAAGGAAAATTCTATTTGATTAGATAATGAGAATTTCTGAGTCATGTCAGTTTGACTATTAATGATAATTATTTTATAATAGATATATGCCTGAATATTTTATAGTATGCTTAAAACTCACGTTAAATGAAGTGGTTAAAATATTAAAATTTTCTGAGTACCAGAAGTATTTTTAAAACAATTCTTTATCACTGTGCGAAATTCAGGAATTTTCTGACAGATCCAACTATATAGAAAGTTTACTACTTTCAAACTATTCTATGGCATGTTTTAGGTTTTGGTGTCTTCTGTAAACTTGAAGATATTTCTTTTTACGTTTTAAATTGGTAAACTAAACCCGATTTGGAGTTGTGAGCGATTTTATATGATTTTTATAAAATGGACTATCTCTGTTCTTCTTTTCTGCAGTTCTGGTCAACTACGAATTTGACTGTGGTCAAAAGGTCTTTAAGTTAAACTAAAAATTATAGAAAATTTATGAATAGAACTTTTCTCAGTTAGGATTCTGAATGTATAATAATAATAATTTTTGGATTTGAATTGAGTTCAGTAAAATTCTTGGAGTGAACTGATGTCTGTTTCTGTTTTATGATTCGTTCTTAAACATGTAACTCTTTTGGATTAAATCTGGAACCTTTAATGGTGAAATTAATTTTTATGGTAAACTATAGTTCTTTAGGGTTCATCTGGATTGAAAATCATGTCAAAGTAACGGTTAGATCTTTCTAGAATAATTTTTATATATCCGCTGCGACAGAATTTCTGAATTAAACATAAATAAAGATTAGACAAAGAAGTAGTCGTTTGGACTTGGGCCAAGTTTGTAAGTCTGGGTCTGATATTAAATGCAGCATTCTGGATTTTGGGTTTGGATTTGGGTTGGAATCCGGGCCCAAAAATTTGGGGTGTTACAAAATTGCTACAGTAAAGAGTGATCGAATTTCCGTAGTCCGGTTCTTAAGCAAACTGCTGCACTCAGTTGGACACAACTAATGAAGTCCAGTTCTGCTCATCAATTCTCAGATGATTGGGCGCAATCGATGCGATGGATTTATTTATAAATCTGTTACACTCGGTTTATCGAATTGTTTAAGTCTACTCCTCGGCTAATGCGGTCAAGCCTCTCGCAGCTCTGCAGATCCCGGTGATCGCGAGATCTTTGCGGTGCGGCTTTGCTCGTCGTTCTTTAACATTGATCGTCAAGCTGTTGCAGTCGAGCTATGTTGAAGCTCCTGCCCTGAAATCCGGCTGATCGCAGGCTGGTGCGGTGCAGCTTTGCTCGTCGGCTTCTTTGCGATGCGGCCTGATCGAAGCTCTTGCATTCCCGGTATGTTGAAGCTCCTGTGATCCGGTGATCGCATTTCTTTGCGGTGCGACTTGCTCGTTGTTCTTTGCATTCCCGGCTGATCGAAGCTGTTGCAGTCACGACTATGTTCGCGAGTCCACCTGTAGTCCCGGGTGATCGCCGAGGCTGCTGCGATGCTGACTTTCTCGTCATTCTGCGGATCCCGGCTATGTTCGCGAATCCTGCCCAAGTCCGGTGATCGCGACTCTTTGCGGTGCGGCTTTGCTCGTTTACTGCATTCGGCGGATGGAAGCTCTGCTGCCGGTACATCTATGTTAACGCGAGTCCCTCTGATCCGACGATCGAAGCTGCCCGGTCCAACTATGTTCGCGGCTCTGATCCAGTGATCGTAGATCTTTGCCGGTGCGACTTGCTCGTTGTTCTTTGCATTCCGGTGATGAAGTCATGGTCCCGGCTATGTTCGCACTCCCTGCTGATCCGGTGATAAAGCAGCTCTTTGCGGTGCGGCTTTGCTCATCCCTGCTTCGCTGGTTCAGTTTGTCGAAGCTCATGAAGTCGGCTATGTTCGCGGCTCCTGCAGGTCCATCGATCGCGGCTTTGCTCGTTCTTCTGCGCTTTCCCGGCCGATCGAAACTCTAAAGATCCCAGCTATGCTCATGAGTCCTCTGATCTAGGCGATCGCAAGCGCTTTCTGATGCAGCTTTGCTCGTTCTTTGTTGCATTCCAATCGATTGAAGGCTGCTGCCGGTCTAGCTACGTTCGCATCTCCTAAAGTCCAGCTGATCGCAGCTGCTGCAGTGTAGCCTTGCTCATTGCTATTGCAGACCAGCTTTGCTCAATTCTGTTACTAACCAGTTTTGGTCATTAATGCGGATGACGACTTTTTTTGTAGCCGTCATGATCCGGTTTTACATAATTCTGCGCAATCTTGTTCGCGGCAACTATTGTAATCAAGTCAACATCGTTGCTGCTATCCTGATCCATATAACTATTGAAGACGTATAAAGATCGATGTCACATCCAATAGCACAACCAAGACCATTGGAGGCCCAACAACACACAAAGTCTACTAAAAGGTCACACCCTTTCGCTCGCAACTTCTGTGGCTCGGTCCGTAATAGATAGCGACTTAATACCAGCGACTCACACAGATTCTAGCCGAGTGACGTCAAATATAACTCATCTTTTACAAACAACAGTTACTATTTTAGTTCTACGCAACTACCACGGTCTAGTGCTTGTAGTGATATATCCTACTAGTCACAAGTGAATCATAACTTTTGTTAAAACGTTTAGTGCTTTTACAAATTCGTTTGCATTGATTAGTCTTATTCCGTAGAACTTATTGCTTTTAGGGGGTTAAACTTAATTGTGCTTTTACACTTTAGGTTGCTTTCTAAGAAGAATTCACATATGCATCTTTTAATGTGGTTGTGATGAAATCAGGGAATTAGCGGGTTATTCTTGCGATCAAGGTATCCTAGGACTATTAGTAAAATAAGAGATTAAAATACCAATTCTAATCATTGATAAAAATACATGTTTGTGAATGATACTATTCCGTGACCAATATCTTCTCCTTATTGATTATTCCAAATATTTGCTTTGCTCTATTTTATTTTTACTTTAGTATTTCGCTTAAACAACAAACATCCCCCCTTGGTTACCTTAGAAACTGAAATTTTATAACAACGAAAGCCTCTCTGTGGATACGAACTCTTCCTTACTTTGTACTTCATTTAAATTTAGTGAGTAAGAAAGTGAAATTATTTTTGACGATTGACAACCGACCAGGCGTCTTTGGCATTTGGAAATAAATAAGCAGACCATGAGGGCGGCTAAAGTGTCACCTAGCATACAAGAACTTGGAACCTTTCTCGATCAGCTAGGGACTCAATGTGAAGCTGTCTAGTCCTCCGAAGGAAGGATAGTCCCTACAAATCAACATGGTTAGACCTCAGATGCAAAGAGAAAATTCAGTAAAAGGTGGAAAGCTGGATCGAGTACTTGCGGAACCTCAGTCATGAAATCGTAAAAATGATTATTCTCCGGCAGCATGCCTGTTCTCCCCATACTGCGTGCGATGGCGAGATCTATTATAGTAGAGTCTCCAACAGTGATAACGGAGACTCTTTTGGGATTATACGAAATCGGTAAATAGGGCTCATCGGGTTACTTCTAAGCATGGTAGACCCATAAACGATCGAGCCGGGAGGCGGTGAATATCGGGGTGAAGAAGGAACGCTATCGGCATGAGCATTGTCACCATCAACTTTATCATCGCTTATAGTAATTATGGGAGGTACGTTGTCGTGCATCCGCATTTTTTTCGCCAGGATAGAGGAACCCATTGTTCATATTGGTGGTTTTAAGAAAATTGAGAGGAAAGTCTCTTATGGCCGAAGGACGGTTGTTAGCATCAGGTTTACGACCTTCCCCTCGAGTTCCAGGGGTATGAAGAATGGGACCAACATCATTCGAATCGCTGTCGTGATTAATGAGCCCGTTTGGTGAAGTCAAACTACGAATACAAAATGAAGTGGAATTTTAAAAGGAGTTTTCGCAAGAAAACAACAGTTCTTTCAAGGCGCCAGATTGTTTTAGAAATTCAGTACTTCAAGTGATCGGAGAAAGTTTTCCGGTGACCGGATTCCGGCGCCGGTGGCCGGATTCCGGCAATGACGTCATCAATTCCGGCGACGCTTTTGGACCCAAAATTCCAGAGACATATTTTTCACTCCTGGGCTTGGTGGACGAATTTGAGACGGGTTTGGAGAAGACTTGACCTACTTTGGGTATCCTTTTGGGAGAGGCATATAAATAGAACTTTTCTCTAAACACGGATATATCTCCATGAGGGAGACTTCTACTTGTTGTCTAGGGTTTCACATGATAGTTTTCTTCTTTGCTTTCTATGATGATTTCCAAAAACACAAGTAATTAAGTTTTTATTATTGGTTAAAGACGTAGTCGGATTTTGCAACCAAGTTATGATTTTTATGAATTAGTTTTCTCTCAATATTATCGTCCACTTTCTACGGGTTATAATAATTGCATGATTGATGGATTGCAATATGATTGAATGTTTGTTTAGTCGAGTCTAGAATTGATTGAACTCACATCCATATCTATAGCTATTTTAGGGTTTTCATCAAGCGATAACCTTGAATACGAGTAGCATGATATGATGCTAGGTTGTAGTGATACATCCTTGTAATCATATGTAGAAATTGACCTTTGTTCGAATTGTTTGCGCAATGTATTTCAATTGCATTGATTAGCCTATTTCTGAAACTTAATGCTCCTAGGAATTGAACTTGATTAGCGCAAGGCGTTAGGTTATTCTTTAGGTAGATTTCACATACGCAGCCCTAATGTGTGTGTTGATAACTTAAGAAATTTACGGAGTATTCTTGCAATAAGGTATTCTATGGCTGTTGATGATAGCGAGATTAAATACGAATTCTATTCATATATTCATAAACTTGTTTATAATTGAAGATGAAACCTTTATCCAATATTTCACATCCTTGATTTGCGTACTTTATTTGCTTTTTGTTTATTTTTATTTACACAACCGAGAAAATTCTTCCAGTGTTTTATATAGGAAACCATAACAATTCGACAACCTAGACCTCTCTCGTGGATCGATCCTTTCTTGCCCTTGCTATATTTATATTTTGAGTAGTAAGAAAAGTGTAATTATATTTGTGTAGAAACTTACGACGGTCAAATTTTGGCGCCTGTTGCAAGGAGGCAACGGTTTGTCACTTGTTTGGTTTCTTATTTTTGTTTTTGTTTTTAGTCTTATTTTTGTTTTTCTTATTTTCTGGTTTTTAACCTTGGTTTGAGAATCGTATTTCAGGTACCTATTATGGACGGAGCATATTGGAGCAATCAATACGGCTTCCAACCTAAACAACATGAAAACTATCACCCTTATGGGGAGTATAATCAAAACCAATCCTTTGGCTATGATCAATACTCCACGTACCCTATGAGTTATTCTCATACATATCAACCTTCTTATGGTGGTTATGTAAGTGAGCAACCACAAGGAGGGGAGAATAGTTGTTTTCCTAATAATTTTTCCTCTAGTTTGGTAGATGAAATGCAACAATTTATGGACAACATGGAGTCAATTCGTGGACAACCAAGCGTGGAACCATTTTCATCGACCGAATGTGCTCATGGTATGTTTGGCCCAATTTGTGATCGTAGTTATGATCATTCACCCATTCAAAGGGAATATAATTGGCCTAACAATACTGAAGTAAGTAATTCTACTTTTTCTTTGTCGAATGAGTTTTACCAACAAATGGAATGCTATTTTCAGAACTTGGATGGATCAATCCAAGAGCTTCAACAAAGTGTTTCATATTTAAGACAAGGCGTTGAAGAATACAAGGAGGAAATGAATAGTTATGTTGAAAAAGGCGAACCTTTGGGGACTTTTGTTGATATTTGTGTAGTTAACTCAACTCTTGATCGTAATAATGATCATTCACCTATTCAAAAGGATGAGTTAGAGATTAGCAACACTAAATTCAGCGAGGAACAAGATTATGTTGACTATGATAGTGATGATTATTATGAAAATACATTGCCTAAACCAATTCATGGTGACATCCCCGAGGAGTTTACAATGGAGTCTTTTTGCGATCAAGGTGAGGTTGAAAAGCAATATGATGACACTAGTGTAGCTTCCTCAAGCATTGATCTTTATAACGATCAACAACCTATTCAAAAGGTAGAGCTTGAGGATGATGCAATGAGTGTTCTAAAGAAATTCCTTATGGACAATATTGCATTCGCAAAAGAGTATGTGCCTTACAAAACGGAGGAATATGTTGAGAATGAGACCGTTATGACCAATATTGTGGAAGACCCAATTGAGCTTGCAAATAATTGTAATGATGATGTTTATGTCGATACTTTGGTTAAGGCAGAAACGGACGAAGAATGGTTGCAAGGTTTGATAGAGGACCATGATATACAAGAGGTGAATAATTCGCTTGAGTTTTTCAAGGATGAAGAGGATTCCGTGATACAAGAGATTGTGCAAGGTTTATCTAACCCTTTGCCTATTATTTCTTCTCCTTTACCTCTTATTGGTTTGAATTTATGTGCTTCAAAAATATTGTTGAATGATTTTATATCTCGATATCCGCCATTAGAGATTCTTGATTCTCATACTATGCAGGTTATGGAACAAGAAACCGTGGAAGTACCCGACTTCTATATTCTTTATACACTTCCAAGTGTGGACAAGAATAAGTGTGGGGGAAGCTTTTATCGGTTCATAGCTTCACTTTTGCTTTATATTACTAATATTTGTGTGAAGCTAGTGTTTGCAAAAACGAGTTCTATGGACGTATCCCCAACTTTTCCGATTATTGGTGTATGGGGAATGAATCTTACAAGAAGCTAAGTCGGGCCGTCGACTTTAAAACAAGCGCTTAGTGGGAGGCAACCCACCGGTTTTGTATCTTTATCCTTATCTTTTTACTTTTATGCATTTGCTTTTATCTTTATTTTCTTTGTTTTTGTATATTATTTGCGGAATTTCCCACCTTGGACTTTCTTTGGACGATTCAATTTTACATTGAGGACAATGTAAAGTTTAAGTGTGGGGGAGCATTTATATGTCTTAGTTTTCTCTTAAAAAAAAAAAATAGAAATATCAGAAAAATTTGTGCCTTTTAAACTCCGAAATCTAAAATTTGTGCCTTTAGGATGACACCATTAGTGGATGGAACCATTTTGAATGCAGGAGTTGAGAACCAATTAACTAAAAGGGAAGAATATAGCTCAGAAATCACAAATTAACATGATAGTTGTTAACATATCTCGGAATATCACCATATCACATTCTATTTTTATTTTTTCACATTTATCTATTGTTCTCTAAGTGCTTTGGTGGGTCACTAAAAATCGACATGTTATTACTGCTAGGATGAAATAGAGTGGTTGAGTTACTAAAAAAAAAAAAAAAAAAAAAAAAAAAAAAAAAAAAAAAAAAGAAAAAGAAAAAAAAGAAAAAAAAAAGACCGATCAATTAGACCAAAACGGAATAAAAAGACACTTGGGAATAGCAGTATGTGTGAAACGTAGTCCCTGTCTCCGTCGCCTAAACAAGCGTGGAATACGGGATCCAAGGCAACTATCATGTACTTGCTGACAAGAAGCATGCGCTTGGATCCAAAAGATCTAATCATGCGAGTCTAAAAAAAGAAATTGGATCCAAATTTGATCCAATCATAAAAAAAAAAAAAAAAAAAAAAAAAAGAAGAAATTATATTGGTTGAATAAAGTCACTTCTGGTTCCCTTGTATATGCCAGTGAGTTGATGTAGGATTCAAACCAAGTAGCTCAATCCAATAGGATTAGGTTCATCTTAGCAGTGACCTTCAGACAGATATGGGAAACATCGAACACTTGTGAATATTCGCCAACATCTACATCTTTATCCATCTTCTTAATCTTTCATTGTGATTGTGGTTTGTTAGTTTCCGAGTATTGTGGCTTGTTCAACTATCTAGTTAGAGTTTATTTACTAATATTTGAATTGAATTTGCAAGGTACCTCCTCCTGTAGTCATTTTGGATTCGTTCATTGATTTGTCACAAATAGACGGAGTTTGGAATATAGGTTTTGTAGGTATATCTCTAGTAAACCTTCACAAGACTATAACTCGTCCACTAGGGACACCTAGGGGTTTAAAGGCTTGTTATTTATGCTAAAATTAACCGTAGCCTCGACGTCACGGAGTTGTTGTATTTTTATTTTTGTTTTGCTTGATTTGCTCGAGGACTAGCAAAGTCTAAGTGTGGGGAATTTGATAGGTGTAGAATACACCTATTTAATATCTAGTATTTATGCTTTCTTTGCGAGTTTTCTTGTAAATTATGTACTTTACGTGTGGTTTTGAGTTTATTAGGTGCAATGGAGTCATTTGGAGCAAAAAGAAGTGAAAATAGCTACAAAAGTGAAGTCACAAGTGGAGAAAGGCCAAAGACCAATTGGAACTCGTTCAAATGCAAGATTTCTACTTTTCATTGTGTAGAGGACGAGAAGATGAATACAATGGCGAAAGAACGGAGTCATTCGGAGTTCGTATGAAGAAGTTATGAGCAAAACAAGAACTTGGAGGACTAAGGGCTAAATGGTCATTTCATAGAGAAGTGCTATTGTCACCCCCGCTGTATGTTAAGGGGTAGCCAGATTTTGGTTAAAAGGGAAGTTCTATTGAGAGCCTAGCTAAGGATAAGGGGTAACCTGCTGACAGATTCACTAAAGGCAGACAATGTTCTTGCTAAGGGGTGCCACCAATTTGTGTATAACCAAGAAACGAAGTTCGGATCGAGACCAAAGTTCTTCTCAATTTCTTTTCCACGAACAAGACAAGACACGTCACCGTCGTCCGGACAAGATCCGACGAGTGTTATCCATAAGCCCCGTGGATTGTCTTGATGGTAAGAACATGATTTACAATCTGAGACATCTTATTAGGATTCAGAGCTTTCATTTTAATGGTTAAAGCTACCCCCGAATACAGGGACAAAGTTGATGTTGCTGCCATCAATTTGAGTATGTATGATGAGTTTGGGCAGGAATTTGAGTACAAGAAGGATCAGGAATATTGGGTTCAAGTCGATTTGGAAGTTACACACGAACACGAAGAAAACCAAGTTGTTGCCATTGTTTCGAATGTATCTCAGTGATTGAGAACGGAATTTGAGTTACTAAATGGATGTATGAGAATGGGTTTATATGGAATTTGATTGCTCACAGGGAAGGTGCCATAGAGAGGCTTGAAATCACTGGTAAAGCTATTTCTCCATTAACTGATTTAGTGCACATCAAATGTTCGATAATATGGCTGAGACTTCAGGGAAGTTGGTCAAGCAAATGGGATAGTGTTTGAGATGTTTAGTAGTTAGATGCTGGTGGTTATGCAGCTGTTGAGCTGAACTGCTAGTGATGCTGTTATGATATGGAGAATGACCTGAAGTATGCATCACTGGTGTGCAGTTCAAGTTAGCTTAGCACCAGGGTTTGCAATTTTGAGATGTTGCAGGTGCAGCTGGTGGTTGGTGGTGAACAAGAAGGGATAAAAGCTCATTGAGCTGGTGGCCTGAGCTGATGAAGATGTTAGTCATGGTTGGAGGAAGGTGCAATGAGCTGATTTGTGGATTGAGATGTGTGAAGGTTGCAGCGGATTTGGTCATGTTGAGCTGAAGTGGTTGCCTGAGATGAACTTGCAGCTGCAGATGGTGGATTGGTGGAGCTGTTGTTATGTGGAGCTGAAAAGCTGTGATTTGCAGTGGTGTTTTGCTGCAACAGAGTGATGGCAAGGGAATGTGTGGTTTCTTATTTGGTGGAGCTTGGCGGTGATGGCCTTGTTGCAATTTCTTTGTGTTGTGTCTGACAAGGTGTAAAGGGGTTTTGGATGAATTTGATTTGTTTGTTTGGTGTCGAGCACTTCCATAAAGATGAGCGAGATGTTGTTGGAGGCACCGAGTATGGAAGAGAGCTAACAGGTGGTTTGTTGAGTCAAGGGTATCGGATGTGATGGAGAGCCGTTTGTTGTGGCCGAGTGAAGCCGATTGATGGCAATGCAAGTGTAGGAAGTGAATTCTTAAGTGCAAGTAGTTAGCAGGGGATAGAGTGAAGACAATGAAAAGAGTTACGATCTAGAACAAAGTATTGGTGATGTTCTTTGGTGAAATAGCTTTGGTATCAATGGAATCAAATTAGTTTGAGAATTTGGTAGAGAAAATGAATGAGTTGGAATTGAAGCCAATGGGTGTTGAGCTTAATCTGAAGTAATGAATAAATGTGAATTGTAGTGCATTTGCAAAAACAGGTGAGTCGAAATTCAGTGAACAAGAAGCGGAGTACTCGCCATTGTGTATGGTCAGAGGTTGAGCGAAAATGGAGTGATCGATTTATCTTAGGTTATACGAAGTCGAGTGATACTACGGGCGGTGGTGAAATTGCCGGCCGGCTCGAAAGGGTTGAAAGGTGTGATAATCGGCGCAGAGGGAGATTATGGTTTCTTTGGCATGAGTATATGGCATTGCGAGGCAATGGAATTGATAGAGCCCGGAGTTAAGGATATACAGGTGGTCAGAACGTGCGAAAACGGGTTAAAATGGCGCGCGGTGAGCATAGTTCCTAGAGTCGAATTTCGGAACTTGAAGCTTGAATCGCAATATTTCACCGAATCATGAAAGGGTAATGAGTCGAATGGAAGAGTTGGCTAGAATATATGAGCTACGAGTCGCGCTTTTGGGCGCTTTCGCAAAACAAGAAATTGGTTTAGGTGGTATTTTGTGAATGTTTGAATTGCGGAGAAATGGAGTTGAGCTTACGGGAGTGTGCACTTGCCTGGTGACGTCTTCCGTGCTTCAAGTGATCGGAGAAAGTTTTCGGTGGCCGGATTCCGCCGGGCGGATTCCATGATGACGTCATCAATTCCACGCTTTTTGGACCCAAAATTCCCGAGAGACATATTTTTCACTCCTGGGCTTGGTGGACGAATTTGAGACGGGTTTGGAGAAGACTTGACTACTTTGGGTATCCTTTTGGGAGAGGCATATAAATAGAACTTTTCTCTAAACCTGGATATATCTCCATGAGGAGACTTCTACTTGTTGTCTAGGGTTTCACATGATAGTTTTCTTCTTTGCTTTCTATGATGATTTCCAAAAACACAAGTAATTAAGTTTTTATTATTGGTTAAAGACGTAGTCGGATTTTGCAACCAAGTTATGATTTTTATGAATTAGTTTTCTCTCAATATTATCGTCCACTTTCTACTGAGGTTATAATAATTGCATGATTGATGGATTGCAATATGATTGAATGTTTGTTTAGTCGAGTCTAGAATTGATTGAACTCACATCCATATCTATAGCTATTTTAGGGTTTTCATCAAGCGATAACCTTGAATACGAGTAGCATGATATGATGCTAGGTTGTAGTGATACATCCTTGTAATCATATGTAGAAATTGACCTTTGTTCGAATTGTTTTATAATGTATTTCAATTGCATTGATTAGCCTATTTACAAACTTAATGCTCCTAGGAATTGAACTTGATTAGCGCGGCGTTAGGTTATTCTTTAGGTAGATTTCACATACGCGGCCCAATGTGTGTGTTGATAACTTAAGAAATTTACGGAGTATTCTTGCAATAAGGTATTCTATGGTCATTGATGATAGCGAGATTAAATACGAATTCTATTCATATATTCATAAACTTGTTTACAATTGAAGATGAAACCTTTATCCGATATTTCGCATCCTTGATTTGCGTACTTTATTTGCTTTTTGTTTATTTTTATTTACACAACCGAAATTAACCGGGTGTTTTATATAGGAAACCATAACAATTCACAACCTAGACCTCTCTAGGGATCGATCCTTTCTTGCCCTTGCTATATTTATATTTTGAGTAGTAAGAAAGTGTAATTATATTTGTGTC